>OZ020508.1:98052306-98058474 GCA_963971375.1 Platycheirus rosarum
TTATTATTATTATTATTATTATTATTATTATTATTATTATTATTATTATTATTATTATTATTATTATTATTATTATTATTATTATTATTATTATTATTATTATTATTATTATTATTATTATTATTATTATTATTATTATTATTATTATTATTATTATTATTATTATTATTATTATTATTATTATTATTATTATTATTATTATTATTATTACTATTATTATTATTATTATTATTATTATTATTATTATTATTATTATTATTATTATTATTATTATTATTATTATTATTATTATTATTATTATTATTATTATTATTATTATTATTATTATTATTATTATTACTATTATTATTATTATTATTATTATTATTATTATTATTATTATTATTATTATTATTATTATTATTATTATTATTATTATTATTATTATTATTATTATTATTATTATTATTATTATTATTATTATTATTATTATTATTATTATTATTATTATTATTATTATTATTATTATTATTATTATTATTATTATTATTATTATTATTATTATTATTATTATTATTATTATTATTATTATTATTATTATTATTATTATTATTATTATTATTATTATTATTATTATTATTATTATTATTATTATTATTATTATTATTATTATTATTATTATTATTATTATTATTATTATTACTATTATTATTATTGTTATTATTATTATTATTATTATTATTGTTATTATTATTATTATTATTATTATTATTATTATTATTATTATTATTATTATTATTATTATTATTATTATTATTATTATTATTATTATTATTATTATTATTATTATTATTATTATTATTATTATTATTATTATTATTATTATTATTATTATTATTATTATTATTATTATTATTATTATTATTATTATTATTATTATTATTATTATTATTATTATTATTATTATTATTATTATTATTATTATTATTATTATTATTATTATTATTATTATTATTATTATTATTATTATTATTATTATTATTATTATTATTATTATTATTATTATTATTATTATTATTATTATTATTATTATTATTATTATTATTATTATTATTATTATTATTATTATTATTATTATTATTATTATTATTATTATTATTATTATTATTATTATTATTATTATTATTATTATTATTATTATTATTATTATTATTATTAATATTATTATTATTATTATTATTATAATTATTATTATTATTATTATTATTATTATTATTATTATTATTATTATTATTATTATTATTATTATTATTATTATTATTATTATTATTATTATTATTATTATTATTATTATTATTATTATTAATATTATTATTATTATTATTATTATTATTATTATTATTATTATTATTATTATTAATATTATTATTATTATTATTATTATTATTATTATTATTATTATTATTATTATTATTATTATTATTATTATTATTATTATTATTATTATTATTATTATTATTATTATTATTATTATTATTATTATTATTATTATTATTATTGTTATTATTATTATTATGATTATTATTATTATTATTATTATTATTATTATTATTATTATTATTATTATTATTATTATTATTATTATTATTATTATTATTATTTTTATTATTATTATTATTATTATTATTATTATTATTATTATTATTATTATTATTATTATTATTATTATTATTATTATTATTATTATTATTATTATTATTATTATTATTATTATTATTATTATTATTATTATTATTATTATTATTATTATTATTATTATTATTATTATTATTATTATTATTATTATTATTATTATTATTATTATTATTATTATTATTATTATTATTATTATTATTATTATTATTATTATTATTATTATTATTATTATTATTATTATTATTATTATTATTATTATTATTATTATTATTATTATTATTATTATTATTATTATTATTATTATTATTATTATTATTATTATTATTATTATTATTATTATTATTATTATTATTATTATTATTATTATTATTATTATTATTATTATTATTATTATTATTATTATTATTATTATTATTATTATTATTATTATTATTATTATTATTATTATTATTATTATTATTATTATTATTATTATTATTATTATTATTATTATTATTATTATTATTATTATTATTATTATTATTATTATTATTATTATTATTATTATTATTATTATTATTATTATTATTATTATTATTATTATTATTATTATTATTATTATTATTATATTATTATTATTATTATTATTATTATTGTTATTATTATTATTATGATTATTATTATTATTATTATTATTATTATTATTATTATTATTATTATTATTATTATTATTATTATTATTATTATTATTATTATTTTTATTATTATTATTATTATTATTATTATTATTATTATTATTATTATTATTATTATTATTATTATTATTATTATTATTATTATTATTATATTATTATTATTATTATTATTATTATTATTATTATTATTATTATTATTATTATTATTATTATTATTATTATTATTATTATTATTATTATTATTATTATTATTATTATTATTATTATTATTATTATTATTATTATTATTATTATTATTATTATTATTATTATTATTATTATTATTATTATTATTATTATTATTATTATTATTATTATTATTATTATTATTATTATTATTATTATTATTATTATTATTATTATTATTATTATTATTATTATTATTATTATTATTATTATTATTATTATTATTATTATTATTATTATTATTATTATTATTATTATTATTATTATTATTATTATTATTATTAGTATTATTATTATTATTATTATTATTATTATTATTATTATTATTATTATTATTATTATTATTATTATTATTATTATTATTATTATTATTATTATTATTATTATTATTATTATTATTATTATTATTATTATTATTATTATTATTATTATTATTATTATTATTATTATTATTATTATTATTATTATTATTATTATTATTATTATTATTAGTATTATTATTATTATTATTATTATTATTATTATTATTATTATTATTATTATTACTATTATTATTATTATTATTATTATTATTATTATTATTATTATTATTATTATTATTATTATTATTATTATTATTATTATTATTATTATTATTATTATTATTATTATTATTATTATTATTATTATTATTATTATTATTATTATTATTATTATTATTATTATTATTATTATTATTATTATTATTATTATTATTATTATTATTATTATTATTATTATTATTATTATTATTATTATTATTATTATTATTATTATTATTATTATTATTATTATTATTATTATTATTATTATTACTATTATTATTATTATTATTATTATTATTATTATTATTATTATTATTATTATTATTATTATTATTATTATTATTATTATTATTATTATTATTATTATTATTATTATTATTATTATTATTATTATTATTATTATTATTATTATTATTATTATTATTATTATTATTATTATTATTATTATTATTATTATTATTATTATTATTATTATTATTATTATTATTATTATTATTATTATTATTATTATTATTATTATTATTATTATTATTATTATTATTATTATTATTATTATTATTATTATTATTATTATTATTATTATTATTATTATTATTATTATTATTATTATTATTATTATTATTATTATTATTATTATTATTATTATTATTATTATTATTATTATTATTATTATTATTATTATTATTATTATTATTATTATTATTATTATTATTATTATTATTATTATTATTATTATTATTATTATTATTATTATTATTATTATTATTATTATTATTATTATTATTATTATTATTATTATTATTATTATTATTATATTATATTATTATTATTATTATTATTATTATTATTATTATTATTATTATTATTATTATTATTATTATTATTATTATTATTATTATTATTATTATTATTATTATTATTATTATTATTATTATTATTATTATTATTATTATTATTATTATTATTATTATTATTATTATTATTATTATTATTATTATTATTATTATTATTATTATTATTATTATTATTATTATTATTATTATTATTATTATTATTATTATTATTATTATTATTATTATTATTATTATTATTATTATTATTATTATTATTATTATTATTATTATTATTATTATTATTATTATTATTATTATTATTATTATTATTATTATTATTATTATTATTATTATTATTATTATTATTATTATTATTATTATTATTATTATTATTATTATTATTATTATTATTATTATTATTATTATTATTATTATTATTATTATTATTATTATTATTATTATTATTATTATTATTATTATTATTATTATTATTATTATTATTATTATTATTATTATTATTATTATTATTATTATTATTATTATTATTATTATTATTATTATTATTATTATTATTATATTATTATTATTATTATTATTATTATTATTATTATTATTATTATTATTATTATTATTATTATTATTATTATTATTATTATTATTATTATTATTATTATTATTATTATTATTATTATTATTATTATTATTATTATTATTATTATTATTATTATTATTATTATTATTATTATTATTATTATTATTATTATTATTATTATTATTATTATTATTATTATTATTATTATTATTATTATTATTATTATTATTATTATTATTATTATTATTATTATTATTATTATTATTATTATTATTATTATTATTATTATTATTATTATTATTATTATTATTATTATTATTATTATTATTATTATTATTATTATTATTATTATTATTATTATTATTATTATTATTATTATTATTATTATTATTATTATTATTATTATTATTATTATTATTATTATTATTATTATTATTATTATTATTATTATTATTATTATTATTATTATTATTATTATTATTATTATTATTATTATTATTATTATTATTATTATTATTATTATTATTATTATTATTATTATTATTATTATTATTATTATTATTATTATTATTATTATTATTATTATTATTATTATTATTATTATTATTATTATTATTATTATTATTATTATTATTATTATTATTATTATTATTATTATTATTATTATTATTATTATTATTATTATTATTATTATTATTATTATTATTATTATTATTATTATTATTATTATTATTATTATTATTATTATTATTATTATTATTATTATTATTATTATTATTATTATTATTATTATTATTATTATTATTATTATTATTATTATTATTATTATTATTATTATTATTATTATTATTATTATTATTATTATTATTATTATTATTATTATTATTATTATTATTATTATTATTATTATTATTATTATTATTATTATTATTATTATTATTATTATTATTATTATTATTATTATTATTATTATTATTATTATTATTATTATTATTATTATTATTATTATTATTATTATTATTATTATTATTATTATTATTATTATTATTATTATTATTATTATTATTATTATTATTATTATTATTATTATTATTATTATTATTATTATTATTATTATTATTATTATTATTATTATTATTATTATTATTATTATTATTATTATTATTATTATTATTATTATTATTATTATTATTATTATTATTATTATTATTATTATTATTATTATTATTATTATTATTATTATTATTATTATTATTATTATTATTATTATTATTATTATTATTATTATTATTATTATTATTATTATTATTATTATTATTATTATTATTATTATTATTATTATTATTATTATTATTATTATTATTATTATTATTATTATTATTATTATTATTATTATTATTATTATTATTATTATTATTATTATTATTATTATTATTATTATTATTATTATTATTATTATTATTATTATTATTATTATTATTATTATTATTATTATTATTATTATTATTATTATTATTATTATTATTATTATTATTATTATTATTATTATTATTATTATTATTATTATTATTATTATTATTATTATTATTATTATTATTATTAATAAT
>OZ020508.1:98068674-98073674 GCA_963971375.1 Platycheirus rosarum
GTTATAGAAAGAACCAAATTTTTGCATGACCAAAAATTACGGCAAAAAATTCTGCAGTGTCCCAAAGGCAGTAAAAATTTTTGGTCATTTGTAAAAAATATAAAAAACTCCTCGACATCTTCGGTTCCAACGCTCATCGACAATAACAAACCAATTGTTTACTCTTCAGAGAAGGCAAACTTGCTCGCCACCCATTTCGCTGCCAGCTCCACGCTGCCTCAAAGCAACGTTGCCCCTCCTGTACTTGAGAATGTAAATTTTTCCATGGGACACATTTTTTTCCGCACTCGTACAGTAGCAAGAGTTCTCAAAGATCTCGATATACACAAATCCGCTGGCCCGGATGGTATACCCCCGATTCTTCTGAAGAGGTGTTCTTCCACACTGGCAAAGCCACTGCGTAAGCTTTTCCATCGCTCCTATTCTTCTGGAATCTTTCCTAGAAGATGGAAAACAGCATTTGTCCAGCCTGTCCCTAAGAAAGGTGACCCATCCTCCCCCTCCTCCTACCGACCCATAGCACTGACATCCCTTCTTTCTAAGGTCATGGAAACACTGATTAACCGTCAGCTTAAGGAATATCTCGAAGATCGTAAGCTTCTCCATGACCGTCAGTATGGCTTCCGCAGCAACCGTTCCACTGGTGATCTGATGGCATATCTCACCGAACAGTGGAACAAATCTTTACATCGCTTTGGTGAAAGTAAGATTATTGCTCTTGATATCTCCAAGGCATTTGATAGAGTTTGGCATGAAGCTCTCTTATCGAAAATGCGTGCTTTTGGGATCGATAATACTCTTGTTCGTTGGATTAGAAGCTATCTCCTGGACCGTTCAATACAAGTTGTATTGGACGGATTCAAGTCTGATTCCCATAAAATAAATGCTGGTGTGCCCCAGGGCTCTGTTCTGTCTCCGACTCTTTTCCTCATTTTTATAAATGATCTTCTGTCTGTTACTTCTAATCCACTTAACTGTTTTGCTGACGACTCTACCCTACGCTTTTCATATTCGTTCGATAATTCACGTCCTTCGCCTTCGGACGTACAATTGCAACGGTGTCGTATGTCAAGCTCATTAAACTCCGATTTATACAGCATTGTCAATTGGGGTAATAGAAATCGTGTGGAGTTTAATGCTTCGAAAACTCAATGCTGTCTTCTGTCGTTAAAGCTAAACATTCCCCCAATGCCATTGTCCATGAATGGCACTTACATCGAAGAAACCGAAAAGCTCTCAGTACTCGGTATGTGTGTGAACGACGACCTCCGTTGGAACGACCATATATTTGAGATCGCTAAGAATGCTGCAAAGTGCTTAGGTTTTCTGTATCGGTGTAAGAAGTATTTTTCCCCATCTGATCTGGCTACAATTTATAAAGCGTTTATACGCCCTAAACTCGAGTATAACTCCCACCTCTGGGCAGGTGCTTCGCAAACATCGCTTCAGCTTCACCTGCTTGATAGAATACAAAATCGAGCGTTAAGATTGATAGGTAATAGAACTGCCGCTGAAACAATTGCCCCACTCGAACACCGACGCAATGTTTCATGTCTTTCCTTATTTTATCGTTTCTTTTACAAAAAATGTTCACTCGAAGTAGCCAGTTGCATTCCTCCCCTTAAAAGTTTCTCCCGTAATACTCGTCTCGCAAGGAATGCTCATCAGTTCACCCTTGAGCCTAATTTCGGACGTACCGTGAAATATAGGGATTCTTTTTTTAGCCGAACGACACGAATTTGGAATAGTTTACCCGGCGGGATTTTCCCTTGCCATTTTGATCTGCAAACATTCAAAACCAATGTTAATCGGCACCTCCTATCTCTCCCCTCCCTTTCTTCGTAATGCCCGCGCAGTGTGTTCTACATTAAAAGGGAAACACATAATCCCTTGTGCGCGCGTTAATTATAAAAAAAAAAAAAAAAAACAACAACAACAACAACAACAACAACAACAACAACAACAACAACAACAACAACAACAACAACAACAACAACAACAACAACAACAACAACAACAACAACAACAACAACAACAACAACAACAACAACAACAACAACAACAACAACAACAACAACAACAACAACAACAACAACAACAACAACAACAACAACAACAACAACAACAACAACAACAACAACAACAACAACAACAACAACAACAACAACAACAACAACAACAACAACAACAACAACAACAACAACAACAACAACAACAACAACAACAACAACAACAACAACAACAACAACAACAACAACAACAACAACAACAACAACAACAACAACAACAACAACAACAACAACAACAACAACAACAACAACAACAACAACAACAACAACAACAACAACAACAACAACAACAACAACAACAACAACAACAACAACAACAACAACAACAACAACAACAACAACAACAACAACAACAACAACAACAACAACAACAACAACAACAACAACAACAACAACAACAACAACAACAACAACAACAACAACAACAACAACAACAACAACAACAACAACAACAACAACAACAACAACAACAACAACAACAACAACAACAACAACAACAACAACAACAACAACAACAACAACAACAACAACAACAACAACAACAACAACAACAACAACAACAACAACAACAACAACAACAACAACAACAACAACAACAACAACAACAACAACAACAACAACAACAACAACAACAACAACAACAACAACAACAACAACAACAACAACAACAACAACAACAACAACAACAACAACAACAACAACAACAACAACAACAACAACAACAACAACAACAACAACAACAACAACAACAACAACAACAACAACAACAACAACAACAACAACAACAACAACCACAACAACAACAACAACAACAACAACAACAACAACAACAACAACAACAACAACAACAACAACAACAACAACAACAACAACAACAACAACAACAACAACAACAACAACAACAACAACAACAACAACAACAACAACAACAACAACAACAACAACAACAACAACAACAACAACAACAACAACAACAACAACAACAACAACAACAACAACAACAACAAAAACAACAACAACAACAACAACAACAACAACAACAACAACAAAAACAACAACAACAACAACAACAACAACAACAACAACAACAACAACAACAACAACAACAACAACAACAACAACAACAACAACAACAACAACAACAACAACAACAACAACAACAACAACAACAACAACAACAACAACAACAACAACAACAACAACAACAACAACAACAACAACAACAACAACAACAACAACAACAACAACAACAACAACAACAACAACAACAACAACAACAACAACAACAACAACAACAACAACAACAACAACAACAACAACAACAACAACAACAACAACAACAACAACAACAACAACAACAACAACAACAACAACAACAACAACAACAACAACAACAACAACAACAACAGTGTTGTTATCGCGAGTGCCTTAAAAAAAAAATTAATACACACTCGTTAGAGAAATTGAAAAAAAAACCCCTCGCGTGTGCTGTAAAAAAAAATAATAATATTCACTCGCGTCGCAGGATGAATGATAAAGATGCCCACTCGCGCTGAGAAAGAAA
Organism: Platycheirus rosarum; assembly: GCA_963971375.1. Taxonomy (NCBI): domain Eukaryota; kingdom Metazoa; phylum Arthropoda; class Insecta; order Diptera; family Syrphidae; genus Platycheirus; species Platycheirus rosarum. Next base: position 98,072,308 of record OZ020508.1, read on the forward strand.
AAAAAATAAATAAAACGCATTCGCATAACAAATTATCCTCTATTCTGTCCCAAGACCTTTGTGCTTAACTGCCTCTTTCTTATCTACTGTAGGCATCGTATGACCATACAATGCTTGCGGTAAATAGATAAGGGCATCTGAATTTGTCTTATTGTGCTGAATGTTTAAATTGATTTTTTGTAAACAGGCTGTCTTATGGGCATAACACCTAAGACAGTTTGATTATTACAGAAGTTAATTTGGATTTTCACTTAATCAGAGTTGTGTTTTGTATGTAAGTATTTTTAAATGGTAAGTGATTTTTGTGTCGTGTATTCAAATGTTCGTGGTTTAAGAAAGAATTTCTTTCACGTGTACGTCTACACTGTTCAACACAGGCCAGCTGTTTTGGCATTAAGTGAAACTCAGGTTGGAGTAAATACTGATTTATCAGAATTTACTCTACATGGGTATAGCTTGGTTCCATTACTCTTTTCTCATCATGGTCTCGTGGTCTATGTTAGGAATGATATTGCTTGCCAGAGCCTTCCCCAATATGGGCAATGTTCCAACACGGACTTTAACTTCTTATGGCTCAAATTCACTGTCCGCAAGCATGTCATTCATTATTGTTTTATTTACAGGAGTCCATATCTTGACAGTAATTCGACTTGTAACGAGTTTGATGCACTGTCTGATTCCATCTCGAAAATTGTTTCCCTTTGTCCTCGCACTGAAATCGTTATTGCGGGCGATTTCAATGTACACAATTCCAACTGGCTCCGCTATTCTGGTCAGACAACACCCGAAGGAAGGTATGTCGAGCTCTTTGCCGGGTTACATCACCTTACCCAACTGATCGATGTGCCAACGCGTATACCGGATATTGCTGGGCAAGCCGCCCATACTCTTGACTTGTTTCTTACTTCTCACCCTGATAAATATACCATTAGTGTAACTTCTCCATTTGGCACTTCAGACCATTGTATCATTTCAGCTAATTTCTCATCCCCCACCCATCCAGTTAAAGAAAAACTTCCCACCAGGGTCGTTTGGCAATACGAGAAAGCCAACTGGGACGGCCTGAATTTCTTTTTCCGAAACTTTAACTGGTCACTATGCTTCCTCGATAGTGACATTGATGCCAGTGCTCAAATGATCACAAATGTGATTCTTCTAGGGATGCGTGCTTTTATTCCTAATAGAGTAAAAAGCATCAAACCTAAAGAAAAGTCTTGGTTTAATTCTGAGTGTAAAGAAGCTATCAGGCTCAAAGAAGTAAGTTTCCGATCTTACAAAGCCAACCCTACAGAGGAAAATCGGAAAAAGCACAAACAAGCAAGGAACTCATGCAACTCCGTTATAGAAAGAACCAAATTTTTGCATGA
>OZ020508.1:98686174-99081174 GCA_963971375.1 Platycheirus rosarum
TAAAGGTATAGGAATACGTTCTTGGAACATGTGTCGTGTAAGGTGAAGAAATTATAAAGTGACCTTGAATAAAACTGCACTTTGTCACTTTTTGAAATTATGGTAGTAAAATAAGGTCAGTAAAGGCTTATATAAATATTAAATTATAAAGAGATTTTTATCACTTTTGAACCAAATTTTATTTAAATCATGTTTCATGGATTGTTGTGTTTAATTGTGAAGTATAAAGTAAAAATGTTAAAGTTTATGAAGTGTATGTAAATACATGGCGCAAAATTTTAAACATTTCAAATCGACTCTAAATCCATTTTAAAATGGAAGTCGACTCTAAAAATAAAATATAAAACGAGTGTCGGCTCTATGTTAATTTTAATCGACATAAAGTATATTTTAACCTTAAATAACTTGTCTAACCTTAAAACGAGCAAACCTTTTTATCGTATACTTTCTTTTTAAATTATACTTTAACTAGCTCAGATTTGTAATTTCGTACCAAAAAAATAAGAACGTCTTAATCTGTCAATATTCAGCCGTGTTGGGGTCAATTTCCGATCTGCGAAACTGTGAAGTTATAATTTTTTTGACGTTTAAAATTAAATTCGATTCTAGATGCATGACAAAAAATGAAAACGAGCGTCAAACTTTTCAAAATGATAAATCACTTTTCACAACCAAATCAAAGCACTGCAATTTAAGATCAAGCCACCATGTATAGCAAAGGCAAATGAAGGAGAACCGATTCAATCTACGTCAATTTCGTTTTTTTTTATTTATTTACTTAATTATTATTATTGATTATTAACACTTCCAATACATTATGACAAGTTTTTTGTGGTTTTACATTTTCACAGATCGGAAATTGACCCCTGGAAAAATTTAGATTACCTTACATAACTTGTTTAAAATTGAGAACATTTTAAACAACGCCTCGCATCTAAAGAACTTGTTTCCGAACCGAATCTAGTCGGTTCCTATGATTAAATGAATTCCGTGTAGGTACCAACATTTTGAATATTTTTTTCTTTTAACTTATATCTTGGTATAGGTACCTATACCTACCTAATTAATTTTTGATTTTTTTTTTAAGTTTAAATATTTTTTTTTTGTAAAACTTATCAATTAATTTTATTTAACGTCTTATCTGCATATTATTAGATTGCATTACAAAATCTAAAAAAAAAAAAATACAAAAAGTCCAAAATTATTACACCTAAGCATCTTCGTTAAATATAAGAATGTGTGTGTTTAATCAACACAAAAAATTCAATATTTAAAATGTAGGCAAGTGAAGGTAAAAAGGTACACAAAACAAGGTCAACAACAGCAATGTCGCTAAATAAGGATATGTATGTACCTATGTTTCTCCCTCTGAATTTTCTTCTGCGATCCCTTTATTAAATCCAAACTAAAGGATTCATATTAACATAGCAACATAAGAATACTTTCAGTAGTAAACACACATTTGTTTACCTATATCGGTTGACTTGTATCTTACTGCATATCCCTAAGAAAACAACAAAACCAAAACAACTATGTAACTTACTGAACTTGGTCAAATATATCTACAAGCCACATCCTCCAAAAAAGCAAAGAGCTCACTCTCTTACCCAATATTTATTTCTTGCTCTTACTTTTTTGCTTCTTTACTCATTTCCACTACAATCCACTTAGGCTACTGTAGCGCCCTCACATGTGGCGATTTGAAATTAAAATAAATTGCACGACTGGATCGCACGTACTTGCTCGAGCGGTCACATTGTAGAATAAAATTTAAGAAAATTAAAGTTAACATCAAAGCATTTATTCGATTTTTGTGACTTTCGATTATTCGTATAAAGTATGTACGTTAAATTAATTGTATTGAGTGAAATAATTTAAACGCGACTTTATTTCTTTAAGAAATGTTAAAAAGTGTGATTTTTTTTAATCGCAGGAGCGGTTTAAATAAAACGGTTTTTTTTAACAACTATTTTAAAATATTAAAAAGAATAATTAAAAAATGCAAACTTAAGCCCAAAGATAATATACAATTAAAAAAAAATCACATCCGTTTTCAAAATATTGATTTTTCAAAAAAAAAAAATAATTTTTAAAAAATACAAAAAAAAAAAAGTCGAAGAAAAAAAACGGGTTCTATGGGAGGTACCATTTTTAGCCCACCATATTACATTTTTTTTGACCAAACTATAATGCATACCTATAGTGGTACACTGATTTTTTTTAGCTTGGAATAAAATTTTAAAAATATTAAGGGAACTTCAAGATTATATTCGATTTTTCTGACATTTGATTGTTTGAAAAAAGTACGTAAAATAGTTTTCAGCGGAAAAAAATTAAACGTCACTTTATTTCTTTAAAAAAATGTGAAAAAGTGTGATTTTTTTTCAAAATCGTTAGAGCCGTTTTTAAATAAAACGGTTTTTTTGACAACTTTTTTTTAAAAAATTGAAAAAATAATTCTAGAATACAAACTTAAGCACAAAAATAACGTTCATTTAAAAACAAAATTTAAAAAAATTCACTTACCCGTTTTCAAAATATTGATCAAAAAAAAAAAAAAATTAATTTTTAAAAAATACAAAAAAAAAAATTCGAAACAAAATTTATGCAAAATTACTCAGGCTGCCTACGTCTTCTTGAATATCAATTTTGATTTTAATCGGAGCACCAGTTTTCGAAAAAGTCTAAGAAAAAAACCGGTCCTATGGGAGGTACCGTTTCAAGCCCAACATATTAAATTTTTTTTCACCAAAATATAATGCACACCTACAGTACACTGATTTTTTTTTATAAAAATTCTTGGAGCCATTTTCGAGAAAAATAAGCTTTTACATAACGGTTATATGACAGGTACCGTTAATTTTTGAGCTAAAAAAAAATTGAAAAAAGTCCTCTGTAGAATGCCAAAAGAACCCTAAGTTCAAAATTTGAAGACGATTGGTCCAACCGTTTTGGCTGCAGTCCAAAATACATCCGTACAAACAGACAGACAGACAGACAGACGGAGAGAATTTTGCCAGTAAGTCAAATATGTTTCTCTATCATCGTAATGTCATGTTTGATTGTATCTCAAATTTTTTAATCTGCACGAAGGCATAACTTGTATTACCTATAATCGCAAGTAAAAATCGTCTTCATGATAGTACTATATATATTATATACAAAGTTTTTTTAACTATGCGTCATTTATTTATTTACCTACCATTTTTATCAGTTTTAACAATTTGAGGTTTTAAAATTCGTTACAAGGTAATTATAGAGGGTTTTGAATATATATAGTATACAAAATATTGACTGATTTATACTTATATATTATATATAATATAAACGTTTTGACAACATTAGCCGTGTTTTATTGGTAATCTGTATCTAGCGCAGTATTGGTAGTCACAATAAAATGCTTTATTCACTCCATAATTCACTTTAATTTAACCCCCGAAGTGACAACTGACGTCTTCTTGAATAAGTTTAGAAGGGTGTGTTCCAAATTCAATTCAGTTCTTGGACAGAGACAGACATCCGGATATAATATCAAACCATGACGTCATCAGTGACTCTTAAATTCGGTTTTAGAAAAAAAACTGTAGTAATTTAAGTTTCAATTGATGCAGGTTTTGTCTAATGTCTAATTTGATTGATTCAATATACATTTTAAGTCAACTAACACTTTGAATCCTTTCCAAAAAATTTATTTAATTCAGTCAATTTGGGTCACTGATAACGTCAAAATACAGGAAGGCGCTGTCTTGTGATCTTGTATCATGATACTCAACGAACATATTCTTTTTTTCTACATTCCAGTTGGTTGGCATTTCTTTCCAAGATTTATCTCAATATAATGATTCACTAATTTCACTAACCTAATTATCGACACTTATTGTTTGTTTGTTGTTTGCCGTATAAAATTTTACTGCGCTGGGTATACACTTACCAATAAAACACGGCTGTTAATGAGAACCAGAATCGATTTGGTGTTTTTTTTAATGTTTATTGACAATGAGAGCATATAAACGATCAGTGAATATTAACACTTAACATTGATCGTTTATACGTAAATAAAAAAATCTAAGTTCCGAATAATTCTGTATGTTTCATTTGTTTAATTTTATTCAATAATTTAGTTAGATATAATAGAAATTGGTACAAACAGATGTTAGTATGAATAATAAAACATAAAATTATAATTTGAGACTTAGCTAATATACTTTGACATTTTTTATCGAAAAGTGGATTGATTTTTGGCTATCTATTATTAACAAAATAAATTGCACGACTGGATCGCACGAACTTGTGCTTATTCTAGATAATTGCTTAGTGGCTGCATATATGTATATATTAAAATAAGAATATTATTTGTTTTCGAAAATTCTTTCATTTTTTTTAATTAGTTTCAGAATTTTCTCGGAAAAACTAAGTATGCAATAAAATTGAAAAACTAAATGTCTATCGAATAAAAAAATATATTGAAAATCGTTTGACCAGTTTTTTTTAAAGTTATTTAAAAAAAGAAGCTTTTCGAAGAAATATTTAAAAAAAATTTTAGAATGCCATTACAAGGAAATCTGTAGTTTTTATCTGGGAAAATTATATAAATAAATTGCATGACTGGATCGCACGTACTTGCTTATATGTGCGGGCACATCGTCGAATAAAATTTAAATCAAATGCACGACTGGGTCGCACGAACTTGTTTTTATGCTAGAAAATTACTTAGTGGCTGCATATGTATGTATACATGTTTCAAAAATTCTTAAATTTTTTTTAATTAATCTAAGAGTTTGCTCAAAAAAACTAAGTATGCAATAAAATTTGAAAACTAAATGTATATACAGGAAAATTTTTTTTTGAAAATAGTTCGACCAGTTTTTTAAAAAAAGTCGTTTTTTGAAAAACTTTTCGAAAATATATTTAAATTTTTTTTTTAGTATGTCATTTAAAGGAAATCTGTAGTTTTCATATCGGAAAAGTATTTTAAAAAAATTCAATCAACCCGTTTCAAACTATTTCGAAAACCAAATTTTTTTTTAGATAATTTTAAGAAATCGAATTTTTTTTTTTTTGAAAATTTTGAAATGCAATGTTAATTTAATTATAAATGACTTGCTGTTTTTTGTAATGGTTTACGACAAAACCGCATTTAAAAAAACCGGTTCTATGAGAGGTACCGCTACCGTTATAGAACAAGTTTCAAAAAATTCATTCTAACTGAAAGATGCATTGTTGTAAGAAATGTGCACCCTGAAAGTTTTATCAAAATCGTTAGAGCCGTTTTCGAGAAAATCAAACTTTTTGTTAAAAATTATATAGCAGGTCTCGTTATTTTACGACCTAGAGCAAACATGAAAACCACCCCCGAGACACTACCAAATAAATATTAAATACCAAGTTTGAAGCAAATCGGCCTATCCGTTTAGGCTGTAGAGGTGCGAACAGACAGACAGACGGACGGAATTTCCAGACCCAATTTTTTCGACTTCTCTATCACAGTAATGTCATGTTTGATTCTGAGAAATTTTTTTTTTGCTCGAATCCATAACTTGCATTATAGTACCTATAATCGCAAGTAAAAATAGGTTTTACTTACCCAATAAAAAAGACGACATCTTAAATTTGGTATTAATTTGTTACCGAAATCTTAAGCAAACTTAAAGAAGGAAAGAAATCTCATAATTAAAATCACGACAAACAACTTAGGTAATAAATTACAATCTGCTCTAACAGGGCATACGTCGGAACGGAAAATTCTCCGATTTGATAAGATTTGGTCGAATTTGGAGTTCGAAGTGCCTTAAACGCAATTTGAACCTCCGAAAAAGTACCTATGCGATGCGGAAAATTTTTCACTCCGAAGGATAAAACACTAGGGCTGCTTCGCAAAAAAAAACATAAGAGCAGCAATACACTATATAGAAAGTATCTTGCAGAATAATATATATCTATTTTTTTTATTGAGATCAAAAACGCAACGGACCTTTACAGATCATCAAACAGGTCACGAAGTTAAACATGAAAGCTTGATTTAAATACAGTTTTAATCTCCTTTTAAGCGTAAGGTAATAAAAAGAAGATTTGTAATTCAAAAATAAAAAATGGTTTAAAAACCATTCACTTTTTCCAAAGTGGTCCGCACATAAAAAAATATCATCTTCGTTAATAAGTTTTTCTGAAAAACTGTTTCCTGAATTAACTAGCCAAATATTCCTTATTTTTTCACACTTTGGCAATCAAAATCGCGGCACACGCGATTTTTTATTGTTCTTACACCCTGTATAATCACAGTAAACCATTTTTAGTTCACCTTTTTCAATTACATCCTTGGAAACAATCCGAACAGAACAAACCGTCATCAAGAATAAAAAAAATCCGTCCTAGTCAAAACAAACATGACCTACAACAACACCACCCAATTGTTACTCGTCTCGTCACCCTTCACCCAGCCAGGACGAGACTAAAATTAGTACGGAAAGCTTAGATTGTGGCAGCAACAGACGGAAGCTTTCAGAAGCTTGTAAATTTGTATAAATACAAGAGTAGATGGCATTGAAAGTTCAGTTTATTTTCAAAAGTGGAATTGTTAACAACTGGAAGCGTTAGTAAAAAGTGATTGAATTGAGATTAAATAAAAAGTGTTGAATTATAAAAACGTATCTGAATTGTAAATAAGTGGACCAAGTTAAATTTGGTGTTATTTTAACTGAAAGACGTTGTGTTTCATAAAATAAAGAGATTTGTTCTATTATTTGTCGAACTCCAGGCCAAAACTTCACATTAGTGTCATAAATTGAGGATAAACTCGGTAAAGTGCTAGAAAATTCCATAGTGACATTTTGTAAAACAGTGACTCATATAATTGTGAAAGTGGAAATTTCCAGAAACTATTGAACTGATTGTGCTATAAAACTGTGAAAAGCGAATATTTTTGTTAAAAATAGTGTTTGAAAGAGATTTTTCTAGAAGAGATATTAAAATAAAACTGATTTTGTCGCGAAAATTGTGTTTCGGTTATATAAAATGGGTCGCAAATTAGAACAATTGAAAACAGCTGAGTTGAAAGAAGAATTAGGGAAAACAAATCTTCAAACTTCCGGGCTGAGGAACTATTGCTCCGACTTAAGAATAACAGCCGATGAAATGCCTGCTTCTGTCAAAATTCGATGCTCTGGGAAGTTCCTCGAAAAAACAAAAGAACGTTCTCGAAGAACAAAAGAACTTTCTCGAAGAACAAAAGAACGTTCTCGGAAATAAATTCGACGAACAAAGGAATGAGCAAAAGATTTCATTAGAAGTTCTCTAGAAGCAACTAAGCGAGCAAAAGAACGTCCTCGAAGAACAAAAGAACGTTCTTGAAAGCAAATTTGATGGTCTCGAAAACAAACTCGATGCACAGAATGTTCTCCTGACAATGGAAGCAGCAGACGAAGCTTCGCAAGGTAGCCACTACGTAAAGGAAATGGCTACGCTAAAGTGCTCCAGTCAACGCGTCGACTTTGAAAGACGAAACCCGAACACTGCTCGAGGTCAAATAAGATGCTGGAATTGCAACAGGCTGGGACATCTACAGCTATAATGTCGATCCCCACCTAGAGAAGTAAGCTGCCCACATAGTGCGGGAAAAAGGCCTACTGACAGGGATATCGCTTACCCTTCCGGGCATGATTTGGCGATACATCAGTGGGGAAAGCGCGTAAGAAACAACTTTGCAGAGCAGAAGTCGTTTGATGAAATTAACGCCCTCAGGACCATCATCCAAGCTGCGCAAACGAAACGCTGCAACCAGAGTTTGACAGTGGAGACCGTCATCGCCAACAGAAAATGTGTGGTCCTGTCGATACGGGTGCCACGGCCTCCATAATTAGAATAGACCTTGTTCAGACGTACTGGCTTCATAACACCATCTGCTACACTCTGAAGACAGCTACCGGAGAAGCAGCAAAAGTATACGGGGAGGTATTTCTAAAGATACAAATGGGAGGATCGACCTTCTCACATGCATTCTTGGTAGCTGACATATGCGAATGCAGGTGTAAAGGTATTCAATCGTCGATATCCAATGGTGTACGGAAACGAGAATGCTGTAAATCTTAGGACGACTATAAGCAGTGATGAAATCCTACGGCCATCTTCAGAAACAGCGTATCCTAGGAGTGTGAACACTCAGAAGGACGAAATTTCTGTTCAGAGACACAACGTACAAAGCTAATAAAGGACCCAAAGTCAAGGCAAGCGCTAAAATGCACCAGAAGAAAGTGAGCGCCCCGATTAAAAGGATCAACGACACACTTCAAAGAACCCAAAGCAACAAAAACATTGCGAGAGACCACCTGAGGACCAGATACGATGCGCGAGCAATTGCATCTGAATTCAATTAGGGAGATTTGGTATGGCTTTACAACCCACATCGCAGAAAGGGAAAATCGCCCAAGCTTCAGCAGGACTGGGAAGGTCCCTATCAAGTAGTTATGCGCATTAATGATGTCGTTTTTCGAATCCAACGAGGATCAAGAACAAAAATGAAAATTGTCCATGTGGATCGCCTGCATCATTACCACGGAAACAATGATGATGTGCTTGTTCGGGACGAACAAAACTAAGAGGGGGACAATGTGATGTGGCAACAAAATGTTTAGATATTCGGAGAATACATTTTGTTTGTAAATTAACGACATCTGTGCGATTCATTTTGTACAACTACCAACATTTATTGTGTACAACAACCATGCCCCTAAAAAGTATGCTACACATTTGCAATAAGTTTTGACTGAGTATTAGATCGAACTTGAAGTACTAGTTCGAGACTCGAATTAGTACTCAAAGCTTAGATTATGCCAGAAACAGACGGAAGCTTCCAGAAGCTTGTAAATTTGTATATATACAAGAGTAGATGGTATTGAGAGTTTAGTTTATTTTCGAAAGTGGAATGGTTAACAACTGGAAGCGTTAGTAAAAAGTGATTATATGGAGATTAAATAAAAAGTGTTGAATTATAAAAACGTATTTGAATTGTGAATAAGTGGAATAAGTTATATTTGGTGTTATTTAAACTGAGAGACGCTGTGTTTCATAAAATAAAGAGATTTGTTGTATTATTTTTGAATTTTGACTAATTTTTACTTGTCGAACCCCAGGCCAAAACTTCACAGTATACTTTAAAAAGATAAACAAGTGGTTCAATTTCAACATTGTTTAAAGAAATAAAATGGCGTTTTAATTATTCTGCTGAAAACTATTTTACATACTTTCTTCGAACAATCAAAAGTCACAAAAGTTGAATGAGAACATTGAAGTCCCTTAATATTTTTTTCAAATTTTATTCGAAGCTGTGACCGCAGACCGCACATAAGAAAAGTACGTGCGATCCAGTCGTGCAATTTATTTTTTGCTCTGTTTTTGCTATGTTTCTAGAAAAAATATTTATTGTATTATTTTAAAATATGTATATATTTTGAAAATATGAAAACCTACTGTAGAATAATTATATCTACTGTTTTTTTTTTTTGTATTTTTTATACAGTGTATACACAAAAGTCTGCGTACAACGAAAGATTTTAGGTTTATATGGACGGTATTCTTAAAAAGAAGCTTTTAAATTTCTAAAATGGTAATATTTCAGAAAAACGATGTTTTACAAGTACAGTCCATATACAAATCAATTTTTTTTAAAATACTTAAAAAAACATTCAAAAAAAACTTTCTCTTAAAATTCAGTCCACAAAAGTTTCCGTACATCTGTAGATGTTCAACGCTTGAGACAACTCCAAGTAACGGTAAACAATTTGCCGTAATGCAAAAGCACGTTTCGTGGTTATTTAGTTGTAGAGCTTGAAGCGAGAACAGTTTTCTTTCAATTTTGAGAAGATTAATACCTCCTAAAATGGCTAATAAAGAATTAAGTGTAGCAGAAAGGAAGCTGATTCTTGATTTGTTTATAAAACAAAAATAATCGTACACCCAAATATCATTTTTGACTTCAAGAAGCCGGTCAACTATTCAAAGAACTATTAGCCGCTTTAGAGATGATGGTGAGATCGAATCTAGCCAAGATCTGGAAGACCACCTAAACTCAGTGCACGGGATAAGCGCACAATAAAACGAATTGTGGACCAGGAACCTTTCATTAGCGCTAGGAAGATAAGCTCCCATCTCGGAACTCACAACAACATCACAGTGTATCCAGAAACAGTGAGGAGAGCTATCGTTGACATGGGATTCACATCCCGCACGCCAAGGAAAAAACCCTACGTCAACGAAATAAGCTAGCGTTTGCTAAGGAGCATATAAAGAAGTCTTATGATTTTTGGCGGCAGGTTATATTCTCGGATGGGTCGAAATATAACATTTTTGGCTCGGACGGCCGTCTGAGGGTTTGGCGGCATCGAAAAGAAGCGTATAATCCAAAGAATACGATAAAAACAGTAAAGCACGGAGGTGGTGGTTTGATGGTATGGGGCTGTATGTCTGCATCAGGTGTTGGAAAGCTACATTAATATTCTGAAGAGAAATTTAAAAATTAGTGCTGAAATGATGGGGATACCGGACAATTTCTTCTTTCGGCAAGACAACGACCCCAAGCATACCACTCACATGTTGCGAACACCTCCGCAGAGCCCAGACCTTAACCCGATTGAGCACCTCTGGGATGAATTAGATAGAAGGATCCGAACTCACGAAATACGAAACAAGGCTCAACTCAAAGAAGCCCTATTGTTGGAGTGGGATGAAATTGGGAGTTCCTGCACAGAAAAGCTAGTAGCATCTATGCAAAAGCGTCTCAGGGAGGTTATTAAGATGAAAGAATATCCCACAAAGTATTAACCATAAAAGTAAAATATTAAAAATAATGTTAAAAAGTGAAACTATTTTTTTTATTTATTTTTTTGCAGATGTACGCAAACATTTGTGGAATTAATTCAATGGATCGTTTTTGCTTTTATAATTGTTTTTTCTATGTATTTTTTTAGAAAAATAAAATTAATTAATTAAATAAGGTGCACCTATTCCCTTCTTATAGCCCAGAGCTAAAGAAATACAAGGTATGCTCACTTTGGCTGATGTATGTGTGTGACGTCACATTCTTCTGATTTTTGTTTTAGAGAGTGTAAATACATGTATTAATTTGCCGATTTTGTAATTGTTTTTTTATGTTTATTGTTCTTATAATCATAAAAAAAATCGTATAAACCTTCAATTTAAAAAAATAATATTCACTTAATAAATAAAAATAATAATAAAAGAAGAATGTGACGGCATAAAATATCAAGATGGCGATTTGTATGCGTCTATTAGAATACCTTGTATTTCTGTGTATCATGGCCCAGGCCCATGGCCCTTCTTAAAAAAAATATATTACAGGATAAGTACAGGCAATAGTCGGAATAGCCAATGAAAGGGATTAAAAAAGGGGTCAACTAAATCTAAGTCGATTTGATTGGCGGGTGGGTGGGGGTGGTGCTTAAAGGTTGAAATAGTTTTTTTAATAATGTCCGGCGAAGTTTAACTTCTGATCGAAAAATTGTCTTCCGAAAAGTTAGGTTAAAAAAAGTTAGTTAATAAAAAAACTACATTTTTGCTTTTCAACTTACCCCAAATTTAATGAAATATCGGAAAAAGCTGGTTTATTCGATTTTTTTTAATTTTTTGTCCATACAAAAATTTAAAACATTAAAATTCAGAAAACATGTACATATTTTAGTCCTTAAAAATCCTGATTTGTCGGAAATTTGTAGCTTAATAGTTTCTGAGATATTAACGATTTTGGAAAAATCGAGTTTCTTTAAATCAAAATCTTTCACGAAATTTTTTTTGGTTTTATGACTTGTTAACGGCTCATTTTCTTTGTCTTGATTGCAAAAAAATGGGCACGACTGTTATTAGTAAAAATGACAAGAAGAAGTCTTAAATAACAAGAAATTTATGAAAAATGTATTTCGACAATTGTAGGACCGGTTTTGATAAAATCCTGTTTTTTATTTTTAGTTTTTTGAAAAAAAAAATAATTTTTTTGAATTTTGGTGTGCAGTTTTTTAAAATTTATTAAAATACATGTATTTTATATTATAAAATTTAAAATAATTTTTTTATAGTTTTCAAAATATTGATTTTTCAAAAAAAAAAATTTTTTAATTTATTTTAATTAGGTAGAAAAAAAAGCTATTCAAAATTTTGATATGCAGAATTAATTCGGCTGTATAGATCTTCTAAATATAAAATTTGACAGAAAAACCGTAACCGAGAAAGCCAAAAACTAAAAAAACCGTTATATGAAAGGTCCCGTTAATAGATTTTTCCCGTATATGTGGTTCTAATCGAATGATAACCAATACCAACAAAAAAAATTCACAAAAAAATCATCAAAATCGTTGGAGCCGTATTCGAGAAAAATAAGATTTTCCTAAACGGTCATATGGCAGGTAGGTACCGTTATTTTTAGGGCTAAAAATAAAATTTCAATTTCCCTTCTGGGGAATAGCAAAAGAATCACACACGCCAAGTTTGAAGACAATCACTTAAGCCGTTTAGGTTTAGGCTGCAGCTCGTTATACATACAGACGCATTGTTATCTCATTTTGTTTTTTATATTCACGAATCCTAAACTTGCCTTATAGTCCCTATAATCGCAAGTAAAAAGTATACTTGCACATAAAAATACCCTTTAAAAAATAATAAAAATATTGCATGAATAATAAGAAGTTTCAACAATAATTGAACAATTTTGTTATTCTTATGCATTATTAGTTTTTTTTAATAATTTTTGAAAGGGTAGGAGGCTTTACATGCATCTTCATCTTCATCTGCATAGCCATCTGCAAAAAAGGAGAACACAACATAAAAAAATCATAAATGAAAATGCAGAAGATCTTCATGTATGAAGATTAAAGGAAGTATGACTCTGAAGCTTGCAGATTATAGTGAAGATGAACATGTTCATCTTTTTTATAGAATCTCATCGGCAACATTATAGCATTTCCTCTGCAACATTGTCTTATTTGTTCGGGTTGCTTTATTTGTTTTTTGTATCATTAACGCGCGCACAAGGGACTACTTGTTTCCTTTTATTGTATACACTGAGTGTGCATTAGGATAATAGGGAGGGGAAGGATAGAAGGTTTCGAATAACATTGGTTTTGAATACTTGCAAATCAAAATGGCAAGGGTAACTATTCCAAAATCGTGTTGTTCGGCTAAAAAAAGAATCCCTATATTTCACGGTACGTCCGAAATTGGGCTCAAGGGTGAACTGATGAACATTCCTTGCGAGACGAGATAATTTTAAGGGGAGGAACGCAGCTAGCTACTTCGAGTGAACATTTTTTTTATAAAATAAGGATATACATGAAACATTGCGTCGGTGTTCGAGAGGAGCGATTGTTCGGTAGTTCTATTTCCTATCAATCTTAACGCTCGATTTTGTATTCTATCAAGCAGGTGAAGCGATGTTTGCGAAGCATAAAAATTGTAGCCAGATAAGAAGGGGAAAAATAAGTTTGTTTGTTAAGTATTTTCCAATTAATGTTGAACCATCAATTTAAAAAAAATACTTTAACAACACAAATTATTAATTTTGTTTAATAAGTTTTTATTGTAATCCGTGCATTTTATTTAATTATTTGTTTTAAATATAATTCGAAATATGGTTTGGTTAGTTTCCACTTTAGAATACCTGTGCATCTCAAATTTTTCCATGTGCACTGACAACTTGTGTGAATAGTAAGGAGTGCTTTAAATATGCCAGAACTAACAAATTGTTTTTTTGTGGCCGTCACATTTAATTTATTTTTTGAGTATACAGTATTATTTGCGCGAAAAAGAGACAGCGTAATATTTTTTTATTGGAATTTGGATTTACATATTTACATATATCTTCATTTTCTAGCAAATAGCACAGAATATTTGTTTTTCTTATTAAGTTACTTTATATTTTGAAAGAAATTAGTATCTTTTAAATGTATTTCTTCCCGAAGTGTATTTAATTGGAGCACTCGAATGGGCCCAATACAATGTCAAAAAGTTATAGTAAATGTATAGGAAGCCTTTAGTGTGTACTCTTTCTATATATAGTTATTTATATTGGTCCTGGTCTACTCTTCTTCAAATTTGCAGATGCAGATGCATGTAAAGCCTCCTTTACATGTTGCTAAAATGTACCCAGCGTAGGTATACCCCGATTATTGTTTGGCATAGAGCATTGTATATACATTGCTATTTATATACAATGTATATACAATGGCATATAGTAAAAATATTATAAAGAGGAAAATTTTTACTCTATGATTTTTAGTATCCTTCAATTTGTTCTGAATGCGACGTCCTTATATTAGAGCTATGTCAATCGTTCATTTTCAAAGATTCAAAGATTTTACCAATCAATCCCATATTTTACCAATCAATCCCATATCTACTCTCTTGTGATTGTGAATAACACATTTTGCATGGTTTCCATATGTGATATGTATCTCTGCATTTGGATCTATCCGAAAACAACATCGACATCCGTCTTCCTTTAGTAAATCATTATGTTGAGTGTATACATCTGTGTATGTCTCCCTCTCTAGTCTCACTCTCTGTGTAAAAAAAACTATTTTTTTTTTTTTTTATATAATTAACGCGCGCACAAGGGATTATGTGTTTCCCTTTTAATGTAGAACACACTCCGCGGGCATTACGAAGATAGGGAGGGGAGAGATAGGAGGTGCCGATTAACATTGGTTTTGAATGTTTGTAGATCAAAATGGCAAGGGAAAAAAATTTCAGTTCAGTTTCACTTCATTCTCTCATTCTCTATATCTGGCCATTGTATACACATTGCTATAGTACTATCATGACGCACGTGTGGACCGTGGTTCCCCTTGCGGCTCGTGCGGCAACTAACTGGGTAAGTTGAGAGAGATAAATAAAGAGCATGGTTTTAGTGTCATGTTTTTTGCTTAGTTTACTGCGAATGTGTAATATGAAGCAGGAAAAAACAGAAGGAGAACATGAAATAATTCAGTTTCTTGTTTCGCTTATCTGAGGCGAATAATTTTTTGTTGGGATTTATACACGACCCAACATTTTCATTGTTTACATTTTTTTTATATGAAATTCGAGAACTGGTTTTTACATACATACGCATTTATGCAGAAAATCGTCTGCCGTTTCTTTCCACCGGCCTCAGCCCCCTTGCCTATAAAACCGGTTTTCTGCCGGCAGATATGGGCTCGTGCGTAATGGCCCATTCAGATAGGTACCGATACAAATTAAGTGCAAACTATGTGTAGAAATTCAATCAAAAAATTGTTTGCAAGTTGATTGTAGATTAATAGTAACAATGATATTTTGTTTGTTTGAGATTTATATAATACTAGTTGACTTACCCAGCTTTTTTTGCGGGAAAAAAATTTATAGTTAAACCAAAATATTTCTAACAAATAATCTTCTATATAGAATTCAAAAAATTTTTTTTTGAAAATTGATTGTAAATTTTTATAGTATAACAAATATCTTTTGTGGAAACATAAGAAAAGGTGGACACTATTATTGACGTGATAACGTCTTATATCGATGACATGCTACACGTACAAAATAACATGACTCATGCTGATAAGACTCATGCTGATAAAACTCATGACTCATGCTTTTTTTTATAATTAACGCGCGCACAAGGAACTATTTGTTTCCCTTTTAATGTAACACACTGCGCGGGCATTAGGAAGATAGGGAGGGGAGAGATAGGAGGTGTCGATTAACATTGGTTTTGAATGCTTGCAAATTAAAATGGCAGGGGAAAATCTCACCGGGCAAACCATTCCAAAGTACGGCTAAAAAAATAATCTATATTTCACGGTACGTCCGAAATTGGGCTTAAGGGTGAACTGATGGGCATTCCTAGCAAGACGAGTATTACGGGAGAAATTTTTAAGGTGAGGAATGCAGCTGGCTACCTCAGGTGAACATGTTTTATAAAAGAAACGATAAAATAAGGAAAGACATGAAACATTGCGTCGGTGTTCGAGAGGGGCGATTTTTTCAGCGGCAGTTCTATTTCCTATCAATCTTAACGCTCGATTTTGTATTATATCAAGCAGGTGAAGAGATGTTTGTGAAGCTCCTGCCCACAGGTGAGAGTTATACTCGAGTTTAGGGCGTATAAACGCTTTATAAATTTTAGGCAGATCAGATGGGGAAAAGTACTTCTTACATACTGACGGACATGAAGGAGCTTACGATCTTCGAGATATTCCTTAAGCTGACGGTAAATCAGTGTTTCCATGACCTTAGAATGCTCACCGCGATACTGTGGTTCTTTCAACCAAAATCGGTCGCAAGCACCAGGCGAAAATGAAAAGAACAGGCTCAAATTCCCAAAATAATTCCACTCAAATTCAAGAGGGACAAGAAGGGAAAAAGAAATACAAAATAGGAGGAGTTTTGTTAAAGTAGAAAGTAGATGAAGATAATGGGATAAGTGTGTGTGGATTAAACGAGAGGGTTTGTGGATGTGAGTTAATGTGCTGTAAGTTGGTGTTGCTACCATCAATGTTTTCTTATGACGTTATCACGTAAAATTATCGTCCGTAAACCGACTTTACAGACAACCAACTTTTTTTATTTTCGGTAATTTGTATGTTTAGTTGTGTAGTAGTGTTTTTGTTAAAAAATATATATTACTAACGGGCCCGGCAGGTGTCGTCTTGCATTTCTTTAAATTCTTTTGATTTTTTCACGTAAACACAAATTTCATACAAAAAATCTGACTTTTTCGGAGGGTTTTCCCAAAATTTTCGTAATGCCATGTTTCATTGTTATCTCAATTTTTTTTATATTCACGAATCCTTAACTTGCCTTATAGTCCCTATAATCGCAAGTAAAAATTTGAGATAACAATGAAACATGGCATTACGATGATAGAGAAACATATTTCAGTTACTGGCAAAGTTCTGTCTGTCAGTCTGCCTGTTCGTATGTATTTAGTACTACTACATAAACGATTTGGTCAATTGTCTTCAAATTTAGAACTTAAGGTTATTTTGACATTCTACAGAGGATTTTTAAAATTTTTCTTAGCTCAAATATTAACGGTACCTGTCAGATAACCGTTAAGTTAAAGCGTATTTTTCTCGAAAACGACTCGAAGAATTTTTATTAAAAAATACAGTGTACTTTTGAAGGTGTGGTATATAACGGGTGATTTTTTTGAGGTTAGGATTTTCATGCATTAGTATTTGACAGATCGCGCGGGATTTCAGACATGAAGTCAAAGAGAAAGATGCTCAGTATGCTTTGACATTTCATCATGAATAGACTTACTAACGAGCAACGCTTGCAAATCATTGAATTTTATTACCAAAATCAGTGTTCGGTTCGAAATGTGTTTCGCGCTTTGCGTCCGATTTATGGTCTACATAATCGACCAGGTGAGCAAACAATTAATGCGATTGTGACTAAGTTTCGCACTCAGTTTACTTTATTGGACATTAAACCAACCACACGAATGCGTACAGTGCGTACAGAAGAGAATAGAAAGAAAAAATAGAAAGAGAAGAAGACCGTGAAATGTCGATTCGTCGCCGTTCGCAGCAATTGGGTTTGTGTTATTCGACCACATGGAAGATTTTACGCAAAGATCTTGGTGTAAAACCGTACAAAATACAGCTCGTGCAAGAACTGAAGCCGAACGATCTGCCACAACGTCGAATTTTCAGTGAATAGGCCCTAGAAAAGTTGGCAGAAAATCCGCTTTTTTATCGACAAATTTTGTTCAGCGATGAGGCTCATTTCTGGTTGAACGGCTACGTAAATAAGCAAAATTGCCGCATTTAGAGTGAAGAGCAACCAGAAGCCGTTCAAGAACTGCCCATGCATCCCGAAAAATGCACTGTTTGGTGTGGTTTGTACGCTGGTGGAATCATTGGACCGTATTTTTGCAAAGATGCTGTTGGACGCAACGTTACGGTGAATGGCGATCGCTATCGTTCGATGCTAACAAACTTTTTGTTGCCAAAAATGGAAGAACTGAACTTGGTTGACATGTGGTTTCAACAAGATGGCGCTACATGCCACACAGCTCGCGATTCTATGGCCATTTTGAGGGATAACTTCGGAGAACAATTCATCTCAAGAAATGGACCGGTAAGTTGGCCACCAAGATCATGCGATTTGACGCCTTTAGACTATTTTTTGTGGGGCTACGTCAAATCTAAAGTCTACAGAAATAAGCCAGCAACTATTCCAGCTTTGGAAGACAACATTTCCGAAGAAATTCGGGCTATTCCGGCCGAAATGCTCGAAAAAGTTGCCCAAAATTGGGCTTTCCGAATGGACCACCTAAGACGCAGCCGCGGTCAACATTTAAATGAAATTATCTTCAAAAAGTAAATGTCATGGACCAATCTAACGTTTCAAATAAAGAACCGATGAGATTTTGCAAATTTTATGCGTTTTTTTTTTAAAAAAAGTTCTCAACTCTTAAAAAAACACCCGTTATATACTTTGGTGGAAAAAAAATAAGTTGGTTGAAAAAAGTTATCATCATTTCCTGAAACCCCGTTCGGGGCATATAGCGCCAAAAAAACGTCTTCATCCTTCACGATCTGCAGCTTGATATCTTAACTGTGGCCACATCTTTCTCTGGGAATTAGCTTCTGCTAGAACTGTTGATTTCCATGTTGTTCTTGGTCTTTTATTCTACTATTTACGTCCAGATCCGTAACACCGTTTTCTGATACGATACTTCCAAGGTAACTTAAACTTCAACAGGCGTGTCATGCAGAATAATACGTTGTTGTGTGGGGCGGCCTGTTAGCATTATTTTAGTCTTTTTGCTATTTATTCACGACTCTCCTTTTACCCGTAGAGTTTGACACATCTCTTTCAGCCCACTGATATTATTTGCCATGAGACATATATCGTTCGCATAGTCTAAATGGCTAAGCCTTTCATACGGTCTCCATTGAATGCCCTGCCTCTCCGTTGTACGAACGCTAGGCGTCAAAACATCATCTATGGCCAGCAGAAAAAGAATTGGCGATAAAACATCCCCTTGTCTCACACCCTGACGTACTTCGAAAGAGTCGGATAGCTGCCCATTGTGCAAAACGAAACACCTTGGATTGTTGTAGGACTCTCTTATCATGGCAACAATTTTTGGTGGTATTCCTCTACCAACAAGTGATTTCCAAATACATTAGCAGTTAAATCGGTCAAAGGCCTTTTCAAAATCTACGAACATAAGGTAAAGCGGTGATTGAAACCCCGCAGACTGCTCAAGGACGATGGGCAGAGTGTTGATATGGTCAACGTACGAACGACCGCTGCGGAAGCCAGCTTGATGCCTCTTGAGTGTAGTCTCGATTCTAGCTTTAATCCGTTCGAGGATTAACTTTGGAAGAACGGACAAAACGGTAATAGCACGTCAATTGTTGCAGTTCTTAAGATCACCTTTTGTTTGGCAACTTAACAATCACTCCATCTTTCCAATCCCTGGGAAGACGTTTTCCCAAACCGTTTGTATCAGCGGATGCAAAATACTAGCGCTGTAGCGGGATCAGCTTTCAGGAACTCGGCTGGTACTCCGTCAAGCCCGGCTGCTTTGTTGTTTTTGAGGAGATTTATCGATGTTTGAATTTCCGCTACTGAAGGGGGTTCGATGTCAATACCCCTACAGGACCTACGGATCTCGTTTAGTTGGGGCACTGCAGCACTCTGTTCAACGGAAAATTCGTTTAGCAAGGCACAAAAGTGATCCTTCCCTCTGAGTAGCTGATCTTCAATTGATACCAAAAGGTTCCCATCCATATCCATTACAGGATGATTAGTGTTGCTTTTTTCCCGACAATTTTTTTGGATATCTGGTACAATTCTCGGCTATCTCCTCTTCTTGCAGCATTTTCCGCATTATCAGCGAGCCCGTCTAACCTCACCCTCCTGTCACATCTCACACAACGATAGACCATCTTGTGTGCTATCTGATCAGACCGATATTGTCTGCCCCCCACCTAGTTTCACTTAAGCCCAGGATACTTATCATAAGGCGAAGCATTTCACGCTCTAACTGTTCCATGCTCCGATTTTTGTACGTATACGATAGACAAAAGTATCCATTTGTTGACGATTCATTTATTTTTATGGCGTCTTGATTGACGCTGTTGCATGAAAGATGCCCCATCCCCAAATCCGATGTGCGGTTTACTGCAGCCGAAGCTGCAGAAGGAATCTCCATAAAATGGTTACCTCTTGGGGACTCATTTCCATTTGTTGTCATAATTCATCCTATCCTTTCACCATGGTGTTTTCCGAGATACGATTAATAACATACATAAGCTCAGATTCTTCAGGCAAACCCGCTCTTTGTATGGTCGAACACATAAGCGATTGAGGCGCCCACTGTGGGAAAACAGACACCTTTTGTAGCCGCCCAATATGGATACAGACGCTACATGCTGCTACCGTTACCCTTCTTTGAAATAGGCTCATCCGCCACCAGACTTCCATGCCATTGACCGCTAACCTGCAGTTCATTTCTTCTTTAGGGAGATTTTCTTCAACCCAAGGACAAGTCCGTGCCCTGACCAGCAAAGCTGGGTTGGCTGCTAGTTCCGGCAGCTGCTCGGTCCCCTTGTGCATTAGCATTACCCACTCTCTACCACGAGGAGGTGCACATAGGGATTTTCCTTTCATTGAGCCTAGGACCGAGGTGGCTTTACTAAGCGCTCTCCAAAACTTTAGACAAAAAAAAAGTTATAGCACATTATTTCAATATATTTTTTCTAATACGAGTTCTTTTTTAGAAACTGGCCCTCTTTCCTAAAAGGGTTTGATTGACCCCCTCCCTTCCCATTGCAAAAAAAATGCTAGAGATAGACCCCTCCTCTATTAGTAAAAACAAATGCTTGTATTTAGGCCCTCTATATGAATTCATTATTAATTTGCGGCGCCAAAGCTATCGTACTCTTGCCTCGTAATGTCATATTTGTTTAAAATTTTGCTGGGCTTTTTTGGTAAAATTTTTTTTTGGATTATGCAAATAAAAATATAGGTATACCGTATACATAAATTTTATCCCGACGTTTCGCTGGAGTTTCTCAGCATCTTCAAGACGTTTATTGTGTCTAGATAAATATACATATGTTTTAATTTATTTTATTTTATAATAACTAATTAACTTACTTCAATTTTGTTGCATTTTTATTATAATTTGAGAATTTGCAACTTCCCTACATATAACATCGAACATTTTCTTGAACATATATCTTGTTTCCCACCTTCTTTCTTTGCCTAAGATCTTGTCATGTTTGGTTGTTATCTCAATTTTTTTATGTTCATAAATCTAAAACTTGCCTTATAGTACCTAAATTTTGAAATGCAATTTGAAATGCAATAAAAATTTATGGAAAATCGGGATACTTGGTTTACGATAAAACCGCATTTGACAAAACCGCTTCTATGACAGGGACCGTTATAGAACAAATTTCGAAAAATTCATTCTAATTAATAGATGTATTGTTGTAAGAAAATAAAACCCTGAAAGTTTTATCAAAATCTTTAGAACCGTTTTCGAGAAAATCAAATTTTTGTCAAAGATTGTATGGCAGGTACCGTTATTTTTCGACCTATGTTCAGCAAACAAGAAAAACACCCCCTGAAATACTACCAAATAAATATTAAATACCAAGTTTTTGGACGAATCCATTACTTGCCTTATAGTACCTTTAAGCGCAAGTAAAAAAAAATGGGCACGACTCGCGCGTACTTGCTCTTATGTGTCTACTTACATTGGAAGGCAAGATCTTTGATAAAAACAAATAACATTTACGTTGAAAGTAACACAGTTTAAGAAACTATCAAAACCACAATACTTAACAGTTTTTTTTAGTACAAATAAAGAACGCCACCACACGTCTTAAATAACAAAAAATTATGAAAAAAGTATTTCGAAAATTGTAGGACGGATTCTGATAAAATTCTAATTTTTTGCCAATGTTTTTTTTAGGCTTCTCTATGATCGTAATTTCGCTACCTAGATTTTCTCAAATATAAAATTTGACAGAAATCCAAAGAGCCGTTACCGAGAAATCCCAAAATTAAAAAGCCGCTGTATGAAAGGTACCGTTAATAGACTTTTCCCCCTAAATTTGGTTCTTATTAAGTGATAGCAAATAGCAACAAAAAAAATCTCAAAAATGTTCATTAAAATCGTTGGAGCCGTTTTCCAGAAAAAATAAGCTTTTCCTAACTAGTCGTATGGCAAGTAACGTTATTTTAAGCCCTAAAACTAAAATTTTAATTACACTTCTGAGGAATGCCAAAAGAATCACACAAACTAAATTTGAAAGCAATCGCTTTAGACGTTTAGGCTGTAGCTCGATATACACCCGGACAGACAGGCAGACAAACAGACAGACGGACATTTTTTGCCAATGACTTTTTTAGGCTTCTCTAAGATCGTAATGTCGTGTTTGATTGTTATCTCAATTTTTTTATATTCACGAATCCTAAACTTGCCTTATAGGTAGTCCCTACAATCGCAAGTAAAATAAAAGGCACGACTGGGTCGCACGTGCTTGCTCCTATGTGCTAATCCTTTTTAAGTGCAGGCGTCTTTTTGACAAAGATTTAATCTTAATGTTTTTTTTTGACGTGCAACTTCCTTAGAATCGTTTTGGGTTGAAGCTCGAACGAACATATTTTCCCTTTTGAAAACAAATTAATTAAAATAGCTCAGTTATGTTTGATGGATCGATAAACGTATGGTAGGTATTAATGGAATTTATTAAGGATATTAGGTACCTATAATAAGATTGGAAGGAAGGTAGGTACTAAAATTCAGAGTGTCGATCTTAAGCTCATAGAGGCCGGACGTCAGGTCGAGGTGCGCGCATAAATAATTTCACAAAAGCCAAAAAAAAAAAAAATTATTGCGCATTGTTATCGCAAATGATAAAAAAATAATATTACACACTCGTTTGAGAGTGTGCTGTAAAGAAAAAAACAATATCCACTCGTGTCGTTGGAAGACGATAAGATGCCCATTCGCGCTGTGGAAGAAAAAAAAAAAATAATACACACTTGCATAACAAATCAAATTATCCTCCTATCTGTCCCAACCCTTTGTGCTTAGCTTAACTGCCTCTTTCTTATCTACTATAGGCATCGTATGCTTGCGGTAAATGGATAAGGGCATCTGAGTTTGTCCTATTGTGCTGAATATTTAAATTGATTTTTTGTATGCAAGCTGTCTTATGGGCATAACACCTAAGACAGTTTGTTTATTACAGAGATTAATTTGGATTTTCACTGTATGGTTCGACTTAGTCAGAATTTTGTTTTGTGTGTAAGTATTTTGAAATGGTAAGTGATTTTTGTGTCGTGTATTCCAATGTTCGTGGTATAAGAAAGAATTTCTTTCACCTGTACGTCTACTCTGTTCAATACAGGCCAGCTGTTTTGGCATTAACTGAAACCCAGGTTGGAGTAAATACTGATTTATCAGAGTTTGCTCTACATGGGTATAGCTTGGTGCCATTACTCTTTTCCCATCATGGTCTCGTGGTCTATGTTAGGAATGATATTGCTTGCCAGAGCCTTCCCCAATATGGGCAATGTTCCAACACGGACTTTAACTTCTTGTGGCTCAAATTCACTGTCCGCAAGCATGTCATTCATTATTGTTTCATTTACAGGAGTCCAAATCTCGACAGCAATTCCACTTGTAACGAGTTTGATGCGCTGTCTGATTCCATCTCGAAAATTGTTTCCCTTTGTCCTCGCACTGAAATCGTTATTACGGGCGATTTCAATGTACACAATTCCAATTGGCTCCGCTATTCTGGTCAGAAAACACCCGAAGGAAGGTATGTCGAGCTCTTTGCCGGGTTACATCACCTTACCCAACTGATCGATGTGCCAACGCGTATACCGGATGTTGCTGGGCAAGCCGCCCATACTCTTGACTTGTTCCTTACTTCTCACCCTGATAAATATACCATTAGTGTAACTTCTCCATTTGGCACTTCAGACCATTGTGTTATTTCCGCTAATTTCTCATCCTCCACCCATCCAGTTAAAGGAAAACTTCCCACCAGGACCGTTTGGCAATACGAGAAAGCCAACTGGGACGGCCTGAATATTTTTTTCCGAAACTTTAACTGGTCACTATGCTTCCTCGATAGTGACATTGATGCCAGTGCTGAAATGATCACAAATGTGATTCTTCTAGGGATGCGTGCTTTTATTCCTAACAGAGTAAAAAGCATCAAACCTAAAGAAAAGTCTTGGTTTAATTCTGAGTGTAAAGAAGCTATCAGGCTCAAAGAAGTAAGTTTCCGTTCTTACAAAGCCAACCCTACAGAGGAAAATCGGAAAAAGCACAAACAAGCAAGAAACTCATGCAACTCCGTTATTGAAAGAACCAAATTTTTGCATGACCAAAAATTACGGCAAGAAATTCTGCAGTGTCCCAAAGGCAGTAAAAATTTTTGGTCATTTGTAAAAAATATTAAAAACTCCTCAACATCTTCTGTTCCAACGCTCATCGACAGTAACAAACCAATTGTTTACTCTTCAGAGAAGGCAAACTTGCTCGCCGCCCATTTCGCTGGTAGCTTCACGCTGCCGCATAGCAACGTTGCCCCTCCTGTACTTCAGAATGTAATTTTTTCCATGGGACAGATTTTTTTCCGCACTCGTACAGTAGCAAGAGTTCTCAAAGATCTCGATATTCACAAATCCGCTGGCCCGGATGGTATACCCCCGATTCTTCTGAAGAGGTGTTCTTCCACACTGGCAAAGCCACTGCGTAAGCTTTTCCATCGCTCCTACTCTTCTGGAATCTTTCCTAGAAGATGGAAAACAGCATTTGTCCAGCCTGTCCCTAAGAAAGGTGACCCATCCTCCCCCTCCTCCTACCGACCCATAGCACTGACATCCCTTCTTTCTAAGGTCATGGAAACACTGATTAACCGTCAGCTTAAGGAATATCTCGAAGATCGTAAGCTTCTCCATGACCGCCAGTATGGCTTCCGCAGCAACCGTTCCACTGGTGATCTGATGGCATATCTCACCGAACAGTGGAACAAATCTTTACATCGCTTTGGTGAAAATAAGATTATTGCTCTTGATATCTCCAAGGCATTTGATAGAGTTTGGCATGAAGCTCTCTTATCGAAAATGCGTGCTTTTGGGATCGATAATACTCTAGTTCGTTGGATTAGAAGCTATCTTCTGGACCGTTCAATACAAGTTGTATTGGACGGATTCAAGTCTGATTCCCATAAAATAAATGCTGGTGTACCCCAGGGCTCTGTTCTATCTCCGACTCTTTTCCTCATTTTTATAAATGATCTTCTGTCTGTTACTTCTAATCCACTTAACTGTTTTGCTGACGACTCTACCCTCAGCTTTTCATATTCGTTCGATAATTCACGTCCTTCGCCTTCGGAAGTACAATTGCAACGGTGCCGTATGTCAAGCTCATTAAACTCCGATTTATACAGCATTGTCAAATGGGGTAATAGAAATCGTGTGGAGTTTAATGCTTCGAAAACTCAATGCTGTCTTCTGTCGTTAAAGCTAAACATTCCCCCAATGCCATTGTCCATGAATGGCACTTACATCGAAGAAACCGAAAAGCTCTCAGTACTCGGTATGTGTGTCAACGACGACCTCCGTTGGAACGACCATATATTTGAAATCGCTAAGAATGCTGCTAAGTGCTTAGGTTTTCTGTATCGGTGTAAGAAGTATTTTTCCCCATCTGATCTGGCTACAATTTATAAAGCGTTTATACGCCCTAAACTTGAGTATAACTCCCACCTGTGGGCAGGTGCTTCACAAACATCGCTTCACCTGCTTGATAGAATACAAAATCGAGCGTTAAGATTGATAGGAAATAGAACTGCCGCTGAAACAATTGCCCCTCTCGAACACCGACGCAATGTTTCATGTCTTTCCTTATTTTATCGTTTCTTTTATAAAAAATGTTCACTCGAGGTAGCCAGCTGCATTCCTCCCCTTAAAAGTTTCGCCCGTAATACTCGTCTTGCTAGGAATGCACATCAGTTCACCCTTGAGCCCAATTTCGGACGTACTGTGAAATATAGGGATTCTTTTTTTAGCCGTACAACACGACTTTGGAATGGTTTACCCGGCGAGATTTTCCCTTGCCATTTCAATTTGCAATTATTCAAAACCAATGTTAATCGACACCTCCTATCTCTCCCCTCCCTATCTTCCTAATGCCCGCGCAGTGTGTTACATTAAAAGGGAAACAAATAGTCCCTTGTGCGCGCGTTGATTATAAAAAAAAAAAAAAAAAAAGATACACATTCCACCTACTGTTAAGTGAGAGGGTAAAGACAATATTAAAAGTTAGAACAGTGTTTTTTTTTATTTATCTTGATTGAAATTTTTGCATTCAGTAGTAATCGAATAGTTTTTTGTTTGTTAGTTGTTTTTGTGTGTTTATCATAGGCTTCCTTATTTATTCTGTGTGCTTTTATGATGATGAAATGCTTTTTAATACGTAGGTTTGTATGTAGGTTGTCACCTTCTTTTATATGACTAATGGCTAGGGCTTAGCCGAGCAATATGAAATAAAATGTTGGGGAAAATATTGAACAAATAATTTTTTTATTAAATCAAAAAAACTCTATCCATAACGTTTTTTGCAAAAAATGTTGTAAGCCATCTTATTTCTTTTGCTGTTTTCTATTTTATGAATTTTTCATTTCTAAATCGTTCGACCAGTTTTTTCAAAAAAATGTTTTTTTCAAAAACTTTTCGAAAACATATTTAAATTTTTTTTTGAGTATGTCAATTTAAAGAAATCTATAGTTTATACTAGGAGAAAAATAAAAAAAAATCTATAGATTCGTTTTCAAAATATTCAAAAAACAAAATAATTTTTTTAAATAATTATTCAAAAATTAAAAAAAAATGTTTTTGAAAATTTTAATAAGCAATATTGTTTAAATCATAAAACACTATATATTTCTCATCAATTTCATCAAAATCCATCAATTAGTTAACGAGTAAGTCTGATTTTAAAAAACCGGTCATATGGGAGGTACCGTTATAAAACTTTTTCTGAAAAATCCATTAAAAATAAAAGATAGACTGCATAAAAAAACAAGATTCAGAAAGTTTTATCAAAATCGTAGGAGCTGTTTTCGAGAAAAATAAGTTTTTCATTAAAAGTTATATGGCAGGTACCGTTAGTTTTGGAGCTAGAATGCCAATTAGAAAAACCGTCGGGTAGAGTACTCTAAAAATACTATATACCCAGTTTGAATCAAATCGGCCCAACCGTTTAGGCTGTAGGAATCGATACGGACAGACAGACAGACGGACGGAATTTCCGGGACCACTTTTTTTGACTTCTCTATCATCGTAATGTCATGTTTGATTGTTAGAATTTTTTTTATATTTTTTACGAATGCATAACTTGCCTTATAGTCCCTTTAAATCGCAAGTAAAAATGAAAAAAAATCGAACAAAATTTTAATTTTTTTATTTTAATATTTAAATAACATACATATACAGCCAATATGCAATTATCTAGCATTAGAAAAAGCTCGTGCGACCCAGCAGTGTTTTTTTTTAATTTTATTCGATGATGTGACGCACATATGAACAAGTACGTGCGATCCAGTCCTGCAGATTATTATTATTGTGAGAGGGTCAATAACACCCCTTCTTATTCTTAAAAATGACTTAAATAGTCATAGTTATAGTCCCTATAGTCTGGGAGCCAGCGACAGATTTCCATGACCAAGTTCCTCTCAAACGATAATTAGTGAATAGCACCAGGGAATAGTATTATAAAACCTCGTGAACGTCAGCTACGGTTCCGTTGGTGGGATGGTTTGTGGTAGCCTCCCACGCACGAAGAATATAATTTTTTTGTTTAGTCATTTCATCTCGACTAAAAATTTGTCAAACCATAGCTTATCCATCATCTTCAAATAAAAATATTGAAAATCGTTCGACCAGTTTTTTCAAGTCGTTTTTTTTTTGAAAAACTTTTCGAAAAAATAATTAAAATTTTTTGTGTGTGTCATTATAAGGAAATCTGTAGTTTTCATCTAGGAAAATTATTTAAAAAAAAAATTCAATCAACCCGTTTTCAAAATATTTCGAAAACCAATTTTTGTTTGAAAATTAAAAAAATCGAACAAAAGTTTTTAAAAATTTTGAAATGCGATTTTAATTGAATTATAAATGAATTCCTGTGTGCAAAATTTTATTTAAATCGGGATAATGGTTTACAAAAAAAAACCGGTTTAATGAGAGGTACCGTTATAGAACAAATTTCAAAAAATGCATTCTAACTGAAAATTGTATGGCATGTACTGTTATTGTTCCACCTGGAGCAAAAGTGGAAAACACCCCTCGAGATACTGCAAACAAATATTAAATACCAAGTTTGAAGCAAATCGGCCCTTCCGTTTAGGCTGTAGAGGATCGAACCCACTGACGGGCGGAATTTCCAGACTTACTTTTTTCGACTTCTATATCATCATAATGCCACGTTTGATTGTTAGAATTTTTTTTGCACGAATGATAGATAGATGTTTGAGGGCTTGTCTTGTGTCCTTGATCCTGCGATTCTTTATAGACTGAATGAATCGAAGGCAGTAGGCTGTTATTCGCTGCATTTTACTAAATGAATTAGAATGTCTCATTTCTTCGAATATGTTAGTTGAACGATTACACGTGGCTAAAACCGCTACCTTCTTGTATGGTTGTGGCCATAGTGCTTCAGTACCATGTAGAAATCTTGGACCATATTTCCATAATAAGTGGTCTTGAAGTTTTTCTGGTAAAATCCCTCTCGATAAAACATCTGCTGGATTGTCGCTGGAACTTACATGTCGCCTGGATAGGGTCCGTGAGCTTCAGGACGTCCAACAAATGATTGAAATGATTCAGCATTTGAATTTATCCAGATAACCACAATTTGAGAATCCGTCCACATGAATCGGCTTGCGTTCTTAAAGTTGAGTTCTGTTTTTACACGTTTAGACAATTCCAGTAGAGCTGCACATAATTCCAACCGAGGAATAGTCATAGCTTTCGCCCCTGATGCTGTTTTGGTAGTTGGTGCGACTCGAGATTTGGAACATGGTAATCGAACTATGATCGTACCATTTTTGTTGATGGATCTAAGATACAGCGCTGCACCGTAGGCCTTTTCTGATGCGTCTGCGAATGTATGTAGTTGAATTGATGAGGGGATGTAGTTCCCGAAAACATGCCGCGATATGGTAAATTTGTCTAATTCTTGAAGTCCCTGATAGAACCTTTTCCACCTTGTGTACAGTTCTTCCATTTTGGTGGTGCTGCTTTCTGGTTTGAGTACGCAATGGTGCGGTAAGAAGTAGTGTGGTATTTTAATTGTTTTGTAATTGATTTCCTTCATATGACCCAAATCGAGATATTCGTTCATAAAACTAGAATATTCACTTTTCAATTCTGGATTTCTAGTCAGTTTGCGTTCTATAGCATAGAAACGGCTTAATGCTATATAACTGGAGCACCCTAGCTTTTCATGGCCATCAGAAAATGCAAACGGGCCACAAATCTTACTCTACTGTCTCTGGTAATCGTTTGGTTGAACAGTTCTTCGCATTTTTCTTCGGCCAGCGTGCGGTTTGATGTGGAGCTAGATACGTCCTCGTATTCCCAAAATTTGCTGATTGCTTTTTCAAGAGATTTCTCTTCTGCATAAACTCCGCAGATGTTTGTTGATGAAGACGGTTCCCCACACATTTTGTGACTACCCATCCCAGCAAGGTATTTTGTAAAAGCGGGAGATGCTCTCCTAGTTTGATTTGTCCAACGCAGAGAAGTTGGTGGAAGAACTCTGCTCCAATAAGTATGCCAACCGGCTTTGGCGTATTGAACAAGGGGTCAGCTAGTTTTATGTTTCCCGGTATTTTCCATTTGGAAATGTTGAAAGTCTGTGATGGTTGAGGAGACACAATCTGACGTAGAAAAATTGCTTCTAGTCTTGTGTTGAAGTTGGTCACATTTGATTTAATGCTGATGTTGGCTCGGCGATGTGAATCCCTTTTAATTTCTCCGATTCCTTGGACTCTCATAGGGTGATACGAGAGAGGTAATCCCAATTTGCGTATCATCTTTTCAGTTATAAGATTGACTTGCGATCTGGAATCTAAAATCGCTCGACAGTTTATGGACGTACCATTTTGGGTCATCAATTGGACATTAACGGGGCTGAGAAAAACGTACGCCTCCCGGGTGCTGTTAAAGGCTGCTTATGTTGCATTGTTTGGTGGCATTGGGGCATTTACATTGGGTTTGGCTGTAATCTTCACTACAGGCGAAAGAATGCTTCGACTGGCTATCGTTGGACCCTGTTGTTTTTTGTCTTCGGTTGATATGTGAAGTAACGTATGGTGATACTTGTTGCATTTCGTGCAATGACCAGATTTGCAATCTGTGGTTTGATGACCAGACCGTAGGCAATTAAAACATCGTTTGAAGGCTTTGATTTGTGTTATTCTGTCCCTTGTTGTCATGCAGTTAAATTTGGGACACTTGAACAGTGGATGACTTTCCTGGTTACAGATAACGCATTTGTCGTCGTTTGTGGCAGACAAGGCAAATTTTCTTGGGCGTTTTGAATCGTCAGAGTATGGTTTACTGTTTGTCTTTGCCCCCAATGCTTCTAACAATTGGAAGCACGTCTCGAGGAA
Source organism: Platycheirus rosarum (assembly GCA_963971375.1). NCBI lineage: Eukaryota > Metazoa > Arthropoda > Insecta > Diptera > Syrphidae > Platycheirus > Platycheirus rosarum. Next base: position 98,716,867 of record OZ020508.1, read on the forward strand.
CGTTAAAAAGTCGCTTAGGGCAGGGAGTGCCTTTGGTTGTTTTAATGACTGCTCCCATAGTGTGAAATTATTTCTGTCGAGCTTTTTGAACAGGATATTCAACACCAATGGGTATCAGTTGCTGGTGTCAATCTGCAGGCCTTTCAGACCTAGCAGACATTCCTGTGTTGTGTCATGGAGAGCCTTGATGGCGTTAGAACTCTCGTTTTGAATGACTGGTTGTGCCAACAGCTTGTTTAACTGAGCTGCCACCAGTAGCCGAGGATTATCGAATCGGTCAGTTATCGCTTTCCACGCAGCACTGTAGTTGCTGTCAAAAGTGGTTAAGAGTCGTACTAGTTTCTCAGCTTCCCCGCACAGTGTTATCTTTAGGTAGAACAATTTTTGGCAGTCGGCTATCGGTTGCTTATGTACTAGTTCCGTGAACAAGTCACTGAATTGCTTCCATTTGATGTAGTCCCCATCAAACTTCGGCAGTGTTAATTTTGGTAACTTGACTGTTGGCTTTGATATGTCGGGTTGAGTTGGAGCAGGTTTCTCTTCTAGCTTAACTGTCAAAGTGAGGAGAGAGTTCTGTACTCTGTCTTCAAACTCAAGGTACTCTTCAATGTTGTACCTCCCTTCCATTGAATCGTGCAAGACTTCAGCTATTTGATGGTGAATTTCCTCCATCTGTGCCCAAACGCTCTGGATCCGGTCAATCTTTAGGCGGCACCATGTGGCGGACCAATTTTCAGAAAAAAATCCCTTCTATGCTATTTAGTAAATGCTTCATGGTCTGCGCGATCATCTTCTCTCTGCGGATCAGTTTTGTTGTATTTAACTGTTGTTCCGTCATTCTATTGTCTGATTTATGTTTTGATTCTGTTGCTGCTGGTGGTGGAAGCATTGCTGCTCCTGGACCCGGTTCGTCTTCTCCGACCTGTTTCTCTTCTTCTTCTTCTGGAGTTCCATCAGCTAAGGATTGGAAGTATTGGCTTAAGCTTTGGTATATCTGTTTCACTTTCCCAGCTGTATTACTTTGTATGTACGGAGTATCTTTCTTCACAAAACTTCTTCATGGTTCCTTTCGAATTCACTCCAAAGAACTTCTACCTGCTCTAGCTTCTTCTTCGCGTATTCTCTCGTCTTCCTTCCCGGTCCATCCTTTGCAATGTTAGTTTGCAAGCGCAGCAATTCATCGGTGATGGCCTTCTGCCTGGCCACTATTTTATAGACATCCAATTCATCCATAGTTTAAATTTGGGTCGTCGTCTCTAGATCTCTGAAGTTAAGGTCTAGTATGAGTTCAATGAGTTGAGCAGGTTTCAGTGTTTGCAGGTTTGCCAGTGTTTCAGCCCTGGCAACGCTTATGTTTAGTGTAGATGCCAATGTTTAAGCCCTGGCAACGCTTATGCTAATGAAAATTAATTGCTTCTTACTGCTGGTGAGGGAAGCAATGATCACGTCGGGGTCACCAAATGTTCGCGATGCTTCTATCGCAAGTGAATTGAAGACCAGACCACAGTACCTGTACTATTAAGAAAAGTCTTGTTCTCTGTTTCATAGCTATCTAAACTATATTTATTTTTCCCAACATATTTATACACGAAAAATGCTTAATCTACAATTATTTACAAAGGTATTTGCTTGGAAAGTATTTCAACTTTAGACAAGCGTTAACAATAAAACATATAAAGGATACACCAACTATTGGTAGCTCCTTAAAGTAGGAATTTTTCAAAGTATCTAGTTCTGGTGCTTTATTGTTCCGCATACCTTGAATTATTTCTTTAATATCATCGTTTGTGGCAAAAACATCTACTGGCAAAGGTTCATCATTACTGTTAATAAAGTTAATTGACTCACTTACTAGTCCCTTTACTGAGCTGGTTTTATTTACTAACGGATTTTAAATTTTTTTTCAAACAATCCCGCAAAAATGTCAGCTTTTTCTTCACAGGTAATCAACAAGAAATCATTGTGTTCTAAGTGAGGAATAAATTTGTTTTTTGTTTTAAGAACCTTGGCTTTTTTCCAAAAAGGTTTGGCATTCGGTTCAAGAGAAGTAAGTTTATCACTCCATGTTTTGTTTCTGAACTTTGAAATTTCAAAAGCTATTTGTCTTGTGTATGTGTTCATTTCATTGAAGTCATATACTTGTCTATATCTTTGCCACTGGCTTCTTAATCTATTTCTTTGCTTGATTAAATTCAAGGTATATTGTGGAAGAATTGTTGTCCTTGTAGTTTTTGATTTTTTTAGGAACAGACACATTAACACTTTCCAATAATGAATTGGTAAAATAATCAATTTTTTCATCAATTTGATGGGAACTACTTATACTATCTATATCACGGGTTGTATTTCTAAGGCGTTGTTTCATTGTTGGTCTAAATCTATCCCAATTTGCCCTTTTAAAATCTAAATATTGCACATCTTGAATTCTACCATTAATAATAATATCACAGTTTATTGGAATATGATCCGAATTCAGAGCGTTGACAGCTATAGGTTGGGTAACGATTTCCGGTGAGTTCGTTATAATCAGATCTAAGGTTGATGGCGAAGATTTTTTGTTGGCTGGAAAATATGTTGGACCATTAGGATAGAGTAAACTTATAGGATAACGCATAGTTATATCTAGCAGTAAGTTACCCCACTTATTTGCCCTATTACAACCCCAATTACGATGCCGGCTGTTGAAATCAGCCCCGAGTAAAAACATTTCATTACCTGTTATAAGCTCTCTTAAATCATTTTTGAAAAAGCCAATTTTTTGTGCATTTGAGGCTCCCCCAGGAAAATAAATAGAAACAATTTTAAATTTAGTGTTATCATTAATTAACATTAATTCAATACCAATTGTTTCAAAAATATTAGTTTTAATATTTGGTATAAATTTATATACTAAACACTTTTTAACTACGATGGCAACTCCACCTCCGGTCTCTTCATCATTACGATCTAGTCTATGGCAGTAATAATTATTGTGCGAGAAAGAGATGCTACTATTAAGCCACGTTTCACACACAAGACATACATCAACATCATTGTTATAAGGAAAATTGAAAAACCCAGTACATTTGTATCGAATACTTTTGGCATTCCAACAAAAAACATTAAGAGAGTTTTATTTACTTGACATGATTGTACAAATATTTGGTCGCAAGCTGCGTTATAACATTGAATTGTTCAAACTTAGACTTACATACACTTAGCTTAGTTATCATCTCCATGGTAAGAGAGCATAGTTCATCTTGAGTGAAAAGAACACTCTCATTAGTAGCATGTTGATTGTAAGCAGTGGGAATTGCATTTTGGCTCCATTGTTGTTGTTGAGAACGAGCTTGATGAGCAGCACCAGATAATGATGCTGTAGGTACAGAAGATCTGTTCCTGTTGGGGAGAGACGGAAAGTCATTTGAACTCATATAGTTAGGCGGAGTACTGATATGATGCTTTGGTTGTACATGAGTCATAGATGAGTTTTTCTTGTGGTTAGTTTTACCTCTTATTTCGAGGTATTTAACTCTTCGAGGGCAGTTAAGATCAGTAGACTTATGGTTTCCTTGGCAATTAGCACATTTGGAAATTATTGCGGCAGTACATTCAGCAGTTTTATGGGGTTGTGAGCAATTTGCACAGTTGGTTTTTACACTGCAGTTTCTTTCACCGTGTCCATACATTTGACAATTATGGCATTGAGTGATTTTATTTTTCAGTCTTCGTTGGAACTCCCAACGAACCTGAGTGCGAAGAACTTGACGAATGTTTTTTCTCAAATCGGCAATTTTTACACTTTGCTTTTTCAAGAAAAACTATATAAAATACTATTGTTGTATTGCTTGCCAGAGCCTTCCCCAATATGGGCAATGTTCCAACACGGACTTTAACTTCTTGTGGCTCAAATTCACTGTCCGCAAGCATGTCATTCATTATTGTTTTATTTACAGGAGTCCAAATCTCGACAGCAATTCCACTTGTAACGAGTTTGATGCGCTGTCTGATTCCATCTCGAAAATTGTTTCCCTTTGTCCTCGCACTGAAATCGTTATTACGGGCGATTTCAATGTACACAATTCCAATTGGCTCCGCTATTCTGGTCAGAAAACACCCCAAGGAAGGTATGTCGAGCTCTTTGCCGGGTTACATCACCTTACCCAACTGATCGATGTGCCAACGCGTATCCCGGATGTTGCTGGGCAAGCCGCCCATACTCTTGACTTGTTTCTTACTTCTCACCCTGATAAATATACCATTAGTGTAACTTCTCCATTTGGCACTTCAGACCATTTCATTTCAGCTAATTTCTCATCCTCCACCCATCCAGTTAAAGAAAAACTTCCCACCAGGACCGTTTGGCAATACGAGAAAGCCAACTGGGACGGCCTGAGTATTTTTTTCCGAAACTTTAACTGGTCACTATGCTTCCTCGATAGTGACATTGATGCCAGTGCTGAAATGATCACAAATGTGATTCTTCTAGGGATGCGTGCTTTTATTCCTAACAGAGTAAAAAGCATTAAACCTAAAGAAAAGTCTTGGTTTAATTCTGAGTGTAAAGAAGCTATCAGGCTCAAAGAAGTAAGTTTCCGTTCATACAAAGCCAACCCTACAGAGGAAAATCGGAAAAAGCACAAACAAGCAAGAAACTCATGCAACTCCGTTATTGAAAGAACCAAATTTTTGCATGACCAAAAATTACGGCAAAAAATTCTGCAGTGTCCCAAAGGCAGTAAAAATTTTTGGTCATTTGTAAAAAATATTAAAAACTCCTCAACATCTTCGGATCCAACGCTCATCGACAATAACAAACCAATTGTTTACTCTTCAGAGAAGGCAAACTTGCTCGCCGCCCATTTCGCTGCCAGCTCCACGTTGCCCCTCCTGTACCTTAAAATGTAAATTTTTCCATGGGACAGATTTTTTTCCGCACTCGTACAGTAGCAAGAGTTCTCAAAGATCTCGATATACACAAATCCGCTGGCCCGGATGGTATACCCCCGATTCTTCTGAAGAGGTGTTCTTCCACACTGGCAAAGCCACTGCGTAAGCTTTTCCATCGCTCCTACTCTTCTGGAATCTTTCCTAGAAGATGGAAAACAGCATTTGTCCAGCCTGTCCCTAAAAAAGGTGACCCATCCTCCCCCTCCTCCTACCGACCCATAGCACTGACATCCCTTCTTTCTAAGGTCATGGAAACACTGATTAACCGTCAGCTTAAGGAATATCTCGATGATCGTAAGCTTCTCCATGACCGCCAGTATGGCTTCCGCAGCAACCGTTCCACTGGTGATCTGATGGCATATCTCACCGAACAGTGGAACAAATCTTTACATCGCTTTGGTGAAAGTAAGATTATTGCTCTTGATATCTCCAAGGCATTTGATAGAGTTTGGCATGAAGCTCTCTTATCGAAAATGCGTGCTTTTGGGATCGATAATACTCTTGTTCGTTGGATTAGAAGCTATCTTCTGGACCGTTCAATAAAAGTTGTATTGGGCGGATTCAAGTCTGATTCCCATAAAATAAATGCTGGTGTGCCCCAGGGCTCTGTTCTGTCTCCGACTCTTTTCCTCATTTTTATAAATGATCTTCTGTCTGTTACTTCTAATCCACTTAACTGTTTTGCTGACGACTCTACCCTCAGCTTTTCATATTCGTTCGATAATTCACGTCCTTCGCCTTCGGACGTACAATTGCAACGGTGCCGTATGTCAAGCTCATTAAACTCCGATTTATACAGCATTGTCAAATGGGGTAATAGGAATCGTGTGGAGTTTAATGCTTCGAAAACTCAATGCTGTCTTCTGTCGTTAAAGCTTAACATACCCCTAACGCCATTGTCCATGAATGGCACTTACATCGAAGAAACCGAAAAGCTCTCAGTACTCGGTATGTGTGTCAACGACGACCTCCGTTGAAACGACCATATATTTGAAATCGCTAAGAATGCTGCTAAGTGCTTAGGTTTTGTGTATCGGTGTAAGAAGTATTTTTCCCCATCTGATCTGGCTACAATTTATAAAGCGTTTATACGCCCTAAACTCGAGTATAACTCCCACCTGTGGGCAGGTGCTTCACAAACATCGCTTCACCTGCTTGATAGAATACAAAATCGAGCGTTAAGATTGATAGGAAATAGAACTGCCGCTGAAACAATTGCCCCTCTCGAACACCGACGCAATGTTTCATGTCTTTCCTTATTTTATCGTTTCTTTTATAAAAAATGTTCACTCGAGGTAGCTAGCTGCATTCCTCCCCTTAAAAGTTTCACCGGTAATACTCGTCTTGCTAGGAATGCCCATCAGTTCACCCTTGAGCCCAATTTTGGACGTACCGTGAAATATAGGGATTCTTTTTTTAGCCGTACAACACGACTTTGGAATGGTTTACCCGGCGAGATTTTCCCTTGCCATTTCAATTTGCAAACATTTAAAACCAATGTTAATCGACACCTCCTATCTCTCCCCACCCTATCTTCCTAATGCCCGCGCAGTGTGTTACATTAAAAGGGAAACAAATAGTCCCTTGTGCGCGCGTTAATTATAAAAAAAAAAAAAAAAAATTCATAATTTTTTTTAACCATTTTAATGTCTGCACCTCAAACCCAATTTATATAGCTCTGTTTTGAGAACATCAATATTAACTTCATCCAAACCAAAGAGAATAACTTTGAAAGATCTTTCACTTTTGATGTCGTGAGTGAAAAATTGGCACTTTTTTTCTTTTAATGCCGCGCACACTGTATTGTATGAGGTTATGCACTCGCAAAAAATTTGTATACCGATGGATATTTTTTTAATTGAATGGTTTTCAAATTTAAGTTCCTTCATTAGATCATGAACAATGCTGCAGATTTATGCAGTAATTTAATGGGTGGAGCAATAGGTTTAGTGACATTTTCTGTCGTAGACATGTCATCCTAATCATCATCACCGACGTCACGTGAATATTGAGCTTGGAAGGGCTGCCAGCAATTATTACTGGACAAATCACCTTGCTTTGACATTGTTAGATTGTTTTTTTGCACTTTCGCGATTGAAGATCTGAGATCTTCGTTGCTTGGGCTGCGTATTCGCTTCGGAATTTTGGAACGTTTCGACTTGATAGAGAAGGAAAGATAAGGACGTCTTACTCTACGAAGAGCGCAACGACAACTGATTACGATGATAGAGAAGTCGAAAAAAGTGAGTCCGCAAATTTTGTCCGCCTGTCTGTCTGTTCGCAACTCTATAGCCTAAACGGATGGGCCGATTTGCTTCAAACTTGGTATTTAATATTTATTTTGTAGTGTCTCGGGAGGTGTTTTTCATTTTTACTCCAGGTCGAAAAATAACGGTACCTGCCATATAACTTTTAACAAAAAAGTTTGATTATCTCGAAAACGGCTATAACGATTTTGATAAAATGTTCAGGGTCTATTTTGTTACAAGAATACATCCTTCAGTTAGAATTAATTTTTTCGAAATTTGTTCTATAACGGTACCTCTCATAGAACCGATTTTTTTAAATGCAGTTTTATCGTAAACCATTATCCCGCTTTCAATAAAATTTTGCACACAGGAAGTCATTTATAATTCAATTAATATTGCATTTCAAAATTTTCTAGATCTTTCTTTTTCGATTTTTTAAAATTAAAAAAAAAATGGTTCTCGAAATATTTTGAAAACGGGTTGATTGAATTTTTTTTTTATAATTTTCCCAGATGAAAACTACAGATTTCTTTATAATGACATTCCTGCTTAAAAAAATAAAATGTTTTTTTCGAAAAGTTTTTCAAAAAAACGACTTAAAAAAAACTGGTCGAACAATATTCAATATTTTTTTTCGTCAATAGACTTTTAGTTTTCAAATTTTATTGTATACTTATTTTTTCCGAGAAAACTCTTAAACTAATTAAAAAAAATAAAAGAATTTTCGAAAAACAAATATTTTGTATTTTAATATATACATACATGTGCAGGCGCTTATCAATTATCTAGCATAAGGACAAGTTCTTGCGACCTAGTCGTGGGTTTTACACAAAAAAAAACATTATTAGATAAAGTTTTTTATTTTCGGAACTTACCGCGTTATAAGAAATATTTTCTTATTTATTTCTACCCGACGTTTCGAAGAAGTTTCATACTTCGTGGTCACGGGATGAGACTGACGTTTGATTGCTGTTGTTTAAGTTATTGGTTTTTAGCTCTCGCTCTCAAGTAGTACCGGTGCGTAGATGTTGATGCACTTGGATTGCTTGTGGGTGGTGGTGGTGTACTCGTTCTAGGTTGTTGTTGCGTTGAGTCGATGTATTTTTGGACACATGCAAAGCTCACGACATCGGCTATAGGTTTTTTGATTTGCTTTACTATGGTTTTGCTTATGAGAGGATCCCACGTTGGCGATAATTTAAAGCTAGAATCTCTATTGAAATTTGTATGTTTCTTAATTTCAGGTAGAAAGTTTTCTGATTCATCTTAATTCCATCCACGAAAAAGTTAAATTTACAATGGAAAGAGAACAAGAAAACTCTTTGGCTTTCCTAGACGTTAAAGTCATAAGAAAGCAAGATGGTTCGATCGGCCACACGGTGTTCCGGAAAGACACTCATACGGACAGATATTTACATGCTACATCACATCATCACCCAGCCAACTTGACATCGGTTGTATCGGCTCTTGTGAACCGTGCTCACAAAATTTGTGACCCCGAACACCTCAAGCAAGAGTTGAAGTATATAGACATTGCACTTAAAAAGAATGGCTACAACTCCAAACAGAGAACCTGGAAACCCAAACCCAGCTCACAGAAACATTCGCTACCTCCAGCATTTGATAAAAGGGCCTTTTTACCCTATATCAAAGGCATAACGGATGGAATTGGGCGAATCTTACAAAAATATGATGTTAAAACCATCTTTAAACCGCCAACTAAGGTTCGTCAATTTTTAAGATCGCCTAAGGACAAAATTCCACTACAAAATCCTGGTGTATACTCTGTTCCCTGTAGCTGTGGATCTTTTTATATTGGTGAAACGAAAAGAGGTATTATAACACGTTTAAACGAACATATCAAAGCTATCCAAAACAACGCTGTCACAAAATCGGCAATATGTGAACATCTGGCCTACAACGAAGATCACTTTATACGTTTTGATCAAGCTAGATCAATCGCAAATGAAAGATTTTATGTACCAAGAATCGTCAGAGAAGCAATTGAAATTAAGAAACATACAAATTTCAATAGAGATTCTAGCTTTAAATTATCGCCTCTCATAAGCAAAACCATAGTAAAGCAAATCAAAAAACCTATAGCCGATGTCGTGAGCTTTGCATGTGTCCAAAAATACATCGACTCAACGCAACAACAACCTAGAACGAGTACACCACCACCACCCACAAGCAATCCAAGTGCATCAACATCTACGCACCGGTACTACTTGAGAGCGAGAGCTAAAAACCAATAACTTAAACAACAGCAATCAAACGTCAGTCTCATCCCGTGACCACGAAGTATGAAACTTCTTCGAAACGTCGGGTAGAAATAAATAAGAAAATATTTCTTATAACGCGGTAAGTTCCGAAAATAAAAAACTTTATCTAATATGAATATCATCCGCGAAAATAAAAACCTAAAATCTCATATTGTAAGCCTATACGGAGAGGCAATCCACAAACAAATACGACGGTTTGAAAAGTTACGCGCTAAACGAGCGCGACTGCTTAGCTCTATCGTTTTCCTAAAAAGATGTCGAAATCACAATATAATACCCAAATATGTGAAAATAAGTGATAAGAAGCATATAAATGGTTCAACCCTAATTTTGGATAAAGCCAGTGTATTATTGTTGAGAAAATTAATCTCCAATAATTATTTTGATGTAAATTGTGTATCCAAACAAATATACCAATTGCATTTAGTGTTATCACAACGTATGAGTGCAAAAGACTTTCAATTATGTGATGCAATAATATTCCAACAAACGGAAAGAATTGCCGAAAATTGTGCACAAAAACAAACAAAAAAGTTTAATTCACTCTCAGCCAAGGTTAAAAACAACAACAACAAATCCCAGTCTGCTGATGCAAAATGTGTGGTGAATTTCTCCAGCAAAATACTTGATGAAAATATGATTTCAATTTTATCAAAAGGTATGAATTTTACCCCATCACCTTTAAGTGTCCCTATTGAAAATATTATAAGTAATATTGAAGAATCAATACGCAGAAACAAAATAGATAGGATTTCAGCTGAAACTATAAGACAGGATGTATCGGTGTTGCTTAGGAAAGGCAAAAAGATTGAACAAAACATTACTCTCCTTGAAAGAAAAGCCCTTGTAAAACTTAGAAAGGACAAAGAAATTATTGTTTTACCTGCAGATAAAGGAAACTGTACAGTTATTCTTAACTCCAAAGAATATGATGCTAAAATCCTTTCTCTGCTAAGTGACAAACTTACTTACAAAGAAGTAACGTATGATCCAACATCAAGAGTGCTTAAAAAAGTTCGACAGATTGTAAATGACAGTAAATCTGTTTTACAAAATCAGAATTTAATACCGTCATGTCCACAAGCACCAAGAGTTTACGGCCTTCCTAAGGTACATAAAGAAAATGTACCGTTAAGACCCATCGTCAGCCAAATAGATTCACCAACATACTTGTTGGCTAAAGAATTAACCTTTAAGCTTAAGCCACTTATTGAAAACTCAAACTCAATAGTAAGAAACTCGGAACATTTCGTGTCCATGATCAAAGACCTTCACATTAAACATGATGAAATTATGGTTAGTTTTGATGTTACCTCCTTATTCACCAATGTTCCAATTGAAGAAACCCTCAATGTTATAAAATCGAAATTGTCTAATTCCCAAAACAACTCTAAGTTATTAGAGTTAATTGATATATGCCTTACATCAGGATATTTCTTATACAATGGGAAATATTATTTACAAATTGATGGTGTTGCAATGGGTTCACCTGTTGCACCAATAATTGCAGACATATGGATGCAACATTTTGAGGAATTGGCATTAGGAACATCCTTAACGAAACCAACAATTTGGGTAAGGTACGTGGATGACACCTTCTGCGTACTCAAAGAGAATCAGGTAGAAAGTTTTCTGATTCATCTTAATTCCATCCACGAAAAAGTTAAATTTACAATGGAAAGAGAACAAGAAAACTCTTTGGCTTTCCTAGACGTTAAAGTCATAAGAAAGCAAGATGGTTCGATCGGCCACACGGTGTTCCGGAAAGACACTCATACGGACAGATATTTACATGCTACATCACATCATCACCCAGCCAACTTGACATCGGTTGTATCGGCTCTTGTGAACCGTGCTCACAAAATTTGTGACCCCGAACACCTCAAGCAAGAGTTGAAGTATGTAGACATTGCACTTAAAAAGAATGGCTACAACTCCAAACAGAGAACCTGGAAACCCAAACCCAGCTCACAGAAACATTCGCTACCTCCAGCATTTGATAAAAGGGCCTTTTTACCCTATATCAAAGGCATAACGGATGGAATTGGGCGAATCTTACAAAAATATGATGTTAAAACCATCTTTAAACCGCCAACTAAGGTTCGTCAATTTTTAAGATCGCCTAAGGACAAAATTCCACTACAAAATCCTGGTGTATACTCTGTTCCCTGTAGCTGTGGATCTTTTTATATTGGTGAAACGAAAAGAGGTATTATAACACGTTTAAACGAACATTTCAAAGCTATCCAAAACAACGCTGTCACAAAATCGGCAATATGTGAACATCTGGCCTACAACGAAGATCACTTTATACATTTTGATCAAGCTAGATCAATCGCAAATGAAAGATTTTATGTACCAAGAATCGTCAGAGAAGCAATTGAAATTAAGAAACATACAAATTTCAATAGAGATTCTAGCTTTAAATTATCGCCAACGTGGGATCCTCTCATAAGCAAAACCATAGTAAAGCAAATCAAAAAACCTATAGCCGATGTCGTGAGCTTTGCATGTGTCCAAAAATACATCGACTCAACGCAACAACAACCTAGAACGAGTACACCACCACCACCCACAAGCAATCCAAGTGCATCAACATCTACGCACCGGTACTACTTGAGAGCGAGAGCTAAAAACCAATAACTTAAACAACAGCAATCAAACGTCAGTCTCATCCCGTGACCACGAAGTATGAAACTTCTTCGAAACGTCGGGTAGAAATAAATAAGAAAATATTTCTTATAACGCGGTAAGTTCCGAAAATAAAAAACTTTATCTAATATGAATATCATCCGCGAAAATAAAAACCTAAAATCTCAAAAAAAAAACATTTCAGTAAAGATCTTACATATAACAAGTTAGTTGTTGTTGTTGATTTCAGAAGCATTTCTGAAATGTTTTTTTAAATAAATGATAATAGTTCAGAAATGTTTTTAAAGAAATGTTTCTCTGGTGCTGGCTGACTATAGAAAATAAATTACACGACTGGATCGCACGTACTTGCTCATTTGTGCGGTCACAGTGTAGAATGAAATTAAAAAAATTAAAGTGATCATCAAAGCATTTATTCAATTTTTGTGACTTTTGATTGTTCGAATAAAGTACGTTAAAATGTATTGGGTGAAATAATTTAAACGCCATTTTATTTCTTTAGGAAATGTAAAAAATTGTGATTTTTTTTCAAAATTGTAGGAGCCGTTTTTAAATAAAACGAATTTTTTTAACAACTATTCTTAAAAAATTAAAAAAAATAATTCAAGAATACAAACTTATGCACAAAAATATCGTACATTTGAAAACAAAATTAAAAAAATTAAAAAAATTCATTTACCCGTTTTCAAAATATTGATTTTTCAAAAAAAAAAATTAAAAAAAAATTATTAAAAATACAAAAAAAAGTTTTCGAAAAAAATGAATGCAAAACTACTCAAGCTACTTACGTCTTCTTGAATATGAATTTTGATTGCAATCGGATCTCCAGTTTTCGAGAAAGTCTAAGAAAAAAAAGCCGGTCTATGGGAGGTACCGTTTTTAGCCCACCATATTAATTTTTTTTTTCACTAAAATATAATGCATACCTACAGTAGTACACAGATTTTTTTTATAAAAATTCTTGAATTTCCATTTTCAAGAAAAATAAGTTTTTACATAACGGTTATATGACAGGTACCGTTAATTTTTGAGCTAAAAAAAATTAAAAACCTCCTCTGTAGAGTGTCAAAATAAAAATTTGAAGACAATTGGCCCAACCGTTTAGGCTGCAGTCCAATATACATCCGTACAGACAGACAGAGAGACAGAGAGACAGACAGACAGACGGACAGAATTTTGCCAGTAACTCAAATATGTTTCTCTATCATCGTAATGTCATGTTTAATTGTTATCTCAAAATTTTTATTCTGCACGAATGCATAACTTGTATTATAGTACCAATTATCGCAAGTAAAAAAGAACTTGGACTCGTACCGACCATGCCCTGCAAACCCTGAAATTTGTATTTTGTGTATGTAATACACAATGTGGGCCATAAATTTTGTGCCCACATTAATGCAAACGGATTAGTAGTTCCATAAGAAATGGATAGGGACCAGTACACATATGTATGCATGTCATGAACGGGGCATTTTTCAGTTTGTTGGCGAAGAGAGAATTGTCCTCTCAGTTGTAGTTCTTGTTTCTTTTTTCTATGGTGTGGACTGTGGACACACCTTACAATATTTTAATACAAATTTTGACAGTTCGTTTACGAGGGCTTCCCGCGATTACATAAATAGGTAGCCTAATATAATAATCCGCAAATAACGTACCTAAGCATACACAACTAAAATTCAAATTGCTTGTGCTTCCAAAATTCAAAGTAGAATGACAAATGAAAAAAATTCCTGTATTTTTTGCCAACCCTTATAAACAACACTGATTGTGATTGCATTCGTAAGAATAATAATGTCTGTCATATATTATCTTCTGCCTTTACAACAGCTTATGGGATCATAATGCCTTCTATTTGGCATTTTCTAGTTATCAATACATTAGGGATAAACTTTTTTATTCTCATGTATTCTCATGACGTACTACGGGGTCTTAGGAATGATATATGTGTACCAAGTACTTCAGGAATGCTGTGTGGTATAAAGTAATATTGTCATTTATATGCATAAATCAAAAGAAATCCTTTGGAATGTTTTTTTCCGAAAGTGTATCTAAAGTATATTAGGCCGTGAAGCATGTAAGGAATGCCAATTTATTGTTTTCGTTAAAATCTAACTGAGAAATTCCTTGTTCAAAAAAGGAGAAAGCGACCTTAATGCTAATAGTTTCTACAGTTCAACAGGTTAGCTTGTAAAATCTTTTATTAGACCCTGCGTATGATTACCACCGATAAAATTCTGTTCAACCCTTTATTTCATTTGCAGCCCTATAGCCTAGACAACCCTTAAAACTATTTCTAACTTGATATTCCATACGAACACGGTAACGGTATGCTCTCCTGAACCTTACGATTTTATTCATCATTGGGAAGGCATTGCATTTTTTTTAACGTCGGGATTATGAAAGTTTGTGAACAAGGCACATTTTTGATTGAATGTTTTTTTTTATGAAAATGGAAGTGATCGAAGTGATTGAAAATTGGACGAGAGCGAAGTTTTTTTCTACTGTTTCGTAGTTCGCGTAGTTTATGGTTGTACCACGGAGGAGAAGTTGAGAAGAACCTATTACGCGAAGGGGTATTGATGAGAAAGTCGTTTATTTTATAAAATTATCCTTATGATAGTTGAATGAAGAGTTAGAAATATAAAGGAGAAGAACAGGAGAGGGAATGAAAAAAGAGAATGAGAGTGGGGTGGAGTTGGTCAACCACAGATAATGGGGAGCTGCTTCTGAAACCGGAAGATAAGGTCGAGTTGACGGCCCCGGCCCATGTAATTCAGAGTTCCACTCACTTGCACTAAAATAAATTTAATAGTTACTTACTTACCTAGGGGGCGCTACAGTTCGGGACGAACCTGGGCCTCAACCAACATGCCACTCCAGCCAGCTCGGTCTTTGGCTAGCTGCCTCCAGTTTCGCACTCAAAGTTGGTTGAGGTCGTCCTCCACTTGAGCGCGCCACCTAAGGCGAGGTCTTCCTTGACTGCGTCTACCCTCTGGGATGGAATCGAAGATCCTGCGAGCCGGAGCATTGTTGTCCATTCCCTCTACATGACTTAGCCATCTTAAACGTGATATGCGTATTTTTTTGACCAGGTCAA
This sequence comes from Platycheirus rosarum, assembly GCA_963971375.1. Taxonomy (NCBI): domain Eukaryota; kingdom Metazoa; phylum Arthropoda; class Insecta; order Diptera; family Syrphidae; genus Platycheirus; species Platycheirus rosarum. The sequence goes on from OZ020508.1 coordinate 98,732,076, forward strand.
TGTCGCTGTACAGCTCGTATAGTTCTTGGTTGAACCTTCTCCTCCAAAGCCCGTTAACGCAGGTAGGGCCAAACATCCTCCGAAGAATCTGACGCTCGAAGCGACTCAGGATATGTTCATCCGCTTTAGATAGAGTCCATGCATCGGCGCCATAGAGCAGGACTGGGATGATTAGGGTTTTATACAGAGTCTCCTTTGTCTTTCGAGAGAGGGCTTTGCTACTCAATTGCCTTCCTAGCCCATAGAAACAGCGATTGGCAATAGTAATTCTTCGCTTTATTTCTGACGAGATGTTGTTGTCAGATGTTATAGCGGATCCGAGGTACACAAAGTCCCTAACTACCTCAAAGTTGTAGCTGTCTATTTCGATGTTTTGTCAAATCCGCCGGTGTTGTGTGTCCCTTTTTGTGGACAGCAGGTACTTTGTTTTGGCCTCATTGACTGCTAGTCCCATCTTAGCCGCTTCAGCTTCAATACTAATATAAAAATAATTTAATAGCTATTTCCTGAAATTTTTAGTTAAGTTGTTAAATCCACATAATTTTGTCAAATTGAATAAGACTCATCATACAATCTTAAAATTAAAAAAAAAAATCCTCAGTTCAAACAAAATAATTTTTCATTTTGAAAAAATATTTGACGATTTTCTCCAATTTCACGTAAAATTATCTTCAGATTCAAAAAAATTCTTCATATTTCCATCCCTCCTTCGTCATTTGCAATAAAGCATTTTTAAGTTCGATTTAAGGTTGATTCTTATTTGGTGAACTACCGTGCACAACAACAAACGAATCTTATAAAAGAAACATTTTTTTCCTTTTTCAAAAAAAAAAAAAAGAAAAGACACAAAGATTTAAGCATAATAACCTTTTCCTAGTTCTACGCCACAACCCGATGTCGACGACCCAAGGAAAAGACAGCTGGCCCTGAAATCTCGTTTTAAAAAGCGGGTGTGTAATTTGTTTCCACCGCTACAACTCACCTTTTAAGAAGTTGGTACGAAAAAGGTATGCAGCAAATAAAAAGTTGCACAAAATCGACCATCTGAAAAAAAGTATATAATTTTTGTTTATGTTGTTTAAAGTTAGCCTCTTGACACCAACACATAAAATAGATTTTACTCGTTTTCTTCAAAACCATAAACGACTAGTTTTCCAATACATTTTTCATAAACGACTTGCTTTGAAAAACGACTCGTTTTCGTTAAACGACCATTGTATATAAATTAAAGTTTTTCTTGTCTATTTCTTTAAAAAAAATAGAGCTTTATTTGTTGAGAGTAAACTTAGAACTGATTTACAAACTGAATCTTAAATCTAATGAAACCTATTTTTGTTGGATGAACATCCGTTGAGTCTCCTTTTCGCAGACGCTATGTCAGCAGAATTAGTGTGAATCGTTATTTGTTTACTTTAGGACATAGTTTCCTACTAGATTTTGCGTCTTTTTGTTTGTTTGGATGGTTCCATTAAACTTGTTTTGAATGATGAGTCCGGGTGAGACTTCCTCAACTTGGGGGATGTGTTGACTGTTAGTTACGTTACAAGGTGCATATTTATTTCTTAATAAACCTACAATACACTTATTGTTACTAATATCTAAAATATTTGATGTTTTACATAGAGACATATTTTCTATTTTCTTACAGCTAGTATTTATTCCATATATCTCTTTATCATTTTTTAGTATATGTCTATAAGTTATTTTGTTTATTAAATTATTACTTTTCTTTATAGGAATCAACATAATTTTCTTAAATATTTCTTTTCTTGTTTTTGGAACGCTTATAATATAGATTAAATTATTAGAATTAGAAGCAATTTTGACTTCAGTGAATTTTAGTGCTTGCTCTTTATTTGAATAGGGTAATACATCTTTATCGATCTTATCTAAAATAACATTTAATTCTTTTTTTGACATAATAATAGAGTTTACAATGTTTTCTTTTGCTAATTCAATTGCATATGTAATTTTAGTTAATTCTTCTTTTATTGATTTTGTTTAAAATAACAATATATCATATTGATATGTTAATGAGCTATCTGTTTTTATTTTATTTATTATTTCATTTGTTACCTTTGTGAGTTTATTTATCTTACTTTTATATTATTCATTAATTTCAATTTGATCATTATTATTATTAATCACATTATTAATTTTGTTTCTAAGAATGGTAAAGTCTTCGTGGTCAGATGTTCCTGCTATCCACTTCCAACTTCTTCGATCTTCGATCTTTTCTGTCGGTTTATTTTTAAATTGTTAATAATATCTTTTATTTAATTGGTTGTTTACCACGTATTTAGAAAATTTATCTATTGATGTTATAATTAACTTACCTTCTGTAGAAAAAATGTCAATATGTATAATTTCTCCTGGATATTTCGGAATTGGGGTAGGTTGTATCGGTACTTTGTTCGGGTGTCTGTCATATTTATTCTGTTTAGAAAACTAAACATATTTCGGTAAATTTTTTTAAGCTTTTTACTTAGTGAGGGAAAGAAATATTTTTCCAAAATTTGTGCTCTGTTTTCTTTTTGATTTCTATGAGCACGATTGTGTTCTTCCAAAACTAGGTTTTCTTGATCCTGTTCGTTTACAATATCTTGAACTTGTATTTGTGTAAATCGGATCTTCATTGAACTAAAATGGTGTTTGTAAATATTTTGAAACATGCCCATAATGTTTTCACTTGTTTTGATTCCATTAGTTACAGATGGGTTAAGGCATTTTTTGAGGATTTGGACTAAATTTGTTTCAGAGTAAAGGGGTTCAATAATGGTGTGTCTATGATATGTTGGGAATATAATCTGGAAATTTTGGCTGGGAGATGTGCCTTCCAAGAGGAAAATTTGATTTTTGAAGCAGTTAATTGGTGATTCTACGCAATAAATTAGTCCATGACTGGATGATTCGTCGCTATGAATCGTCGGGGTTAGGGAATTACATTGTGTTTGGGCTAGTGGTGGTCTGGATAAAGCGTCTGCTACGACATTGGTATGTCCGGGCTTATATTTTAGCTCATAATTGTACTCTTCTAGTTGAGCTTTCCATCGTGGCTGGTGGTCGGTATATATTAAAATTTTAGTAGAACCGTACAGGAAGTTTCTTAAAGAATTTAAAGCCCACACGATAGCGAGCATTTCCTTCTCGTTCGTGGCATAATTCTCTTCGCATTGGCTCAAAGATCTGGATATGAAGGTAATTGGTCTATTTTTTTGGGATAGGACAGCGCCTATTGCGTAGTCCGAAGCGTCAGTTGTAAGTTCAAAGGGAAGATTGAAATCGGGGTAGATTAAAATGGTATCTTCTGATGTTGAGGATTTCTTTATTTTATTGAAGGCTTCGTCATCGTTTAGATGTATTAGTTTTCTGCTTGATAAATGTTTGTATATTCTTCCATACTCCCCTCTTAAGAGGGATGTAAGGGGCTTTGCTAGTTTCGCATATTCTTTAACGAAACGACGGTAATAACCTGACATACCGAGAAAGGATCTTAAATCCTTTAAAGTTCTTGGAGGTGGAAAGTTCTTTATTGCACTTACTTTTTCAGGGTTGGTGTTAATACCTTTAGAAGAGATAACAAAACCCAAAAATTCTAATTCTTCCTTGAAGAACTCGCACTTATCGAGTTGAACTTTCATGTTTCAGGGTTTCGAAAATTTTACAAATATTTTTGAAATGTGTATTTTCATCTGCACTAAACATTATAATGTCGTCAATATAAATGTGGAGGATATCGTCTAAAGCTCTTTAAAAAATGGACGGTGCATTTTTCAATCTAAATGGTAACCTAGTAAACTCATATTTACCATGGTTTACCGAAAAAGCTGTCTTTTCCATGTCTTCCTCTCTTAAAGGAATCTGATGGAATCCGCTCTTGAGGTCAAGAACAGAAAACCAAGATTTTTTTCCCAGATTGGCTAAGACTTCATTGATCTCGGAAATGGGATATCGATCAGCTATGGTGATTGAATTTAACTTTCGGTAATCTATGACTAGTCTGTATTTTTTATTTCCGGATGAATCTGTTTTCTTGGGTACAATCCAAATAGGTGAATTGTACGGGGACCTTGATCGTCTGATTATACCGTCTTGTAATAAATTATGAATCTGTATTTCGACTTCTTTTTTCAGTGACATTGGGTAAGGGTAAAATTTAGAATAAATAGGAGTTTCTGTCGTTGTTCTTATTTCTCCCTTAACGTTTGTAGTACATGAGCATTTATTATCCGGGTCATCGAATAATCTAGGGAATAGGGTAACTGCTTTTTGAATCAATGTTTTTGTACGTTAGACATATGGTTCGTTCTGATATTGATGGCACTGACCGAATGGGCTATTAGTTGCTTAATTTTGATTTTAATTGCATTTTTCACAATCATAAAATTATCTTTTATATGGATAACTGCTGAAAGGTCCTTAAGGCTATCGTTTCCTAGTATGGCATGAAACGATTTTAGTTCGGGCATGAGAAAAAATTTTATTTTAATATTATTAAGACCGAATAGGTTCAAAAATGTGTGTTGAGTAATTTTAACATTACCTCCTATAGAGTTCGCATAGAATTTTGTTTCATTGTCCTTAGGATTTGGTACTAAGGAAGGCTGTATGTAATTTTTATTTGACCCAGTATCTATTAGAATTTTGAGTATAGTTCCACTCTTCGTTTTGCATTCGAAGTATGGAAGAGAGGAACCACTTAATCTAAAAAATGAATATCGCTAAATTCTTGCGATTGCCGGTTATAGGGATTATCTGTATCTTGTTGTGATAAAGATTCAGAATATTCTTGTGGATAAGATTCTACGAATTCTTGAAACGTTTGGTCGTGAAATTGATCTTCGTTTTGCATGCTTTGTTTATATTGTTGTTTGTCAGTTGGATTAGCTGAAGTCTTCAAATGAAAACTTCGTTGTAACTTAGTGGGCTGTACTTGACGAGATGGGGGATCGCTTGGTCTTTTAGGAGCTGGTGGCCTGTTCATATAGTTAATGTTATTTGTTTTAATTGTGGACGTATCCATTGGCTAAGGTGGTTGATATCTAGAATTGTTAGGAATTTGAGGACGGTAAAACGGTTGTTGAGTAGGTCTTTGTGGTGGACTTGGTCTTTGTTGCGGATAGTTATTTTAGAAGGGATTTGGTCTGGGATGGTTATTATTAAATGGAATGTTGTTTGTTCTACCAGGATTATACATTAACTGTGGATAATATTGTTGAGGATTTTTGGTTTGGAAACTTTGATAAGGAATTGGAATTTGTCTTCTAGGTGGGATTGGAGGTGGAGTAGGTTGCATTTTCCTAACATGATTATTTGTAGCTGCAGCTTATTGCTGCCGAAAGGTCTGATTTTCAAGTTTCATGCAGAGGTGAAGAACTTGTGGTAGGTCAGAGGGCTCTCGAATGCCCAGGAGTCTTGGTAAGTCTCCTCTAAGGCCTCCAATAAAGGTATCGAGTGCCTTATCTCTGTATGTGTGCATTAGTAGATTAAGAGCTTCACCACTGACTTCTATTGCAGATATTTTATTTAGTATCAATGAGAGGTGTTCGTAAACTGAATGATAGAACTGTTGAACTGATTTATTACCTTGAACCAGTGATGTCATTTGGTATTCAAGCGTTCAAAGATCTCTCTTGTCTGCATAGTGCAGCGTCAAGCATCTTGAGATGTTATTCCAATTCAATGGAGTATTGTAGGATTCTAGTATGCGGTCAGCATGACCGACGATTTTGCCGAAATATTTGGGTGAACCTCTGAGGGGCTCATAAATTTTAAGAATCCTTTCCACGCTTTTGCGCCAGGTTGCCCTGAGAACTCTCGTAGGCTACGTACTATATCTGGAAGTTTGTCCGTTTCACTAATATTGACCATTTGTTCTGGGTTGATGCCTTGATCAACACCCGCAAATTGATCTGCATTTGGGTTGAGAACAGAATAAATTAATTGCCTACCTTCTCTTTGTAAGGTTTGGTTAATCATGGCAGTTATAAAGGTTCTGCAGAGCAGGTGTAGCAACGCCTGTAGTAACACGTGCGGCGAGGTAATTCACGTCGTCTTACGCACTTTTAAATTATTATTTTTTTAACGTCGTCTTATACACTGTTAAATTTATAAATAATTACATTCAATGATTCAAACACTCAAAGCCACGCACGTTGGGCGTCAATTAAAGTTTTTCTTGTCTATTTCTTTAAAAAAATAGAACTTTATTTGTTGAGAGTTAACTTAGAACTGATTTACAAACTGAATCTTAAATCTATTGAAACCTATGACACCTATTTTTGTTGGATGAACATCCGTTAAGTCTCCTTTTCGCAGACGCTATGTCAGCAGAATTGGGGTGAATCGTTATTTGATTACTTTTCCACGGGTACATTGCATGTGGTGGAGCTTTGTTTGCTATTTTACTTTGTTGGCGTTAACTTAACATTGCCTATAGTACTGTCATGGTGACATGTGGACCGTGTCGCTTCAAGCGGCTCTGGGTAGAGTTAACTTCGTAAATTGAAAGAGACGAACAAAGAGAAGAGAAACTCTTAAAAAGAAGGACAAAGAAAAGGAAAAGAAAAATGTATTGATGTAAGAAGACATGTTTTGTTTACCTATATTCTAAGGTTTTGCTTCGCTGAGTTGAATAAATTTTTGTAAGGATTTGTAGACGACATTTTCATTGTTTACATTTTTTTTATATGGAATACGAGAACTGGTTTTTATATATGGATTTATATATTTGTACGTACGTCATTGATCAGACTTTTGATTAGAATTCTTTAGGATTTTCAAGTTTTTTTACGAGCACTGGTACTTATCTACATACATATTTGTACATACGTAAATCATTGACCAGGCTTTCGATTCGAATTCTTAGGATTTTGATTGTTTGTTCACTATTATGAAGGTTGGCACTTTGAAAAATTATACACATACATGCTTGAAATTTAAACACAAACTTACTTCTTGCTGGATATAAACAAACGTCCTTGATGAAATGGATTTTCGTTATTTTGCTTTCCATTCGAAAAGGTGCAAATGAAGTGCAAACTATGCGTAGAAATTTATTTAAAAAAATATAATAGAGAGACTATTATTTGCGTTAATTTGTATGTCTAGTTGTGTAGTTGTGTTTTTGTTAAAAAATATATAGGTATTACTAGCGGGCCGGCAAATGTCGTCCTGCATTTTTTTAAATTCTTTTGATTTATTCACATAAACTTATTAAAATGTTTTTTTTTTATTTTATACAAAAAATCAGACTTTTTGGAGGGTTTCCCAATTTGTTTTTCGTAGTTATGGGTACTTTAATAATGTATAGGTAGATACTTGTATCAGGCAAGTGCATTTGTACTTGTGCATTTTTACTTGCGATTATAGGTACAATATAATGCAAGTTATGCATTCGTGCAGATAACAATCAAACAAAAAAGTACGATGATAGAGAAACATATTTCAGTCACTAGCAAAATTCTATCTGTCTGTTCTTATATATTTTGGACTACAGCCTCCTCCCCTCCCATAGCAAAAAAATATCTTTAGTCTCTATAGAAATCTGTTATTATTTTGCAGCGCGAAAGTTATCGTACTCTACCCGAAATATATAAAGAGAAATTATAAAAATGCGGGTTTTGTAAATTTTAAATACGTAATAGCATCTAGTTTTCAGTGATCAATTAGAAATTAGTAGAAGTAACAAATACTTAAATAAAATTTCATTTCACATCATCTCAATTTTGGAAAAAAATCAATAAAATACATATACCTAAGATTTTTCAATTTTTTCTGTAGATATTTAAAGGTTTGAAAAATAATATGATAGAACAGACTTTTGGCTTTAAAAAAAGGTATAGCACATTTTTTTAAATGTTGCGGTTATTTTTAAATATATAAATATATTTTAGTTTAAGATTACTTAGGCTACTTACATTTTCCTGAATATCAATTTTGGTTGTAATCGGTTACCTAACCAGTTCTCAGGAAAGTCGATGCCAAAAAAAAAACTGCTGTGGGTGGTAGCAGTTTTAGCCCACCGTCATATTTTTTTTCTGCACATAACTTGTACTTAGTACCTACCTATAATTGCAAATAAAAATTAAACAATTAGCTATTACAAATGTAAAAAAAACGTGGTATTTTTAGCTTCTATAGAAGATTAGTTGAAAGAAATACTTTGGTTTATAAATTTCTTTCCCGCGAGCTAAGCTGGGTAGGTCAACTAGTACCTATTATATGTATATATAAACCTCAAACAAAGAAAAGATCTTTGTTACTATAAGTCAATAATATATAATCAATCAATAATAATATAAATCAATTTACAAACAATTTTTGATTGAATTTCTGCACAAAGTTCATTCAGATATGTACCTACATATACATATGTATGTACCTATATGTATATGTAAGTACCTATCTGAATGGAAAGCAAAATTCAAAACAAAAATCCTTCCACTGCAAGGACGTTTGTATCTTTGTATAAATACAGCAAGAAGTAAGTTTGTGTTTAAATTTCAAGAATGAATGTGCACATTATTTGAAGACGACAACCTTCATAATAGTAAAAAAATTGAAAATCCTAAAGAATTCGAATCAAAAGTCTGGTCAATGGTGTATAGGTATATGTACAAATATGACAAATATGTATGTAGGTAGTGCTCGTACAAAACTTGAAAATCCTAAAAAACTCAAATCAAAAGTCTGGTTAATGACGTACGCATATATAAATACTTATGTAAGAACCAGTTCTCATATTACATATTCCATATAAAAAAACGTATACAATGAAAATGTTGGATCGTGTATAAATCCTTACAAAAAACTATTAGCCTCAGCTAAGCGAAACCATTATGTATTAACTTCAAACCTGCTAGCAGTTTATATACATATACATAGGTATACAATGAACAAAACAAAATACTGAATTATTTCATGTTCTCCTTCTGTTTTTTCTTGCCTCACATTGCACATGCGTAATAAACTAAGCACAAAGCATAACACTAAAAACCATGCTCTTTATTCTCTCTCACTCAAATAATATGTCCCTACACTAGCACTCCAAGCGGCTCTAGGTAAAAAGATTTTTTCTGTCTCATGATAGTACTATAGGTAATGTATATACAATGGCTTGTTTCATAAAACTGAACACACAAGGCTTCAGTTTCGATTCCTCCCGGTGAACATTTTACGAAGCGAATTTTAATACTATATTTGACTTGAACACTTATTTTAACTTTTATGTGTCAACCATATAAATGTCAAATCGCAAAATTCATTTGAAATGGGCTCCTTTTGTTGTGCAATTACGCATTTGTTATATATTTTGTTTTTTTCCAACATTCACCATTGCGCTGGCAGTTTGACAAACAAATAAACAATAAATGTTTTATTTGACATTTGGTAAAATGCAAAAAACAAAACATTATTTTATTTGGTGGTTCAAATTATTTTCTTTTATATTTTATGCAGGATTATTTCAAAGATGACAAAAAGAAAATGCGTGTTTAATGCAAAAGGCAGCAATGACTCGGAAGTAAATTGCAAAGTTTGTAACTGCAAGATATCTATTGCAAGCAAAGGAAAATGCGATAAGGACCACTTATCTTCTCAAAAGCACTTAAAAAATATAAAAATTGCGTCGAATACATCAAAAGTGTTAGAAACTTTTGTTTTAAACAAGTCAACACAAAAACATATCCAGGCTACCGAAGCGACAATTTCCTTTGATACTGTATGTCATCAACAATCTTTTAATTCTCTTGATTGTACCACGAAGTTAAACAAACAAGTGTTTTTCGACTCGGATTTGTGTAAAGGTGTTTCATGCGTCAAAACAAAGGCAACTGCAATAGTAACCAATATTATTGCTCCCCTGTCTGTCCCTAAAGTCTTGTCAGATTTAAAAAACATAAACTATATAAGCGTTCAGACATATACCAGCAATCATTTGATCTTTAAAATGTTTCCAGTTATTATAAGGTATTTTGATTATAACAATGAAGGTATCAATTGTAAGATACTTGATGTTGTATTTGAAAAAGATGAGAAGTCAGAGACAATTTTTCAATTAATTTTAAATACTCTAACTAGAATAATATCTTGCCCAAATGCATAGAGTTCTGTGGTGACAACTGTAACACAAACTTTGGCGGAAGAAATAGACTTGGCAAAAATAATATATTTGCAAAATTAATATCTGAAGTGAACGAACATATTATTGGTGTGGGATGTCCACCGCATGTTCTTAACAATGCGGTTTATCATAGCTGCGATACCTTACCAGTAGACATATTTATAATTATTGTGAAAACGTTAAAATACTTTTGAATTTACACTGTTCAAACAGAACAACTAAAAGAGTTTGCCGAATTTGTGGAGACCGAATATAAGCAACTACTCTACCACTCAAAGACTAGATGGCTATCACTTTATCCCGCAATTGAGCGTTTGTTGCTGATGTTTGAGCCATCGACATCGAGGATTACCAACAGGCACTCAACGAACTGAGTCGCATGATGTCAAAGATTGAACCCCAACCCGATTCCATTTTACCTATCCTATCCGCCGAAATTAAACACATTCAATCCCATTTGACCAGACTTATTCCCAAATCCAGAAGAAAGAGATCCTTAGATTTCCTGGGCTCTGCCTGGAAATGGATTGCCGGAACTCCGGATAGACACGATTTTAAAATAATGAAAGATAAAGTCAACAACGCTCTTGCAAACAATAATAAGCAACGAATCATAAATAATATAATTAATAATAGAATAAGTGAAATAAGTAATGTTACGAACAATATTATTCAAGCACTAAAATCTAATGAAAATGTGAAACTAGAATTTATGTTAGAACTTAAGTTTAAGTTAGAATCATTAAGAGAAGAAGTAAAAAATATCGAATACTCTATGCAATGGGCAAGAGCAGGAATAATAAATACTTATATTTTGTCTAATTAAGAAATAAATATAATAAGAGATATTTTAAATAAAGAAAACATGCCATATTATAATGTAATCGAAGCTATCGAATTTTCAGAAGTAAAAATTGCTTCAAATAACAAATCCATTTTATATATTCTAAGTTTATTAACGACAGAAAAAGAAACATGTAAAAGAATGCTTATAAAACCTGTCAAAAAAGGAAAAACTGCTGTTAAAACAAATTTTAACGAAATTCTAAAATGTAATACTAATTCATATGGAATTAATACTAAATGTAAGACTTTCAATTCATTAGCAAATGTAAACATAGTGACGTAATAGATCTAAGTAAAGATAGTTGTATTAATAATTTATTAACCAGTAAGCCTCATTCCTGCACTGAAATCAACAACCAACATATTCCAGCTATAGAAGAGATCACACCTGGAATGGTGTTATTAAACCAATTTGATGACAAAATCTACATCGATGAAAGCGAAATCCCCCTAAATGGAACATACTTAATACAATTCCATAATGCCACCGTTAGAGCCCAACAGTACACCTTCCAAGAATCAGAGATGACGGAACATAATCCACTTCCTGCCATGCTACAACCACCAGCTATAAAGCCCCAAATAGAAGAGTTGCTTTCTCTGGAAATGCTTAAAGAACTAGAAGCAAAGAACATCAAATACATAGAAGAACTGAAAGTAACCAATGAAAAAAAGTCTGCGGCAGTGTTATCACTACTAACATTAATACTAGTGGTCATCGTAATCACCCTTTGGAAAAAAGGAGTTATTCCATGTATCATCTGCAAGAAAGAAATTAACATCGAAAATGAAGCGTCTGAAGGAGAAAATAAGGGACATATAACGACAAGCAGTAATAAAAACGAACCTGTACCGACACCTAGGACACTGGGGATAAACGACCTTCCCCAACATATTAAAATGGTTCGATCGAACGAGGACGTTCGATTTTAGAGGGCGGAGGAGTTAAGGCAAACAATTGCAAATATTGTGCAAATGATTTATGACTCGTTCTCACGATAATTTCGCTGACGCTGCGTCTGGAAACAAGACAACAACCAGAACAAACATGCATTCCAGCACGTAGCAGAGACTGCTGCAACACAACACTACCTGTGGGAACATCCGCAGCGAACAAATATGCATTCCAGCACATAGCAGAGACTGCTGCAACACAACACCACCTGTGGGAACATCCGCAGCATAGAGGCATAAGTAGGTTAGATAGTTTTAAGAAAAACAGTTTGTAGTTAGTTCTAAGTTGAAATTGAAATAAAGAGGTTCAGCCTCCGATAAAATATTTTTTTTAAAACTAAAGTAAAGTTTTGTTTAATTTGTATGTAGGTAGTGCTCGTATAGGTATATGTACAAATATGACAAATAATTGAAAATCCTAAAAAACTCAAATCAAAAGTCTGGTCAAAGACGTACGCATATATAAATACTTATGTAAGAACCAGTTCTCATATTACATATTCCATATAAAAAAAACGTATACAATGGAAATGTTGGATCGTGTATAAATCCTTACAAAAAAACTATTAGCCTCAGCTAAGCGAAACCATTATGTATTAACTTCAAAACTGCTAGCAGTTTATATACATATATATAGGTATACAATGAACAAAACAAAATACTGAATTATTTCATGTTCTCCTTCTGTTTTTTCTTGCCTCACATTGCACATGCGCTATAAACTAAGCACAAAGCATAACACTAAAAACCATGCTCTTAATTCTCTCTCACTCAAATAAAATGTCCCTACACTAGCACTCCAAGCGGCTCTAGGTAAAAAGATTTTTTCTCGTCACATGATAGTACAATGTATATACAATGATCATAAGATGTAAAATAAAATCATTTTATTAGTTTTACAAATACTAAAAATTAAAAAAAAAAACAAAAACTAATTAGGTAGTAGAACAAAAATATTCAAAAAGTTGGAACCTACGCAGAATTTAAATATTTAACTTGATAGAAATTCAAAGAGCCGTTACAAAAAAAGTCGAAAATTTAGAAAACATTTGTATGAAAGGTAATTAGTTTTTTGTCGTGAAAATCAAGGGAAAGAGGAGTTATATAGGTATTGTAAAAAAATAAGAAAGAAATCCATCTTGCTTGGTAAGGATTTAAATTCAGGAAATTGATGAAAATCGACAACTTTGGCGACGCAAATTAATAACGGATTCTTGTAGAGACACTAAATACAAAATTTTGTTACTATAGAAAAGGGGTTATTTTAGTTTTCTAGAAAATTGAAATTTACCAAGTCCACTATTTTATAATTTGTTTGGTACTAACGTGGTCTCTACACATTTTGGGTTGAGTACGATAACTTTGGCGTTGTAAAATAATAACTATTATTTAATAAGAACGGCAGCACAGTTAAAAGTTATACTTTTTCTGAAATAAAAATTTGGACTTAATTTTACCTTTTAAATCACGTTAATTTGATTAACAGTTTTTTGAAACAGAAATCTTGTGCTAACTTGTTTAAAAAGTCCGTCCATAATTCAATTTATCCCGATATTTAGAAAAAAAATCATACATTATATAATATCAGGATCTCGGTCTATTGCATACATAAAGATTAAAGATTAAAAATTAAACTATAGAGGAATCGAAAATTGAGCTCTATCCCAAAACTCTTCGAATCAATTATGGTTATCTAATGGCCTAACTGTGTTTAATCCACAATATAAGGCTAATAATAAAAAAAGGTATATTATGTTTTTTTTATTTAACAGTCATATATTTTACCACAACAACATGTCTTTTTCGGTGGTTGATCCATTCTTTCAAATTTAATGCATTGTATATGAACTTCTATAGTACTATCATGGTGACATATGGACCGTGGCGCTACAAGCGGCTCTAGGTATAGTTAACTCGGTAAATTGAAAGAGGCGAACGAGGTGAACAAAGAGAATTCATACGAGATGGCTAGTTTTAAAAAAGGAATGACAAAAAAGAAGAAAAACGACTTTTGTAAATGAATGGTGTCTGGGGGGTGGGATATGTTTAAGCTGGTTGATAAGTTTATTTTGAGTTTTATATTTTTTTCATATAAAACTTTCGGGGGTAGGTAGATATTTAGGTATGTACCTACATACATACCTACATAATGTGTGTATTTACGTAGGTATACAAGTTATATTATCTTTGATAAAATGTTCAGCTAAATTCAGGTCGATCGGTCGGTCGTCGGTGTGGTAGATGGTGTGAGCGAGGGTGAGGGAGATACTATCAAGGAAAACTTAAAAAGCACATGTGTATGTGTATTGTGTATATCCTGTTCTCGGTGACGGTAAACAACGAAGAGGATCGACAATGATTTTATTTTTTGAATTTTCATTTCATTGGCTTCGTTATCGTTGATGTTGAATTTTATGCACAAGTAGCTTTGTGATTATAGGGACGATAAGTCAAGTTTAGGATTCGTGAACATAAAAAATTGTGATAATAATCAAACATTACATTACGATGATAGAGAAACATATTTGAGTTACTGGCAAAATTCTGTCCGTCTGTCTGTACGGATGTATTTTGGACTATAGCCTAAACGGTTGAGCCAATCGTCTTCAAATTTAGAACTTAAGGTTATTTTGACATTCTACAGAGGAGTTTTTTTTCAATTTTTACTTGCGATTATAGGGACAAGTTTAGAATTCGTGAATATAAAAAAAATTTAGATAACAATGAAACATGACATTACGATCATCTAAAAAAGTGATCGACAAGAATTACTGTCTGTCTGTCAGTATGTTTAACGAGCAGCCTAAACGGCTTAGGCAATTATCTTCAAACTTGGTGTGTGTGATTATTTTGGCATTCCCCAGAGGGTACAATGAAATTTAAATTGTAGGGCCTAAAAGTAAAGGTAGTGCCATATGACCGTTGAGTTAAGTTGTTTTCTTGATTGAAATTTTTGCATTCAGTAGGTAATCGAGTATTTTTTTTATTTGTTAGTTGTTTTTGCATGTTATGTGTTTGTTATTATTTATTCTGTATGCTGTATTCTGTAACGATCATGAAATGCTTTAAAATAAATAACGATAAATAAATAATAATACAAATAACGAAATTTGCTTTCATTAGACTAGTGGCTAGGGTTCAACCTAACAATATAATTTAAAAAAACCGGTCATATGGGAGGTACCGTTATAAAACTTTTTCTAAAAAACCATTAAAACTTAAAGATAGATTTTGCATAGAAAACATCATTCTGAAAGTTTTATCAAAATCGTAGGAGCTGTTTTCGAGAAAAATAAGTTTTTCATCTAAAGTTATATGGCAGGTGCCGTTAGTTTTGGAGCTAGAATGCCAATTCCAAAAATAGTCGGGTAGAGCACTCTAAAAATACTATGTACGAAGTTTGAATCAAATCGGCCCAACCGTTTAGGCTGTAGATATCGATACGGACAGACAGACAGACAGACGGACAGACGGACGGAATTTCCGGACCCACTTTTTTTAAATTATCTATCATCGTAATGTCATGTTTGATTGTTAAAATTTTTTTTAAGAATGCATAACTTGCCTTATAGTCCTTATAAATCGCAAGTAAAAAACTATTCGATTACTACTGAATGCAAAAATTTCAATCGAGAAAACAACTCAACTCAACGGTCATATGGCACTACCTTTACTTTTAGGCCCTACAATTTAAATTTTATTGTACCCTCTGGGGAATGCCAAAATAATCACACACACCAAGTTTGAAGATAATTGCCTAAGCCGTTTAGGCTGCTCGTTAAACATACTGACAGACAGACAGTAATTCTTGTCGATCACTTTTTTAGATGATCGTAATGTCATGTTTCATTGAACATAATCCACTTCCTGCCATGCTACAACCACCAGCTATAAAGCCCCAAATAGAAGAGTTGCTTTCTCTGGAAATGCTTAAAGAACTAGAAGCAAAGAACATCAAATACATAGAAGAACTGAAAGTAACCAATGAAAAAAAGTCTGCGGCAGTGTTATCACTACTAACATTAATACTAGTGGTCATCGTAATCACCCTTTGGAAAAAAGGAGTTATTCCATGTATCATCTGCAAGAAAGAAATTAACATCGAAAATGAAGCGTCTGAAGGAGAAAATAAGGGACATATAACGACAAGCAGTAATAAAAACGAACCTGTACCGACACCTAGGACACTGGGGATAAACGACCTTCCCCAACATATTAAAATGGTTCGATCGAACGAGGACGTTCGATTTTAGAGGGCGGAGGAGTTAAGGCAAACAATTGCAAATATTGTGCAAATGATTTATGACTCGTTCTCACGATAATTTCGCTGACGCTGCGTCTGGAAACAAGACAACAACCAGAACAAACATGCATTCCAGCACGTAGCAGAGACTGCTGCAACACAACACTACCTGTGGGAACATCCGCAGCGAACAAATATGCATTCCAGCACATAGCAGAGACTGCTGCAACACAACACCACCTGTGGGAACATCCGCAGCATAGAGGCATAAGTAGGTTAGATAGTTTTAAGAAAAACAGTTTGTAGTTAGTTCTAAGTTGAAATTGAAATAAAGAGGTTCAGCCTCCGATAAAATATTTTTTTTAAAACTAAAGTAAAGTTTTGTTTAATTTGTATGTAGGTAGTGCTCGTATAGGTATATGTACAAATATGACAAATAATTGAAAATCCTAAAAAACTCAAATCAAAAGTCTGGTCAAAGACGTACGCATATATAAATACTTATGTAAGAACCAGTTCTCATATTACATATTCCATATAAAAAAAACGTAAACAATGAAAATGTTGGATCGTGTATAAATCCTTACAAAAAACTATTCGCCTCAGCTAAGCGAAACCATTATATATTAACTTCAAAACTGCTAACAGTTTACATAGGTATACAATGAACAAAACAAAATACTGAATTATTTCATGTTCTCTTTCTGTTTTTTCTTGCCTCACATTGCACATGCACATGCGCAATAAACTAAGCACAAAGCATAACACTAAAAACCATGCTCTTAATTCTCTCTCACTCAAATAAAATGTCTCTACACTAGCACTCCAAGCGGCTCTAGGTAAAAAGATTTTTTCTCGTCTCATGATAGTACTATAGGAAATGTATAAGTTAACACGAACACGAGCAGCGAACATTCAACGGAAATGCTGACCATGCGTCTGATAAACAAAATTCACAAGAAAATTGAAATTGGTAAATTGTAATGGGAATGCAAGCAAGCAAAAAGACACTTCATGACTTTTGCTTGAGATTTATTTTAATTCACAAGAAAATTGAAATTGGTAAATTGTAATGGGAATGCAAGCAAGCAAAAAGACACTTCATGACTTTTGCTTGAGATTTATTTTAATTCACAAGAAAATTGAAATTGGTAAATTGTAATGGGAATGCAAGCAAGCAAAAAGACACTTCATGACTTTTGCTTGAGATTTATTTTTAAGTTAGTTCTTTACTAAACGTTGAATAATAAAGGTCAGGCAAGCTGCCTGAAAAAAATATTTTTTTTTAAATAAATACGCTTTAAATTTATTAACTGGCGCCCAACGTGGGGCTGCTTAATTGACACCGTTGTCCTTATCGTGCAAAGTAAAAAAATTTTAAGTGAATAACCAAAACACTAAAATTTTTAAGTGAATATCCAAAACACTAAAACTTCCTTCAGTGAAAGTATTTAGAAATAGTGAATAACCAAAACACTCAAATACCTTCGGTGAAAAGCATTATAAAAAGTGAATAATCAAAACATTTTATAAATAGTGCTAAGTGCATGATTCTTAAAAGTAGATACTAAGGAAAACAGTGAAGTGCCAAGGAAAGACAAATAAAGAAGCCCCTAAGTAAGTCCTTATAACAAAAAGGACCAAAAAGGAATCAGAAACTCTGACAGCCGCCTTGCCATCATAGAAGCAGTCCCGCACTCCTGGAAACCCAAGACCCGGAGAAATACAAATTTGTTAAGAAAATGAAAGCAGTATTATTATTAATTCTGTAAGTTAATTGAATAAAAATCATATTAATAATTTATAAAAACAAATTTAAACAAAAAAAAATATTTCAAAGAATTAAAAAAAAAAAATTATTTGAAGCAATTTAAGTTAAATTAGTAGAAAAAATACTAATTTTGCAAAATTAAAATTATTAAAAGAAATTTTAAATGTCAAAAAAATCGAGCGAAACATAATAGAAAATAAGTTATTTTATTCTTTTTTGAAGGATTAACAAATTTGTGAAATTTTTTATTTTTATCTGAATTTTTCTAAAACATTTTTAGTGCCTTCATTTGTTTCCACCCTTTTCCTCGGTTTTTGATAAAATTGTTTTTAACGAAACATATTCATTTAAATTTATAAAAAAAGAAAACCTCGTTTTGTGAAAATGGCGAATCAAAACAACTTAATCAGACCACCCATACTTAACCAACCTCCTCCCACACCTGGTCAACCCATTCAACCTGCGCAAGGTTTAAATCTAAACCAAAATAACCAAAATGAATTGGTACAACTAATCTCGAGATTAGTAGCCGAAACCCTTCATATTCAGGGAAGACAAATTTTCAATTCTATTATGAACCCTGCAGCCGACATAAATAATGATACAGACCAACCAATTAATTTAGCAGATAATAATCTGAATGACTTAGATAAAATACCAGACGTGGTTAAAAGTCTAAGAGAATTTTCTGGGCAAACTCATGAATTTAATTCATTGAAAAAAAGCATTGACAGGATTCTTAAAATTTATGAGAACCTCAAAGGTACTCCAAGATACTACGGTATTTTATCTGTCATATGAAATAAGATAACAGGACATGCCGACGTGGTCCTGGAGTCCTACAACACACCCCTTAGTTGGGAAAAAAATATCAAAATGCCTTACTCTGCATTATGCGGACAAGATGGATTTGAGCACCCTCGAATACCAGATGACTACACTGGTTTAAGGTAATAGCACGATTCCTGAATTCTATCAGGTCGTCTATCACCATTTGTCTTTGATCCTCAATAAATTAGGATCAATTGAAATGAGTCAAGATTCCAAGACCAACACCAATACCGGCTCCCAGACGTGAGTTTTACACTCATTTACTTCATAACCCCCGTGCTCCTCAACCACCACAATTTAATAGGGACACACAATACCAACCCAGGTATCAACAGCAACAACAGCAAAGAACTCTACCAAATCAACGACCTCTTCCGCCGAAGCCGATGTCCATTGATTACTCTCTAAGAACTCAAAAGGTCAACTACCAAAATAGACCAAGAAATCAACAATTCCTTCAAAAACGTCAACATTCGCAACAAACGCACCCACCACAGAAGATGCAAAGAATTTATCATACTCAACCAGATGATGACGGAAAAACCCTGGAAGAATATGAAGCAGAAATCCTAAACGAAGACCAGAAGTACGACGAATCATTAGAGGAATATGTTGATCAAGAAGAGAACAACAATCTAGATCAACCAGAAGAACTAGATGACATTTATTTTTTAGATTAAAGTCCTCTTCACTTCCCTTTTTCGAACATATTTCCAGAAGCGGAGAAATTCTGAAATTCCTTGTTGACACTGGGTCGAATAAAAATTATATTCAGCCTCGTCACATAAAAAATCCTCTTCCTAACGAAAAACATTTTTATGCTAACTCTGTTGGAGGCAGCATCGAAATAACACACCACTCACTTATTCAACTTTTTGGACCTCAAACCGATAAAATTAAATTTTTTATCCTCCCCAGCCTTATCTCATTCGATGGAATTATAGGGCACGACACCCTTAAACATTTAAACGCAATAATCCATACAAAGAATCAATATAAATGTCCTAATCTTTTTTTCCGAACCAAATGAAAAATTAACATACACCACCACTGTCAAAGGAGAAATCCGAACTACAACTCGAGATCCAGTATATTCAAAATCGTATCCTTACCCAATGGCGCTCAAGAATGAAGTAGAAAAAGAGATCCAAAAATTATTAGAAGACGGTATTATAAGGCCATCAAAATCACCTTATAATTCTCCAGTTTGGGTAGTCCCCAAAAAAATGGACGCCTCAGGAGAAAAGAAATTTCGAATGGTAATTGATTACCGTAAGTTTAACGCTTTAACCATAGCCGACAAATACCCGATTCCCGAAATTTATGAAATTCTCGCAAACCTTAATAAAAACCAATGGTTCTCTATAGTTGATTTGAAAAGTGGCTTTCATCAGATCCCACTAAAAGAATCTGACATAGAAAAAACTGTCTTTTCGGTAAACAACGGCAAGTTCGAATTTACTCGCCTTCCATTCGGACTCAAAAATGCT
This sequence comes from Platycheirus rosarum, assembly GCA_963971375.1. Classification (NCBI taxonomy): domain Eukaryota; kingdom Metazoa; phylum Arthropoda; class Insecta; order Diptera; family Syrphidae; genus Platycheirus; species Platycheirus rosarum. The sequence continues at coordinate 98,752,334 of OZ020508.1, forward strand.
CCATCCATCTTTCAGAGAGCTTTGGATGACATCCTAAGAGACCTTATTGGAAAATGTTGTTATGTCTACATTGACGACATTGTGATCTTTGGAAAAGACGAGGACGAACACTTTGAAAATCTCCAAAAAGTCTTCAACACATTAGAGAATGCAAACATGAAAAAACAACTGGATAACTGCGAATTTTTCCAAAAAGAAATTGAGTTCTTAGGTTTTGTTATCAGCAGGGATGGTATAAGAACTAATCCAATAAAAGTTCAAGCTATTGTCGAACGGCCTATTCCCAAAAATCTAAAAGTGCTTCGATCTTTCCTCGGTATGTCAGGATACTATCGCCGCTTCATTAAAGACTACGCCAAATTGGCGAAGCCCCTGACATCCCTTTTAAGAGGGGAAGACGGACATGTGTCCAAAAATATGTCAAAGAAAAAACTCATTGAACTTAATCAAGAAGCCATTGAAGCATTCAATAAATTAAAGAAATCTCTCGTTTCTGCAGAAGTCATTCTTCAATACCCAGACTTTGAGAAAAGTTTTCAGCTAACAACAGACGCTTCCGACTACGCCATCGGCGCAGTCCTTTCCCAAGACGATAAACCAATAACATTTCTTTCAAGAACGTTGAACAAATCAGAAGAAGTTTATGCCACCAACGAAAAAGAAATGCTGGCAATAATCTGGTCACTCAACTCTCTTAGAAATTTCCTTTACTGATCCCGCAAGGTAAACATTTTCACAGATCATCAACCCCTGACGTACGCTCTTAGCAACAAAAATACGAACTCCAAAATGAAAAGGTGGAAAGCCATTTTGGAAGAGTATAATTACGAGCTAAAATATAAACCAGGGAAAGAAAATGTTGTTGCAGACTCTCTCTCTAGACCTCCAAATGCAGAAATTAATTCAATGACTCCAACGGATCATAGTGCTGACAGCTCAGCGCACAATCTTATTCCTTCCGTTGAAATCCCTATAAATATTTTTCGAAACCAACTTCTCCTAAAAATAGGAAACGAAAACAGTTATCAAATTAAGAACCCCTTTGATCAATACACTAGACACATTCTTATTCGACCAGACTACTCACAAAATGACATAATCAATATTTTTAAAAGATACCTTAGTGCAAATACCATAAACGGACTTCTTACAGACGAAACGACAATGGGACTGGTTCAAGAGATCTATCCTTTGCATTTCAAAGACTATCGCATCCGATTCACACAAAAAATCGTTGAAGACATAGCCAACCCAATCGAACAAGAAGAAAAGATTCTAAAGATACACCGGCGCGCTCATCGCAATGCCGAAGAAAATCGAAAACAACTTTTAGAAAACTTCTATTTTCCTAAAATGGCTTCAAAAATCAAAAACCTAGTCAACCGATGTATAACTTGCAAGGAAAATAAATACGACAGACATCCCAATAAACCCCATCTAAATCTGACACCAATTCCTAACTACCCCGGACACACACTACATATCGATATTTTTTCTACGGAAAGATACCTCATTCTTACTGCTGTAGACAAATTTACAAAATTTGCGCAAGCAAAAATTATTTCATCAAGATCAATTGAAGACATAAGACAACCCTTACGAACCATACTATTTTACTTCTGCGTACCCGAAGTTGTTGTAATAGACAACGAAAAAGCTCTCAATTCAGCCTCAATAACTTCAATGTTAGAAGATGATCTTCAGATCAAAATCTTCAAAACTCCACCATACAAAAGTGAAGTGAACGGACAAGTCGAACGTTTTCACTCTACTCTTTCTGAAATCATGAGATGTTTGAAAACGGATGGGCCCTCCCGGTCCTTTGAAGAACTTTTAGAACGAGCTGTCAATGAATACAATTTCACTATTCATTCAAGTACAGGCAAAAAACCAATAGAACTGTTTTACGGACGAATACCCAGGCTAAACCCTGAAGAGTTCGAAAAAACACGTCAAATTAACATAGAAAAACTCAGACTTAAACAAGAAAAAGATACTAAATACCATAACAAAAATAAACAACCCATAAAAAACTACCAGATAGGACAGGTTATTTATGTTAAAAACAATAAACGTATTGGCTCAAAACTGACAGGTAGATATAGACAAGAAATTGTTAAAGAAAATAAGAACTCTACAATATTAACTGAATCTGGAAAAATAGTCCACAAAAGTAACATAAGAAATTAATTATTTTCAGATGTACTTTATACCTTTGCCAAGCTGAAATTCAAATCATGGACTTTTCAAATTCGCAAATCGTCTCTTTACATACAGGACAAGCGAAGATACAGAACGGACATTTTAAATTAATCCATATTATTAATCTTGACCAGTATGAACAATTCCTTTCCGACATATCACCAATCCTTAATCTCGAAACAACCCAAAACCAAACCATTTTCCCTTTACTATCACACGAAATTCAACAAATCCGCACCTTTTTACATAACCTTAAAACTAAATCTAAACGCTCTTTAGATTTCATAGGTAAAGGCTGGAAATGGATTGCTGGCAACCCCGATCATGATGACTTTGTAACAATAAAAGAAAAAATTACAGATGTTTTAAAAAATAATAATAAACAAGTTATCATTAACGAGTTATACAACGAACGAATAAATAACATTATAAAAATTCAGAATGAAATTCAAAATTTACTTAAAGACAATAATAAAATCAACTATGACATCATTACAAATCTTAAATACAGAATAAAAATTGTAAAAGAAGAACTAGAGAATATAAGCTATGCCATTCATTGGGCTAAACTAGGAACAATTAACTCTTTTATACTGTCAAAAAACGAAATAGATTTAGCTACTAAAATACTTAATGAACAACAATTACCTTTAGATTTTGCAGAAATTAAAATTATAAGTAATAATTTATCAATTCTTTATATAATAAACATCCCTTTAACAGACAAAGAAATATATGACAACCTATTAATTAAACCAATTAAAAAGAAAAATATTGTAACTGAAATTTTATACGATGTAGTTTTAAGAAATAACGACCAATTGTATGGAACAACAAAAAAATGTAAAACTTTTAATAATCTATCAATTTGTAACTCTAGAAATATTGTAAATATTACAAATGACTCTTGCATTCTCAATTTGTTAAAAAGCTTACCAGCTACTTGTAACACAGTGAATAATTATCACATTCCAACCATAGACGAAATAACACCAGACATTATATTGCTGAATCAGTTTACCGGAACTCTTGAATTCGACAATACAAGCCACAATTTAAATGGAACATTCCTGCTCAAATTTCGTAATATGACCATCAATCTAAACGGGACCCCATACATCTCTAAAGAAGGTTCTATCATAACACCCCTTCCAGCAATATTCCAAAGAAATCCTAAGGAAAACGAATACCGTGAATTACTCTCACTAGAAATGATGAAAGATCTTCATATCAACAACACTAACGAAATTCATCTCCTGCAAATAGAAAATAATCATCATCAAGTAACAACATATTCATTGATTTCCGTCCTTGGATTTCTTTTCGTAATAGTGATCATATGGAAGATCTTGCCAAAACGTCAAAATACGAAAATCGTAATAAAACAGCCAACACCAGAAGCCAATGGACCAGTGGCAATTGTGGACAAATTTCCTATGCTCGAGATAAACTCAATCCAACATCAAAGCAGTCCTAAGTTCAACAACCTACCATACTTTTGACGATCGATGACGATCGTTCCTAAGAGGGGAAGAGTTAACACGAACACGAGCAGCGAACATTCAACGGAAATGCTGACCATGCGTCTGATAAACAAAATTCACAAGAAAATTGAAATTGGTAAATTGTAATGGGAATGCAAGCAAGCAAAAAGACACTTCATGACTTTTGCTTGAGATTTATTTTAATTCACAAGAAAATTGAAATTGGTAAATTGTAATGGGAATGCAAGCAAGCAAAAAGACACTTCATGACTTTTGTTTGAGATTTATTTTAATTCACAAGAAAATTGAAATTGGTAAATTGTAATGGGAATGCAAGCAAGCAAAAAGACACTTCATGACTTTTGCTTGAGATTTATTTTTAAGTTAGTTCTTTACTAAACGTTGAATAATAAAGGTCAGGCAAGCTGCCTGAAAAAAATATTTTTTTAAAATAAATACGCTTTAAATTTATTAACTTATATACAATGAAAACGACTTGAAAACGAGTTGCAATTCAAAGATGAATCATAGAAACAGATCTTTTTCAAGATAAATTGGTATGTTTGTGAATAAGTCTTAAAAAAACACCTGGTTGCTTGCTATCAAAAAATATGTAAATAATTTCAGAAAATTCTTAACAGCGGTAAGTAACTTTTTTGCAAATGCTTTGTTTTTAATAAAGAATAAAATGTATGTGTTATTTTTATTAGCAGAAAATGGAAGAGAAGAAAAGCAAAAACATTGGGAAAGCTCGAACGAGGACTACTGAGTGCTGAAAATCAACCAGCCTTCCGAGGAAGTTGGAAGTGTGGCCATAATTAGTTGTGAAGACGGTGGCGTTTGAGGAGCCAAACATTCTGTGAGATGTTTGTGATGTGTGAATAGTGTGTTTAATAAAAAAAATATTTTGTTGTTAAATTAAAACGTGTTCTCCTTTCTGAAATGTGTAGGGTGTGCAATCGGAGCGAATAATTTACAATTGGCAAACAAAATTAAGGTTGCGGTATTTTTTGTTTGGTTATTGCCAAAACCATTGAAATGTCAAACAAAAACGAGTAAATGTTCGTTTTAGTAAACAAATAGTGAAAACGAACTTGTTGTGAAGAGGCTATAAATTTACTTTATCAACGGCCCTGGCTCCGATAAAGCATCGCTTCCCATTGTCAGTCGATCAGCAAGTGTGGAAGAGTGAAGGCTTTGTTGACGACTTTTAAAGTGTAAAAATGTTATTTACAAGTGGTAGAAATATGTACAACTAATAAAAGTTATTAATTAGTTTGAATCTGGCTTGGGTAGTTTTACAAATTCTTTTTGGGAGACTGTTTTAGAAAACAGAAAGAGCATGGACGGAGATAAAAACGCTCAGTCAATGGTCGACGAGCTGAAGGTTGTGACATCGGATGATGGGCTACCAGGAGAATCGGCTGATGTCGGAATGACGTCAGTTGTAAAAAATAAAGGATAAAAGGCAGGTCGAAGTCCAGCTCAACCTGATACAGAGGCCAACTAGGGTAACGAGGTAGTGGTGGCGCGCCCAGCCAAGACCAGCGCTGCAGCTAAAATACGCTAGCAGTTAGAAACTGCAGGACTGACTTTGGACATATCAGTGTCGGATGTATCCGGCGAAGGGGAGGGGCACTACACCAGTACCCCAGATGACACCCAAATTACCGAAGGCCATATGACCGTGGAGCAACGACATCAGTAAAAAGAACAACCGCAGCAAGCTAATAAAAACATCAAGGCAAAGTCAATCTCAGCAACAACAAGAGCAACAGCAACAGATACAAAAGCAGTAGATACAGAAGCAGCAGAGACAACAGCAGCAGAATCAACATCAGCAGCTATAAAAGCAGCAGAGTCAACAGCAGCAGCCACCGCAGCGGAAACAAAAAAAGGTAAGGTGCCGCCTATAAATACTTATAAGATGGATATTTAAGAAACAATAGCTATTTGTATAGACGCCATAGGCGAAAACTTTTTAATTAAGAGATTGAGTAATGATAGGCATGCTATCCACTGCTTTTCAGAGGATCAGCACAAAAAACTGAAAAAGATCCTCCAAAAATCGGCCACTGAACATTAAAGTATCACGCCGAAAGAGGAAACAATTCAGACGGTCCTCTTAAAGGCCTTGACAGCTTCACTAACTTGGTGGCGCTTTTAAATGAGCCAGGAAGGGCAACAACAACGGTACAGCCATAACTGAAGGTTGCCAAACAGGCCCCCGTGCCTACGGCACCTGCGGGACAGACCGATATAATGTCTGTTTTGCTGTCCATGTAGGTCAGTTAACCAGCCTACAACAACACCTCGGAAAGCAGGAGGAAAGACTAAACCGTGGCTACGTTCACCTTCCCAGTTTAGGGCAACTTAAACCATAATGTGCGCGCTGTACGAGAACCTCTTAAAAATCCTGACTGTGAATATAAATTGCCTAATCAAGACCGAACGTAGAGCAAATTTGTTTCAATTGTTGCATGATCACAGTCCAGATGTCTTTTTGCAGCGAAACCAAGCTAAACCATACTGACATAAACTGACTCATAATAATAACAATATCGTAAGAAGGGACCGGCCCAACTCCACTCGTGGGGGCAGGGTCGCTATCTTTTTGCAAAAAGGTATTAGTCATAAAGTCATATATAATAGTAAAGTGCGAAGATTCGTGTTGCTAGAAACTTGCATCATATGCATTCCTCTCCAACATGAGAAGCGAATGTATGTGATCGCATTGTACGCACAAGAAGCACCTCAACCCGCAAACTATTGCAGAGCTCGAAAAACTTTTCAATTGCCTTAGTCTGCACACGGATGAAAATTACTTTATTATCGCCGGGAATTTCAATGCCAAACATGAAGATTGGGGAAATCAAATCCAAAATCCAAGGGGATACCAACCTTTTTTATTGGATGGGTCTACACCATATTGACCTTCTTGCTACAGATAGACCACCATTCCCAAGGAGCGGTGCTTTTCTAGATCTACTACTGTTAGACTCAAGACTGACAGAAACTGGTTCAGACTCAGACAAGAAACTGTTTACAGACGGTAGAATACGACAGTGACCATTGCTGACTTTCCGCCGTCATACAGCAACCAAACGAACTTGTGGTCTTGGATGAATTTGTGCCTGCGCGCTCTTACAAATTTAGTAAGGCAGCTGGCCACGTTTCTCCAACACTCTAACAAGAGAACTCGTCTCTTACGACATTGTGCCTCCAAACAACAGGAATCTATCGAACGTAGAGATCGATGGATACCTGCTTCAGATGGATGGTGTCATAAAACAAACGATGGATACGCAACTGAAATTTACAAGAACGCGACAATATACGCACTACACAGACAAAAAAGTGGCCTTCTAACAAGAAAAAAACTCTTGTACAGGCGGTTTACTCACAGAGATTAGGACACTGAAGTCGTCAATCAAAAATGTCAACTCGCTTATTCAACAAAACTATCGATTGTCTATTAACTAGTAGGGATAACAGAATTCGAGCCGTTATTTCTAGCGAGCCGAGTATGTTTCCCAAGATTAATAAAATCTTTAGAAAGAACACTCATACTCCTGACTGCAGGAGTAGACCTGCGGGACGCCGTCTTGGACGACGATTTCTTTGTGATCGAAGATCCATTAGAGAAGGTTGAGACAGTGGGTTCTGCTTTTCAGCAAGTGTATAAGGTGAATGAGTCCATTTGCCCAAACCACGACATGGAGAACAGAACTCTACTGAATCACTTTTACCTTCGAAATAGCATCACGTAATGGCGATCTGAGAATCTTGGTTTAAACAGGTTCAATGAAGACAATCTGGCAAACGCTACCATCCTCGAGCTTAATGGGCCAAGTCCCCTGCTCATCTCGAAGGTCGAACTCCAAATGATCTTCGCAAAATTAAAGAAAAAGAAGTCAGCAGGAGTCGATGGTATACCCAATGTTGTACTACGACATCTCCCTGAGGAAGCAATAGATAATCGGTGTAACGAATGAAGTTTTCCATACTTCTGGGAATACACCTTGAGATAAAAATAAATTAAAAATTTTGGTAACGGTAACGGAGAGAGTTTGGGAACATTTTTTAGAAGAATTTCCGGGATATTATCTGGCCCAAGAGAAAATTCTTTACGTAATAGACTTAACTTATTTTCAACAAGATTTTTATCGATTGTGAGAGGGAAAAAAGGCCTAATTGAAAAATTCGGTAAGTACTTAAAATAAGCTTCGTTTGGTTGAAAAGCATCATTGGTAAAGGATTGCTTGAAAGATGAGGCAAACAACTCTGAATTATGTAGAGGATTACTTGAGGTCTTACTGTTAAGAAAAAGAGAGGAAGGATATCCATCAGACTTTTTGTATAGTTAACGAATTGGAAAAATGTCTTGGGATCGTTAATGAGGTTCGCTTGAGTTTCAACTAGATAGCGCTGGTAAAGGTTACTATACAGTTCAGAAAATTGGAGATAAACTCCGAGATAATTAGAATAATCGGCGGTGGGTCGAGAACGGAGAAAACGTTCCCACAATTTATTTCTACTATTTCTTAAAGAACGCAATCTCCGATTATACCAAGTGGGGGATGCAAGTGAGGTTTTGCGTTGTGAAGTTGGTACGTAGAGAGAAATGGAATTGTAAATTTCTCCATAGAATTTACTAATGGCTTCGTTTACGGAAAGATTTACGAAATTAAGAGATGTGTTACTGAGATATTCGTTAATTTCTCTGAACTTAGCTTTGTGAAAGTCAAAAGAACGAATTGAAATATTAGAGTTCAGGTTAGGACACTCCTGAAATAACGACAGAAAAAGAGGTGGATGAAAGTTGTCGATCGTTGAAAGAGAAAGAGTACTTAATGATACACTAGAATTCATGGGGCCTGTTGAGAAAATTAGGTCGAGTTGTCTATTCATAAAGTTACAGACACCACTTACTTGGAAAAGGCTTAAATCAGCTAATCGATCGATGAATAGATATTCTTTATTGGCAGTTGGATTGCATGCGATAAAATGGGATTCATCTTCAGATGCTTTCCATTCTAAGTGAGGAAGATTAAAGTCACCAAAAGAAGGATTTCATCTTGGGGTTCAATTAGGGTTATAAGTTCATCAACTGCGTTAATAGCTTGTTCGTATGACTCAATGGGTTGTGCGGGTAGGATGTAGAAGCAGATGACAAAAATTGCTTTAAAAAAGAAGTCAGCAGGAGTCGATGGTATACCCAATGTTGTACTTCGACATCTCCCTGAGGAAGCAATAGATAATCGGTGTAACGAATGAAGTTTTCCATACTTCTGGGAATACACCTTGAGATAAAAATAAATTAAAAATTTTGGTAACGGTAACGGAGAGAGTTTGGGAACATTTTTTAGAAGAATTTCCGGGATATTATCTGGCCCAAGAGAAAATTCTTTACGTAATAGACTTAACTTATTTTCAACAAGATTTTTATCGATTGTGAGAGGGAAAAAAGGCCTAATTGAAAAATTCGGTAAGTACTTAAAATAAGCTTCGTTTGGTTGAAAAGCATCATTGGTAAAGGATTGCTTGAAAGATGAGGCAAACAACTCTGAATTATGTAGAGGATTACTTGAGGTTTCACTGTTAAGAAAAAGAGAGGAAGGATATCCATCAGACTTTTTGTATAGTTAACGAATTGGAAAAATGTCTTGGGATCGTTAATGAGGTTCGCTTGAGTTTCAACTAGATAACGCTGGTAAAGGTTACTATACAGTTCAGAAAATTGGAGATAAACTCCGAGATAATTAGAATAATCGGCGGTGGGTCGAGAACGGAGAAAACGTTCCCACAATTTATTTCTACTATTTCTTAAAGAACGCAATCTCCGATTATACCAAGTGGGGGATGCAAGTGAGGTTTTGCGTTGTGAAGTTGGTACGTAGAGAGAAATGGAATTGTAAATTTCTCCATAGAATTTACTAATGGCTTCGTTTACGGAAAGATTTACGAAATTAAGAGATGTGTTACTGAGATATTCGTTAATTTCTCTGAACTTAGCTTTGTGAAAGTCAAAAGAACGAATTGAAATATTAGAGTTCAGGTTAGGACACTCCTGAAATAACGACAGAAAAAGAGGTGGATGATAGTTGTCGATCGTTGAAAGAGAAAGAGTACTTAATGATACACTAGAATTCATGGGGCCTGTTGAGAAAATTAGGTCGAGTTGTCTATTCATAAAGTTACAGACACCACTTACTTGGAAAAGGCTTAAATCAGCTAATCGATCGATGAATAGATATTCTTTATTGGCAGTTGGATTGCATGCGATAAAATGTGATTCATCTTCAGATGCTTTCCATTCTAAGTGAGGAAGATTAAAGTCACCAAAAGAAGGATTTCATCTTGGGGTTCAATTAGGGTTATAAGTTCATCAACTGCGTTAATAGCTTGTTCGTATGACTCAATGGGTTGTGCGGGTAGGATGTAGAAGCAGATGACAAAAATTGCTTTAAAAAAGAAGTCAGCAGGAGTCAATGGTATATCCAATGTTGTACTTCGACATCTCCCTGAGGAAGCAATAGATAATCGGTGTAACGAATGAAGTTTTCCATACTTCTGGGAATACACCTTGAGATAAAAATAAATTAAAAATTTTGGTAACGGTAACGGAGAGAGTTTGGGAACATGTTTTAGAAGAATTTCCGGGATATTATCTGGCCCAAGAGAAAATTCTTTACGTAATATACTTAACTTATTTTCAACAAGATTTGTATCGATTGTGAGAGGGAAAAAAGGCCTAATTGAAAAATTCGGTAAGTACTTAAAATAAGCTTCGTTTGGTTGAAAAGCATCATTGGTAAAGGATTGCTTGAAAGATGAGGCAAACAACTCTGAATTATGTAGAGGATTACTTGAGGTTTCACTGTTAAGAAAAAGAGAGGAAGGATATCCATCAGACTTTTTGTATAGTTAACGAATTGGAAAAATGTCTTGGGATCGTTAATGAGGTTCGCTTGAGTTTCAACTAGATAACGCTGGTAAAGGTTACTATACAGTTCAGAAAATTGGAGATAAACTCCGAGATAATTAGAATAATCGGCGGTGGGTCGAGAACGGAGAAAACGTTCCCACAATTTATTTCTACTATTTCTTAAAGAACGCAATCTCCGATTATACCAAGTGGGGGATGCAAGTGAGGTTTTGCGTTGTGAAGTTGGTACGTAGAGAGAAATGGAATTGTAAATTTCTCCATAGAATTTACTAATGGCTTCGTTTACGGAAAGATTTACGAAATTAAGAGATGTGTTACTGAGATATTCGTTAATTTCTCGGAACTTAGCTTTGTGAAAGTCAAAAGAACGAATTGAAATATTAGAGTTCAGGTTAGGACACTCCTGAAATAACGACAGAAAAAGAGGTGGATGATAGTTGTCGATCGTTGAAAGAGAAAGAGTACTTAATGATACACTAGAATTCATGGGGCCTGTTGAGAAAATTAGGTCGAGTTGTCTATTCATAAAGTTACAGACACCACTTACTTGGAAAAGGTTTAAATCAGCTAATCGATCGATGAATAGATATTCTTTATTGGCAGTTGGATTGCATGCGATAAAATGTGATTCATCTTCAGATGCTTTCCATTCTAAGTGAGGAAGATTAAAGTCACCAAAAGAAGGATTTCATCTTGGGGTTCAATTAGGGTTATAAGTTCATCAACTGCGTTAATAGCTTGTTCGTATGACTCAATGGGTTGTGCGGGTAGGATGTAGAAGCAGATGACAAAAATTGCTTTGAAAAAGAAGTCAGCAGGAGTCGATGGTATACCCAATGTTGTACTTCGACATCTCCCTGAGGAAGCAATAGATAATCGGTGTAACGAATGAAGTTTTCCATACTTCTGGGAATACACCTTGAGATAAAAATAAATTAAAAATTTGGGTAAGGATAACGGAGAGAGTTTGGGAACATTTTTTAGAAGAATTTCCGGGATATTATCTGGCCCAAGAGAAAATTCTTGACGTAGTAGACTTAACTTATTTTCAACAAGATTTTTATCGATTGTGAGAGGGAAAAAAGGCTAATTGAAAAATTCGGCAAGTACTTAAAATAAGCTTCGTTTGGTTGAAAAGCATCATTGGTAAAGGATTGCTTGAAAGATGAGGCAAACAACTCTGAATTATGTAGAGGATCACTTGAGGTTTCACTGTTAAGAAAAAGAGAGGAAGGATATCCATCAGACTTTTTTTATAGTTAATGAATTGGAAAAATGTCTTGGGATCGTTAATGAGGTTCGCTTGAGTTTCAACTAGATAACGCTGGTAAAGGTTACTATACAGTTCAAAAAATTGGAGATAAACTCCGAGATAATTAGAATAATCGGCGGTGGGTCGAGAACGGAGAAAACGTTCCCACAATTTATTTCTACTATTTCTTAAAGAACGCAATCTCCGATTATACCAAGTGGGGGATGCAAGTGAGGTTTTGCGTTGTGAAGTTGGTACGTAGAGAGAAATGGAATTGTAAATTTCTCTATAGAATTTACTAATGGCTTCGTTTACGGAAAGATTTACGAAATTAAGAGATGTGTTACTGAGATATTCGTTAATTTCTCTGAACTTAGCTTTGTGAAAGTCCAAAGAACGAATTGAAATATTAGAGTTCAGGTTAGGACACTCCTGAAATAACGACAGAAAAAGAGGTGGATGATAGTTGTCGATCGTTGAAAGAGAAAGAGTACTTAATGATACACTAGAATTCATGGGGCCTGTTGAGAAAATTAGGTCGAGTTGTCTATTCATAAAGTTACAGACACCACTTACTTGGAAAAGGCTTAAATCAGCTAATCGATCGATGAATAGATATTCTTTATTGGCAGTTGGATTGCATGCGATAAAATGTGATTCATCTTCAGATGCTTTCCATTCTAAGTGAGGAAGATTAAAGTCACCAAAAGAAGGATTTCATCTTGGGGTTCAATTAGGGTTATAAGTTCATCAACTGCGTTAATAGCTTGTTCGTATGACTCAATGGGTTGTGCGGGTAGGATGTAGAAGCAGATGACAAAAATTGCTTTAAAAAAGAAGTCAGCAGGAGTCGATGGTATACCCAATGTTGTACTTCGACATCTCCCTGAGGAAGCAATAGATAATCGGTGTAACGAATGAAGTTTTCCATACTTCTGGGAATACACCTTGAGATAAAAATAAATTAAAAATTTTGGTAACGGTAACGGAGAGAGTTTGGGAACATTTTTTAGAAGAATTTCCGGGATATTATCTGGCCCAAGAGAAAATTCTTTACGTAATATACTTAACTTATTTTCAACAAGATTTTTATCGATTGTGAGAGGGAAAAAAGGCCTAATTGAAAAATTCGGTAAGTACTTAAAATAAGCTTCGTTTGGTTGAAAAGCATCATTGGTAAAGGATTGCTTGAAAGATGAGGCAAACAACTCTGAATTATGTAGAGGATTACTTGAGGTTTCACTGTTAAGAAAAAGAGAGGAAGGATATCCATCAGACTTTTTGTATAGTTAACGAATTGGAAAAATGTCTTGGGATCGTTAATGAGGTTCGCTTGAGTTTCAACTAGATAACGCTGGTAAAGGTTACTATACAGTTCAGAAAATTGGAGATAAACTCCGAGATAATTAGAATAATCGGCGGTGGGTCGAGAACGGAGAAAACGTTCCCACAATTTATTTCTACTATTTCTTAAAGAACGCAATCTCCGATTATACCAAGTGGGGGATGCAAGTGAGGTTTTGCGTTGTGAAGTTGGTACGTAGAGAGAAATGGAATTGTAAATTTCTCCATAGAATTTACTAATGGCTTCGTTTACGGAAAGATTTACGAAATTAAGAGATGTGTTACTGAGATATTCGTTAATTTCTCGGAACTTAGCTTTGTGAAAGTCAAAAGAACGAATTGAAATATTAGAGTTCAGGTTAGGACACTCCTGAAATAACGACAGAAAAAGAGGTGGATGATAGTTGTCGATCGTTGAAAGAGAAAGAGTACTTAATGATACACTAGAATTCATGGGGCCTGTTGAGAAAATTAGGTCGAGTTGTCTATTCATAAAGTTACAGACACCACTTACTTGGAAAAGGCTTAAATCAGCTAATCGATCGATGAATAGATATTCTTTATTGGCAGTTGGATTGCATGCGATAAAATGTGATTCATCTTCAGATGCTTTCCATTCTAAGTGAGGAAGATTAAAGTCACCAAAAGAAGGATTTCATCTTGGGGTTCAATTAGGGTTATAAGTTCATCAACTGCGTTAATAGCTTGTTCGTATGACTCAATGGGTTGTGCGGGTAGGATGTAGAAGCAGATGACAAAAATTGCTTTAAAAAAGAAGTCAGCAGGAGTCGATGGTATACCCAATGTTGTACTTCGACATCTCCCTGAGGAAGCAATAGATAATCGGTGTAACGAATGAAGTTTTCCATACTTCTGGGAATACACCTTGAGATAAAAATAAATTAAAAATTTTGGTAACGGTAACGGAGAGAGTTTGGGAACATGTTTTAGAAGAATTTCCGGGATATTATCTGGCCCAAGAGAAAATTCTTTACGTAATATACTTAACTTATTTTCAACAAGATTTTTATCGATTGTGAGAGGGAAAAAAGGCCTAATTGAAAAATTCGGTAAGTACTTAAAATAAGCTTCGTTTGGTTGAAAAGCATCATTGGTAAAGGATTGCTTGAAAGATGAGGCAAACAACTCTGAATTATGTAGAGGATTACTTGAGGTTTCACTGTTAAGAAAAAGAGAGGAAGGATATCCATCAGACTTTTTGTATAGTTAACGAATTGGAAAAATGTCTTGGGATCGTTAATGAGGTTCGCTTGAGTTTCAACTAGATAACGCTGGTAAAGGTTACTATACAGTTCAGAAAATTGGAGATAAACTCCGAGATAATTAGAATAATCGGCGGTGGGTCGAGAACGGAGAAAACGTTCCCACAATTTATTTCTACTATTTCTTAAAGAACGCAATCTCCGATTATACCAAGTGGGGGATGCAAGTGAGGTTTTGCGTTGTGAAGTTGGTACGTAGAGAGAAATGGAATTGTAAATTTCTCCATAGAATTTACTAATGGCTTCGTTTACGGAAAGATTTACGAAATTAAGAGATGTGTTACTGAGATATTCGTTAATTTCTCTGAACTTAGCTTTGTGAAAGTCAAAAGAACGAATTGAAATATTAGAGTTCAGGTTAGGACACTCCTGAAATAACGACAGAAAAAGAGGTGGATGATAGTTGTCGATCGTTGAAAGAGAAAGAGTACTTAATGATACACTAGAATTCATGGGGCCTGTTGAGAAAATTAGGTCGAGTTGTCTATTCATAAAGTTACAGACACCACTTACTTGGAAAAGGCTTAAATCAGCTAATCGATCGATGAATAGATATTCTTTATTGGCAGTTGGATTGCATGCGATAAAATGTGATTCATCTTCAGATGCTTTCCATTCTAAGTGAGGAAGATTAAAGTCACCAAAAGAAGGATTTCATCTTGGGGTTCAATTAGGGTTATAAGTTCATCAACTGCGTTAATAGCTTGTTCGTATGACTCAATGGGTTGTGCTGGTAGGATGTAGAAGCAGATGACAAAAATTGCTTTAAAAAAGAAGTCAGCAGGAGTCGATGGTATACCCAAAGTTGTACTTCGACATCTCCCTGAGGAAGCAATAGATAATCGGTGTAACGAATGAAGTTTTCCATACTTCTGGGAATACACCTTGAGATAAAAATAAATTTAAAATTTTGGTAACGGTAACGGAGAGAGTTTGGGAACATTTTTTAGAAGAATTTCCGGGATATTATCTGGCCCAAGAGAAAATTCTTTACGTAATAGACTTAACTTATTTTCAACAAGATTTTTATCGATTGTGAGAGGGAAAAAAGGCCTAATTGAAAAATTCGGTAAGTACTTAAAATAAGCTTCGTTTGGTTGAAAAGCATCATTGGTAAAGGATTGCTTGAAAGATGAGGCAAACAACTCTGAATTATGTAGAGGATTACTTGAGGTTTCACTGTTAAGAAAAAGAGAGGAAGGATATCCATCAGACTTTTTGTATAGTTAACGAATTGGAAAAATGTCTTGGGATCGTTAATGAGGTTCGCTTGAGTTTCAACTAGATAGCGCTGGTAAAGGTTACTATACAGTTCAGAAAATTGGAGATAAACTCCGAGATAATTAGAATAATCGGCGGTGGGTCGAGAACGGAGAAAACGTTCCCACAATTTATTTCTACTATTTCTTAAAGAACGCAATCTCCGATTATACCAAGTGGGGGATGCAAGTGAGGTTTTGCGTTGTGAAGTTGGTACGTAGAGAGAAATGGAATTGTAAATTTCTCCATAGAATTTACTAATGGCTTCGTTTACGGAAAGATTTACGAAATTAAGAGATGTGTTACTGAGATATTCGTTAATTTCTCTGAACTTAGCTTTGTGAAAGTCAAAAGAACGAATTGAAATATTAGAGTTCAGGTTAGGACACTCCTGAAATAACGACAGAAAAAGAGGTGGATGATAGTTGTCGATCGTTGAAAGAGAAAGAGTACTTAATGATACACTAGAATTCATGGGGCCTGTTGAGAAAATTAGGTCGAGTTGTCTATTCATAAAGTTACAGACACCACTTACTTGGAAAAGGCTTAAATCAGCTAATCGATCGATGAATAGATATTCTTTATTGGCAGTTGGATTGCATGCGATAAAATGTGATTCATCTTCAGATGCTTTCCATTCTAAGTGAGGAAGATTAAAGTCACCAAAAGAAGGATTTCATCTTGGGGTTCAATTAGGGTTATAAGTTCATCAACTGCGTTAATAGCTTGTTCGTATGACTCAATGGGTTGTGCGGGTAGGATGTAGAAGCAGATGACAAAAATTGCTTTAAAAAAGAAGTCAGCAGGAGTCGATGGTATACCCAATGTTGTACTTCGACATCTCCCTGAGGAAGCAATAGATAATCGGTGTAACGAATGAAGTTTTCCATACTTCTGGGAATACACCTTGAGATAAAAATAAATTAAAAATTTTGGTAACGGTAACGGAGAGAGTTTGGGAACATGTTTTAGAAGAATTTCCGGGATATTATCTGGCCCAAGAGAAAATTCTTTACGTAATAGACTTAACTTATTTTCAACAAGATTTTTATCGATTGTGAGAGGGAAAAAAGGCCTAATTGAAAAATTCGGTAAGTACTTAAAATAAGCTTCGTTTGGTTGAAAAGCATCATTGGTAAAGGATTGCTTGAAAGATGAGGCAAACAACTCTGAATTATGTAGAGGATTACTTGAGGTTTCACTGTTAAGAAAAAGAGAGGAAGGATATCCATCAGACTTTTTGTATAGTTAACGAATTGGAAAAATGTCTTGGGATCGTTAATGAGGTTCGCTTGAGTTTCAACTAGATAACGCTGGTAAAGGTTACTATACAGTTCAGAAAATTGGAGATAAACTCCGAGATAATTAGAATAATCGGCGGTGGGTCGAGAACGGAGAAAACGTTCCCACAATTTATTTCTACTATTTCTTAAAGAACGCAATCTCCGATTATACCAAGTGGGGGATGCAAGTGAGGTTTTGCGTTGTGAAGTTGGTACGTAGAGAGAAATGGAATTGTAAATGTCTCCATAGAATTTACTAATGGCTTCGTTTACGGAAAGATTTACGAAATTAAGAGATGTGTTACTGAGATATTCGTTAATTTCTCTGAACTTAGCTTTGTGAAAGTCAAAAGAACGAATTGAAATATTAGAGTTCAGGTTAGGACACTTCTCAAATAACGACAGAAAAAGAGGTGGATGATAGTTGTCGATCGTTGAAAGAGAAAGAGTACTTAATGATACACTAGAATTCATGGGGCCTGTTGAGAAAATTAGGTCGAGTTGTCTATTCATAAGGTTACAGACACCACTTACTTGGAAAAGGCTTAAATCAGCTAATCGATCGATGAATAGATATTCTTTATTGGCAGTTGGATTGCATGCGATAAAATGTGATTCATCTTCAGATGCTTTCCATTCTAAGTGAGGAAGATTAAAGTCACCAAAAGAAGGATTTCATCTTGGGGTTCAATTAGGGTTATAAGTTCATCAACTGCGTTAATAGCTTGTTCGTATGACTCAATGGGTTGTGCGGGTAGGATGTAGAAGCAGATGACAAAAATTGCCTTAAAAAAGAAGTCAGCAGGAGTCGATGGTATACCCAATGTTGTACTTCGACATCTCCCTGAGGAAGCAATAGATAATCGGTGTAACGAATGAAGTTTTCCATACTTCTGGGAATACACCTTGAGATAAAAATAAATTAAAAATTTGGGTAAGGATAACGGAGAGAGTTTGGGAACATTTTTTAGAAGAATTTCCGGGATATTATCTGGCCCAAGAGAAAATTCTTGACGTAGTAGACTTAACTTATTTTCAACAAGATTTTTATCGATTGTGAGAGGGAAAAAAGGCTAATTGAAAAATTCGGTAAGTACTTAAAATAAGCTTCGTTTGGTTGAAAAGCATCATTGGTAAAGGATTGCTTGAAAGATGAGGCAAACAACTCTGAATTATGTAGAGGATCACTTGAGGTTTCACTGTTAAGAAAAAGAGAGGAAGGATATCCATCAGACTTTTTTTATAGTTAACGAATTGGAAAAATGTCTTGGGATCGTTAATGAGGTTCGCTTGAGTTTCAACTAGATAACGCTGGTAAAGGTTACTATACAGTTCAAAAAATTGGAGATAAACTCCGAGATAATTAGAATAATCGGCGGTGGGTCGAGAACGGAGAAAACGTTCCCACAATTTATTTCTACTATTTCTTAAAGAACGCAATCTCCGACTATACCAAGTGGGGGATGCAAGTGAGGTTTTGCGTTGTGAAGTTGGTACGTAGAGAGAAATGGAATTGTAAATTTCTCTATAGAATTTACTAATGGCTTCGTTTACGGAAAGATTTACGAAATTAAGAGATGTGTTACTGAGATATTCGTTAATTTCTCTGAACTTAGCTTTGTGAAAGTCCAAAGAACGAATTGAAATATTAGAGTTCAGGTTAGGACACTCCTGAAATAACGACAGAAAAAGAGGTGGATGATAGTTGTCGATCGTTGAAAGAGAAAGAGTACTTAATGATACACTAGAATTCATGGGGCCTGTTGAGAAAATTAGGTCGAGTTGTCTATTCATAAAGTTACAGACACCACTTACTTGGAAAAGGCTTAAATCAGCTAATCGATCGATGAATAGATATTCTTTATTGGCAGTTGGATTGCATGCGATAAAATGTGATTCATCTTCAGATGCTTTCCATTCTAAGTGAGGAAGATTAAAGTCACCAAAAGAAGGATTTCATCTTGGGGTTCAATTAGGGTTATAAGTTCATCAACTGCGTTAATAGCTTGTTCGTATGACTCAATTGGTTGTGCTGGTAGGATGTAGAAGCAGATGACAAAAATTGCTTTAAAAAAGAAGTCAGCAGGAGTCGATGGTATACCCAATGTTGTACTTCGACATCTCCCTGAGGAAGCAATAGATAATCGGTGTAACGAATGAAGTTTTCCATACTTCTGGGAATACACCTTGAGATAAAAATAAATTAAAAATTTTGGTAACGGTAACGGAGAGAGTTTGGGAACATTTTTTAGAAGAATTTCCGGGATATTATCTGGCCCAAGAGAAAATTCTTTACGTAATAGACTTAACTTATTTTCAACAAGATTTTTATCGATTGTGAGAGGGAAAAAAGGCCTAATTGAAAAATTCGGTAAGTACTTAAAATAAGCTTCGTTTGGTTGAAAAGCATCATTGGTAAAGGATTGCTTGAAAGATGAGGCAAACAACTCTGAATTATGTAGAGGATTACTTGAGGTTTCACTGTTAAGAAAAAGAGAGGAAGGATATCCATCAGACTTTTTGTATAGTTAACGAATTGGAAAAATGTCTTGGGATCGTTAATGAGGTTCGCTTGAGTTTCAACTAGATAGCGCTGGTAAAGGTTACTATACAGTTCAGAAAATTGGAGATAAACTCCGAGATAATTAGAATAATCGGCGGTGGGTCGAGAACGGAGAAAACGTTCCCACAATTTATTTCTACTATTTCTTAAAGAACGCAATCTCCGATTATACCAAGTGGGGGATGCAAGTGAGGTTTTGCGTTGTGAAGTTGGTACGTAGAGAGAAATGGAATTGTAAATTTCTCCATAGAATTTACTAATGGCTTCGTTTACGGAAAGATTTACGAAATTAAGAGATGTGTTACTGAGATATTCGTTAATTTCTCTGAACTTAGCTTTGTGAAAGTCAAAAGAACGAATTGAAATATTAGAGTTCAGGTTAGGACACTCCTCAAATAACGACAGAAAAAGAGGTGGATGATAGTTGTCGATCGTTGAAAGAGAAAGAGTACTTAATGATACACTAGAATTCATGGGGCCTGTTGAGAAAATTAGGTCGAGTTGTCTATTCATAAAGTTACAGACACCACTTACTTGGAAAAGGCTTAAATCAGCTAATCGATCGATGAATAGATATTCTTTATTGGCAGTTGGATTGCATGCGATAAAATGTGATTCATCTTCAGATGCTTTCCATTCTAAGTGAGGAAGATTAAAGTCACCAAAAGAAGGATTTCAACTTGGGGTTCAATTAGGGTTATAAGTTCATCAACTGCGTTAATAGCTTGTTCGTATGACTCAATGGGTTGTGCGGGTAGGATGTAGAAGCAGATGACAAAAATTGCTTTAAAAAAGAAGTCAGCAGGAGTCGATGGTATACCCAATGTTGTACTTCGACATCTCCCTGAGGAAGCAATAGATAATCGGTGTAACGAATGAAGTTTTCCATACTTCTGGGAATACACCTTGAGATAAAAATAAATTAAAAATTTTGGTAACGGTAACGGAGAGAGTTTGGGAACATTTTTTAGAAGAATTTCCGGGATATTATCTGGCCCAAGAGAAAATTCTTTACGTAATAGACTTAACTTATTTTCAACAAGATTTTTATCGATTGTGAGAGGGAAAAAAGGCTAATTGAAAAATTCGGTAAGTACTTAAAATAAGCTTCGTTTGGTTGAAAAGCATCATTGGTAAAGGATTGCTTGAAAGATGAGGCAAACAACTCTGAATTATGTAGAGGATCACTTGAGGTTTCACTGTTAAGAAGAAGAGAGGAAGGATATCCATCAGACTTTTTTTATAGTTAACGAATTGGAAAAATGTCTTGGGATCGTTAATGAGGTTCGCTTGAGTTTCAACTAGATAACGCTGGTAAAGGTTACTACACAGTTCAAAAAATTGGAGATAAACTCCGAGATAATTAGAATAATCGGCGGTGGGTCGAGAACGGAGAAAACGTTCCCACAATTTATTTCTCCTATTTCTTAAAGAACGCAATCTCCGATTATACCAAGTGGGGGATGCAAGTGAGGTTTTGCGTTGTGAAGTTGGTACGTAGAGAGAAATGGAATTGTAAATTTCTCTATAGAATTTACTAATGGCTTCGTTTACGGAAAGATTTACGAAATTAAGAGATGTGTTACTGAGATATTCGTTAATTTCTCTGAACTTAGCTTTGTGAAAGTCAAAAGAACGAATTGAAATATTAGAGTTCAGGTTAGGACACTCCTGAAATAACGACAGAAAAAGAGGTGGATGATAGTTGTCGATCGTTGAAAGAGAAAGAGTACTTAATGATACACTAGAATTCATGGGGCCTGTTGAGAAAATTAGGTCGAGTTGTCTATTCATAAAGTTACAGACACCACTTACTTGGAAAAGGCTTAAATCAGCTAATCGATCGATGAATAGATATTCTTTATTGGCAGTTGGATTGCATGCGATAAAATGTGATTCATCTTCAGATGCTTTCCATTCTAAGTGAGGAAGATTAAAGTCACCAAAAAGAAGGATTTCATCTTGGGGTTCAATTAGGGTTATAAGTTCATCAACTGCGTTAATAGCTTGTTCGTATGACTCAATGGGTTGTGCGGGTAGGATGTAGAAGCAGATGACAAAAATTGCTTTACGGGGAAGACTGATTTTTATAGAGATATAGTCTATAATCGATGAGGAAGATTTTGATATGAAGGATGAATCAATTGTGTTTTTAACGGCGAGTAATACACCACGACTAAGTGAATCATTTGAGCTTCGGTTTAGATCATCACGGTAAACATTAAAATTAGATGGGAACAGTTCTAGGTTATTAATGCTAGGTATAAGATTGGTTTTGGTTAGTGCATAGATTTCGAGTTTTTGAACAAAGACCTCTTACATTTTGAAAATAAAATGTTATGGGAAGAATTTGGCTTGAAGGGGGAGTCAAAACATTGAAGGAGGGAAGGTGGCGGTTGGAGAGAGGTAGGGCAGAGATAGTGTTAGGAGCGATAAAATTTACTAGATTCTGATCTTACTCTTTGAAGGTAGGAAATTCTTTAAGAATGAAGAAACGAAGAAAAGGCGTAGAGGTCTTTGGATATTTGTTTTGAGGATATATTCAAAAGCTCGTGATATTTGCCGTATATCTGCCTTAATGGTATCGGATCAGCAGGCAAACCTTCCTTTTTTATAGACGCTGAGACATAACTTTTCGTTTTGCCATATATGCCCAAATCGTCAGGTTTATCGTAGAGATAGGCTAAGAACAGACGAATGTTGTTCAACAGTTTGTTATCTCTGAGTTTGGAAAGGGCATAGCAACTCAGTAGAATCAGCAAGGGTCTGTTGGGTTATTTTTACATAAGGTGGTAAGAGAGGATCAAAGCAGGGAGGTGGACGTGAATCTGTAGAAGAAAGAGAAGAGTTAGGATTTAGAATATGGTAGCTTACAAAATTAGGGTATTTTGCCCCAGTAGTGAGGTCGAAGCATGGAAATTGAGGAGAATCAGAAGGATTTGAGGAATATAGTGGTGAAAAAGGACAGTCAGGATTGATATTAAAAGACACAGGTTGGTTAGCAAGTTTCGGTGTGATTGGTGTCTGCTGGTCTTTCGCTTTAGATTTTCGTAAAGCCTGTCTTGGCCTAGGTTGGGGTATAGTTAAGGGCTTAGGTTGGGGCTTAGGTTGAGGATTGGTTAAGGGTGTAAATTGGTGCTTTGGTTGGGGTCTATTTTGAGTTTTAGGTTGTGATTTTGGTCGGAATATTGGATGGGGAAAGGTTTGTAAATCCTGCTTTTGCAGAAGAAGGTTAAAAGAAACTCGTTTGGCAAGAGGTTTCACCGATGAAGGTGAAGTCTTTCGCTTGAGAGAGGACAACGGCAAAGCGCCAGAAAAGGAAGACACCCATTTTTAAAGACCAGTTGGGGTCTAGATTCTTATATTTCTTTCTAAATACTTCTGATTGGGGCTTGCTATTGGATTCGGATAAATTTACGCATAAAGTAGGAGCGAATGCAAGTCACATCAGCAAATCGAGGTGTGTTTCTTAACACGAACGAGGAGTTATTGGACGAATCCAGTTTGCTGAGTCTTTCATTCCAGTCCGATAAATTCCAAGCATGTCCACATTTGATGACCGTTTCCACTGCCGAAGTTTCATGAGGTAGTTCAGGAAGATCACTGTTCGTGACTTCGGAAGAAATTATTTCTTCAAAGATTGAAGTATTGTCCCTATTCAAAATTGGTTGCTTCTGTTCGTGAAGGGCATCATTTATAAAGAACTCCATATTATTTTCTAGATGATTTTGAATACCAGCTGTTATTTTTTCCTGGTTTCTTACAGCTGCATATACAGTAGAGAGTGTGCAGTTTATGTTTTTAAGCTCAGTAAAAATCTCGGCTAGCGTTTGGTCAGTAATGGGCGTGGGGAGAAGTGGAACGCGGAATGACGAACTTTGCACTTGGATCTCAAAATCTGATCGCAATTGATTTAAATTGGTGTTCATAACTTTGGCTGATGCATGTAAAGAATTAAGTTTAGATTCCATGTCAGACCAGAGCGATTTAAAAAGAGAACAGAGCAATGGACAAGTCGAGCGTAGAAACATGAAGAGGGTTTAAGGATTTAGTGGTACTGAATTGTTTTTTCCAGATTATTTATTTTAGACAAACACTGAGCAGAGGACTGTTGTGATTGAGAATTAGACTCCTCAACACTTTTAAATAAGAGATCAATTTTTTTGGAAAGATTTAAAATCTTTTTTTGGTTAATGAGTTTTCATTGATGAGTGACTCACTAAGGCATTTAATCGCAATCATAATGTCACCGATTGAAATGTTCTTGCACTCATCACAATAAAAAATAAAATTATTTATGTCTTTCAAGTAAATAAATATTCGCCCTTTTAGTAATACCAATGCAGGAGGGATGAAGGGATTTGCCCTAGATAACTTTGCATTTAAGTAACTCCGCGGTTACGTCAGCGTTGCTACACATTGGATTGGCACACAACATTATTTCGATAGTTAAGTAATGTGGGTCAGTTATAATTTCAACACTAAGCAATTTATACAGGCCGCGTAAAATGAAACTTAATAATGTAGGTAACGAGCAGTAGGCAAGAAAAATTAAATTTATTATTATTATTTTTTTTTAATTTTTGTGTCGTGACGCGAGAAATGGGTGGGCAAGAAAATTTTTTTTTTTTTGGATTATGCCAAAACGAAAATCGCAGAAAATAAAATTAAGGGAGCAAACTAAAAACACGTCCGATCAGTTCTGAGGGCAACTTAAACCATAATGGGCGTGCTGTACGAGAACCTCTTAAAAATCCTGGCTGTGAATGTAAATTCAATAATCAGGACCGAACGTAGAGCAAATTTGTTTCAATTTTTGCATGATCACAGTCCAGATGTCTTTTTGGAGCGAAACCAAGCTAAACCATACTGACATAAACTGACTCATAATAATTACAATATCGTAAGAAGGGAACGGCCCAACTCCACTCGTGGGGGCGGGGTCGCTATCTTTTTGCAAAAACGTATTAATCATAAGGTTATATATAGAAGTAAAATGCGAAGATTCGTGGTGCTAGAAACTTGCATCATATGCATTCCTCTCCAACATGAGAAGCGAATGAATGTGATCGCAGTGTACACACAAGAAGCACCTCAACCTGCAAACTTTATTGCAGAGCTCGAAAAACTGATCTTCCGTGTCGTATGCTTCCAAGAACGACAGACAACGAAAACATACTCCTCACTGCAGGAGTAAATCTGGGGGACGCCGTCTTGGACGACGATTTCTTTGTGATCGAAGATCCATTGGAGAAGGTTGAGACAGTGGGTTCTGCTTTTCAGCAAGTTTATAAGGTCAATGAGTCCATTCATCCAAATCACGACCTGGAGAACAGAGCTCTGCTAAATCACTTCTACCTGCGAGGACATTGCACAATTCATGCCGCGTCTAAGCTAGTATCTGCTGTCCAGTGGAACAATACAAAAAATCAATGCAAGGGTGCCTGTCTGGTTGATTTGGAGAAGGCTTTAGACCCCGTATGGTTAGAAGGTCTTTATCTGAAGCTAAACAGATGGCGCATAAGCAAACCATTGCTATATATGCTTTACAACATGCTTAATGGTAGAAAGTTTGTTGTCAAGAGTGGCAATGTAACATCAAAACGGTCGGCAACAGTGAACTCGCTGATTCTCTGTAGTATTTACACCAGCGAACTCATTGGGAGTTAACTTCATGCAATTGCGTATGCCAACGATTTAGTTGCGTACAGAACAGGTCCAAAAGTTGAAGTCATCAGAATTCTCTTGCAACGTGATTTCGATAAAATCCAACAATATTGTAACGACTGGAAGCTGAAAATTAACTTCCATAAATGTGAAACTATCTTGTTTAAAACCCCTTTGGCTGGGGCCTCTAGGTATACGAGAAAGAACTGGCGCAAGCTAGTGATCGCTGGGCCACATGGACATCCACTGGCGAATAAAGATGTAGTAAAGTACCTTGGTATCTGGTTGGATCAGTATCTATATTTCAATCGACATATAGAGGCTGTTCTGGCTAGGGCTAGGGGAGCTTTTGCCCTGACAAGACGGTTGTTTTATAGCAACCGCCTTAATAGTAGGGTGAAAGTGAATTGCTACTTGGCCCTCATCAGGCCGATGATTGCCTACGGATGCCCTCTGTGGTTCAACGTGATGCACCATCTCTAATGGAAAAGATTCGGGTGTTCGAGAGACAGTGCCTTTGCACTGAGTCGGAGTACAAAAACTATTTTTCCAACAAGGTTCTATACAACGGGCCAATACAAACAGTATAGATAACTTTTTAAATAAACTCATTCGTGGACATATTGCAAGGGCGATGGCCTCAACTAATGGACAAATCTTCGGGGCTTACTACCCCCATGATGAATAATTTGAAAGTACACGTTCGAGCGGTTCTAACCCGCCCGAGGCTTTCCTATACCTTGACAGTCGAGGGCTGATTCAAGATAGATCGGCGATTCCGTTCATCTACAACGTCGGCCGCAGAACGTCGATAGACGGCTCCTCTACGACTGAGACATATCCGTTAATTCTCTCCTTGTTATTTCACGATGGAACGTTCCACTTATGTGCTTTCAACTTTTAATTGAACTTTTCACTTTGAACACTTTAACAGCAATGAATAATTAATATACAAACGAAGAAAACATTAATTCTTCAATTTTGTCAAAATAAGGAATATGCTTTCCTGGATTTAAATAAACTTATTCAATTTAATAAAATGTTGGTGTGCTGTAAAGAACGCGGAATACTCTTTATGTATTAATGAAGAAAATTCTACATTTAGACAATGCGGTTGTAATAGATAACTGATTAACTGATTGCTTTTCATTAACATAAATATACTTATTATCGTCAATACGACAATATAATTCTTCTATTTGAATAACGTACTAACTTAGACGGCAATTCAATACAAATAGAAGATAAGGCTGAATGTTGACAAACTGCAAGCTATCTTTCTCAGTAGACAGAGAAAGTCTTGTTGTTTTACAATCAATCAGCTCAACGTTATTGGTGCAAATGTCAAATCAGACAGAGGTTTTATAAATCTTGGTTTTTATATAGAACAAAAACTATCTTTTAAGGAGCATATTGCTGCGAATGTGCAAAAAGTAAGCATTGCTATTAATATATTATATCCTTAAAAAAATAGCAGAGATAATAAAATGATAATCCAAAAATTTGCATTCCAAGCAATCCTTCTCTATGGATGCCAGGTTTAGGGAAAACGTGCAAGAACTCCAGTTAAACTTCAAGTATGCCAGAACAAGCTGTTCAAAATTATGCTTAATCTTCCGCGATACCATTCCACCCTAGAGAAGGCAAATGTTGGAAATGATTTCTCTTAGAACAAATAAATTAACTAAGAATTTTTTTTGCTAAATTATGAAACCTCTGAAAATCCACTCATTAATCATTAGATTCCTTTACCTTTTTCTGATGTAAATTGTAATTAATTTTTGTTCATGTTTATTAATTTATTTGTTTGTTCAATATTTATTAATTTATTTGTTTGTTTATATATATATTATTAATTTACTTAACTGTTAATTTATTCATTATTTATTTGTTTAGTTTTGTATTTAATGGTTTAAATGTTAAATTTATTCATGTTCATTATATTTTATTATTTTTTTATTTATTTATAAACTTGTTTAGTTATTTATATGTATTTATTCGTTATTTATTTATTTGTATATTTATTCATTTGTTAATTTAGTATCTTATTCATTTATTTATTTGTTAAGAAGTTTTTTAATTATTTTTTTTTTGATTATTCAAATTATTTATTTACTTATTCAATCATTATTCTTTATTAACCAACTACTAATATACTAAAATACACGTATGTACTTATTTATTATTATTCATACTAACTCCATATTTGCTAACCTACTTAATAACTATCATTTTGAAATTTTACATTTTATCAGAGTCAAAATGTACCTCCCATTTTCAATTTGCTTGTTTGTTTGTTTGTTTATTAATACGTTAAATGCTAACGTTAACACTACAATATTTATATTTATCATATTAAAGTAGGTAATATACTTAAATATCTAAATTCTAAATTAGTTGAATACAAAGTTTCAATGCCTTTGAAAAAAGAAATTATATTTAAAGCCTTTGGATTTAAAGTTGTCATTTGAACAAAAAAAAAAGATAAGCGAAATTATTAAAAGTTTTAATTAATTGATTAAGAGGACTGTTCTCGCCATAATTTGATCTGCTGAATATTGTGTAAAGAGGCAAATTTCTGTTTAAACCTGTCCGACTCAAATTGAAATTTATTCGACTTAGAGCTGTTGGTGATAACATAGATCCATTCATTATTTTAGTTATAAAGCAGAACTGCAAATATTCTCTATGAACAGCAAGAGATGGGAGGTTTATCAGTTGTAGTCTTAGAATGTATGCAGGTAATATAATTCTTTCAGACCAAGGATGAAAACGAAGAGAAAATCTTAAAAATCTTCGTTTGATGCTTTCTATTCTGTTAATGTGAATAGAGTAGTATGGCGCCCATATTACGCAACCATATTCAAGGCCTTACAAATGAAACATATGTGATTTTCTTTTGGTAAATTTTGATCTCAGATTTGGGATTTTGCCTGCCCAAATTGAAACAGATTGATCTGTTTTTGTAATTGTATGTGTTTTTCTTTTGACAATCTTTTTGACGTTCTTTTTTTTTGCAATATATTTCAATGTTAATAAAATATAGTAGTTGGAATTAATTATTTGATTAGTTAAAATATACTTCAATGCGTTTTTAATGTTTTAGGAGTGGAAAAGTTGTGTTTGTAATAAAGTCAGCATTTAGCATTCATAAAATAAAGTTCACTGATTGAACACACCCAACCAAACAAAAGTGAAATTATTGTTTAAAAAATAACAAGCACGATGGATCCAAAATTGAACTTCAATAAAAACCATTATTTAAAACTTATTTTTTTATAAATTAATCATAAATACAACCAACCTCTTGATCAGAATACTTTGGGACACATTCTGTGACAAAGTTTTTCACAGAATGCCTCTCTTTCCTTCCGAACATTTCTTCCATTTCAAAGAATTCATCATTTGAATCTGTATCAGAAGAGCTGCTGCTGGTTGTGAATTCCAAAGAAGAAGGCGACGACATTAAATCTCCAATGACTGCAGCAAGTTGTGGATTTATTTTAAAATGTTATCTATAACAAAATTGAAATCTCACTAGATTAATATAATACACACAATTATTAAAATTCCCATTTATTTTTCAATTGCACAAAAATACATCCATTAATTCTTTGATTTTTAATTCACGAATTCATACCTATTTCTTTTTGAATTCTCAGTCAAATGTCTCCTTAACAGTCAGTAAATATGTATATTTAATATTTTTAACAATTTAATCACTTTTTTTATAATTTTTCTTTTGTAAAATTTTCTTTCAAGGAATCAACCAAAATAAAATCACAACATTCACAGAATGCTAACAAAAACAAAACTTCAACTTTGAGTTAGTTAGTTAGTTATAGAAACTTTATTTATTATATTTCATTGTACATATATCTACAATAAATTTCATAGTTTAATATGGTTTGGCTTAAAGCCGTCTACCGGAATGACATTATAACAATATTATACATTTCTTACTAAAATAGTATAAAAATAAAATTTAAAAGTCGCCTTCGACTATTCGGGTTCTATAATTCAGCGCCATCGTTGTGTATTTATACAATTTCTCCCAACCAAGACTTCCATTAAAAATACATAAAACTTCGTTCATGTTCATTACGGATTTACCGAAGAATCTGACTCGATATTCTCTTAGAATCGGACATCTGGCAATAAAGTGGTAAATATCTTCTCTTTCCTTGAGGTTGCAAATATCGCACAAAATAGGTAGGTCCGGACGATGTGGAATGTAGTTGAGGTTGATCATTTCCACTCTTACTTTAAATATCGTACTTATCATTGAAAGCGGTAATCTGTTTAAGAAGTAGGAGCTTCCTTGTAAGTTGTAGTCGAGCTGGCTATAAATCATCCTATACTGAGATGATTTAGCTTCCAAGATATAATCACTATAAGCTGAGCGCGCTACACCTTCCAGTAAATTTTAAAACATGTTTCTAAGATTAGCGGGTCCGATACTTTGTTGAATCTGTAATCTTTCTCCACAATCAACCCTATTACCCAACTATTTCTTCCCATTTTTTGACGAGGTTGCCTCTCAAATTATCGACTTGAGGACCAATTTGGGTAGCCTTGTCTCATCCATCTTCAGCAGCTTGATTATATAATCGGAGTGTAGTTTTAGCGTATTTAAGAATAACGGTGGCATTGTAGTTTCAAGGTGGACCATGTAATTTGGAGTACAGGCCGGCAACCGAAAAATGCGTTTAAGAAAATATCTTTGAAACTTTTCAACAACATCAAACTGCCAGCAACCCCACACTTGAGCTCCATACAACATGATGGAAGAAGTAGTGGCACGCAATATCTGGATCTTTGCGCAATGGTCCACAAACCTACTCTCTATACAACGTCCCCATATTGAAGAAATAGCTCTCTTTGCCTCTGCTAATTTAGCCTCGAAATGTTTTTTGAAGTTAAGGTTAGCACAAATCAATACACCGAAATACTTCTACTCTCAAATTACTTCTACACTCCAGCCGGCATCGGCTGGAGTGATCCGCTTAAAAAAGTTATTCTGTGAGCAGCCAATCCTATCGTTAAAGTCACCGACAAGTAATAAATCCCCGGAGTTTAAGGAAGCAATTCCGTCGCATAGTTTGTCAAAATCTCTCTGCCAGTGGTTACAATTCAGACAGATGGGAATGATAAACACTTTCGAACCGTTATACGTGACCTCCAATATATTAATTCCTTCCCTTTGCTTTGCACAAAGTTAACGGATATTCCACAAAGTCCTTTTCGGTAACCAAGAGGCTGCCCTCCACTTCCTCTTCCATACGTATTTGTTTTCACCGCTGGCACCCATTTTAGCTTAAAGTTATTAAAAATACCTTCAAATATCTCTATCTCATTATATAACACATGCGTTTCCACAAGTTAAAATATATCAAAGCTTTTAATATAACTAAAGAAATTCATAACAAAAAATTTATTTTTTTAGCCCTGATATATTATATCCTAATATTCTTAAATCTAAAGTATTAATTTGATTCTGGTAGACTAGATCGCATCATTCTCTCGTACTCATGTTTGTGCTTTGACCCAAAAGCTTTACATCGGCTGCTTTCCCATTTTGCTGTGATGAAACGTTGCTAACTTCGTGTACATTCCCATTTGACGTTTTGGGACTGACATATACGTTGACATTTCTTACACCTTTGTTTACTTTGTGCACTTCATTCATAAAAGATTCCAAATTACTAAAAATCATACAATTACTGCCGAATATTGTCTTCAATGCCTCCATAGGATCAAGAGTACCACACTTTAGCCCCTACTCTAAATCCCAGGTGAAGAGCTTGTCGGATATGGCAAGCTTATCGTCTTTGAGCATAGTCTTAACATGTGGAAAATTAGCACGCAAGAACCTGTGGATTGGGACCAAATGGCTTCGTTTGCATCGCATTTTGTATGGGAGATCTTTATGAATGTATATTTGAGATCCCTTTAAATCCTTCGCATTCTTAAGGTCTGTCCATGCTGTATTGCGGTTTTTCATTTTAGAACTATTATTGCCGATCGGGAATCTTTAGCTGATATAGGACGCGCGTAATCAATATCGGAACCATCTGCAGATGAAAGCAAGCCAGCACAAATTGATTTAGCTTTCTCAGTCATATCAGCATCTCCAACCGCCGGCATATGTACCACGACATTAGACTCAGTGCCTTTTTGCAGTAGTTTTTCAAATTGGTCTTCGAGCAAATTGTTTTTTCTCTCCAACTATTATGCCAACGATTTAGTTGCGTACAGAACAGGTCCAAAAGTTTAAGTCATCAGAATTCTCTTGCAACGTGATTTCGATAAAATCCAACAATATTGTAACGACTGGAAGCTGAAAATTAACTTCCATAAATGTGAAACTATCCTGTTTAAAACCCCTTTGGCTGGGGCCTCTAGGTATACGAGAAAGAACTGGCGCAAGCTAGTGATCGCTGGGCCACATGGACATCCACTGGCGAATAAAGATGTAGTAAAGTACCTTGGTATCTGGTTGGATCAATATCTATATTTCAATCGACATATAGAGGCTGTTCTGGCTAGGGCTAGGGGAGCTTTTGCCCTGACAAGACGGTTGTTTTATAGCAACCGCCTTAATAGTAGGGTGAAAGTGAATTGCTACTTGGCCCTCATCAGGCCGATGATTGCCTACGGATGCCCTCTGTGGTTCAACGTGATGCACCATCTCTAATGGAAAAGATTCGGGTGTTCGAGAGACAGTGCCTTTGCACTGAGTCGGAGTACAAAAACTATTTTTCCAACAAGGTTCTATACAACGGGCCAATACAAACAGTATAGATAACTTTTTAAATAAACTCATTCGTGGACATATTGCAAGGGCGATGGCCTCAACTAATGGACAAATCTTCGGGGCTTACTACCCCCATGATGAATAATTTGAAAGTACACGTTCGAGCGGTTCTAACCCGCCCGAGGCTTTCCTATACCTTGATAGTCGAGGGCTGATTCAGGATAGATCGGCGATTCCGTTCATCTACAACGTCGGCCGCAGAACGTCGATAGACGGCTCCTCTACGACTGAGACATATCCGTTAATTTTCTCCTTGTTATTTCACGATGGAACGTTCCACTTATGTGCTTCCAACTTTTAATTGAACTTTTCACTTTGAACACTTTAACAGCAATGAATAATTAATATAAAAACGAAGAAAACAATAATTCTTCAATTTTGTCAAAATAAGGAATATGCTTTCCTGGATTTAAATAAACTTATTCAATTTAATAAAATGTTGGTGTGCTGTAAAGAACGCGGAATACTCTTTATGTATTAATGAAGAAAATTCTACATTTAGACAATGCGAATGTAATAGATAACTGATTAACTGATTGCTTTTCATTAACATAAATATACTTATTATCGTCAATACGACAATATAATTCTTCTATTTGAATAACGTACTAACTTAGACGGCAATTCAATACAAATAGAAGATAAGGCTGAATGTTGACAAACTGCAAGCTATCTTTCTCAGTAGACAGAGAAAGTCTTGTTGTTTTACAATCAATCAGCTCAACGTTAATTGTGCAAATGTCAAATCAGACAGAGGTTTTATAAATCTTGGTTTTTATATAGAACAAAAACTATCTTTTAAGGAGCATATTGCTGCGAATGTGCAAAAAGTAAGCATTGCTATTAATATATTATATCCTTAAAAAAATAGCAGAGATAATAAAATGATAATCCAAAAATTTGCATTCCAAGCAATCCTTCTCTATGGATGCCAGGTTTAGGGAAAACGTGCAAGAACTCCAGTTAAACTTCAAGTATCGCAGAACAAGCTGTTCAAAATTATGCTTAATCTACCGCGATACCATTCCACCCTAGAGAAGGCAAATGTTGGAAATGATTTCTCTTAGAACAAATAAATTAACTAAGAATTTTTTTTGCTAAATTATGAAAACTCTGAAAATCCACTCATTAATCATTAGATTCCTTAACCTTTTTCTGATGTAAATTGTAATTAATTTTTGTTCATGTTTATTAATTTATTTGTTTGTTCAATATTTATTAATTTATTTGTTTGTTTATATATATATTATTAATTTACTTAACTGTTAATTTATTCATTATTTATTTGTTTAGTTTTGTATTTAATGGTTTAAATGTTAAATTTATTCATGTTCATTATATTTTATTATTTTTTTATTTATTTATAAACTTGTTTAGTTATTTATATGTATTTATTCGTTATTTATTTATTTGTATATTTATTCATTTGTTAATTTAGTATCTTATTCATTTATTTATTTGTTAAGAAGTTTTTTAATTATTTTTTTTTTTGATTATTCAAATTATTTATTTACTTATTCAATCATTATTCTTTATTAACCAACTACTAATATACTAAAATACACGTATGTACTTATTTATTATTATTCATACTAACTCCATATTTGCTAACCTACTTAATAACTATCATTTTGAAATTTTACATTTTATCAGAGTCAAAATGTACCTCCCATTTTCAATTTGCTTGTTTGTTTGTTTGTTTATTAATACGTTAAATGCTAACGTTAACACTACAATATTTATATTTATCATATTAAAGTAGGTAATATACTTAAATATCTAAATTCTAAATTAGTTGAATACAAAGTTTCAATGCCTTTGAAAAAAGAAATTATATTTAAAGCCTTTGGATTTAAAGTTGTCATTTGAACAAAAAAAAAGATAAGCGAAATTATTAAAAGTTTTAATTAATTGATTAAGAGGACTGTTCTCGCCATAATTTGATCTGCTGAATATTGTGTAAAGAGGCAAATTTCTGTTTAAACCTGTCCGACTCAAATTGAAATTTATTCGACTTAGAGCTGTTGGTGATAAAATAGATCCATTCATTATTTTAGTTATAAAGCAGAACTGCAAATATTCTCTATGAACAGCAAGAGATGGGAGGTTTATCAGTTGTAGTCTTAGAATGTATGCAGGTAATATAATTCTTTCAGACCAAGGATGAAAACGAAGAGAAAATCTTAAAAATCTTCGTTTGATGCTTTCTATTCTGTTAATGTGAATAGAGTAGTATGGCGCCCATATTACGCAACCATATTCAAGGATTCGCCTTACAAATGAAACATATGTGATTTTCTTTTGGTAAATTTTGATCTCAGATTTCGGATTTTGCCTGCCCAAATTGAAACAGATTGATCTGTTTTTGTAATTGTATGTGTTTTTCTTTTGACAATCTTTTTGACGTTCTTTTTTTTTGCAATATATTTCAATGTTAATAAAATATAGTAGTTGGAATTAATTATTTGATTAGTTAAAATATACTTCAATGCGTTTTTAATGTTTTAGGAGTGGAAAAGTTGTGTTTGTAATAAAGTCAGCATTTAGCATTCATAAAATAAAGTTCACTGATTGAACACACCCAACCAAACAAAAGTGAAATTATTGTTTAAAAAATAACAAGCACGATGGATCCAAAATTGAACTTCAATAAAAACCATTATTTAAAACTTATTTTTTTATAAATTAATCATAAATATAACCAACCTCTTGATCAGAATACTTTGGGACACATTCTGTGACAAAGTTTTTCACAGAATGCCTCTCTTTCCTTCCGAACATTTCTTCCATTTCAAAGAATTCATCATTTGAATCTGTATCAGAAGAGCTGCTGCTGGTTGTGAATTCCAAAGAAGAAGGCGACGACATTAAATCTCCAATGACTGCAGCAAGTTGTGGATTTATTTTAAAATGTTATCTATAACAAAATTGAAATCTCACTAGATTAATATTATACACACAATTATTAAAATTCCCATTTATTTTTCAATTGCACAAAAATACATCCATTAATTCTTTGATTTTTAATTCACGAATTCATACCTATTTCTTTTTGAATTCTCAGTCAAATGTCTCCTTAACAGTCAGTAAATATGTATATTTAATATTTTTAACAATTTAATCACTTTTTTTATAATTTTTCTTTTGTAAAATTTTCTTTCAAGGAATCAACCAAAATAAAATCACAACATTCACAGAATGCTAACAAAAACAAAACTTCAACTTTGAGTTAGTTAGTTAGTTATAGAAACTTTATTTATTATATTTCATTGTACATATATCTACAATAAATTTCATAGTTTAATATGGTTTGGCTTAAAGCCGTCTACCGGAATGACATTATAACAATATTATACATTTCTTACTAAAATAGTATAAAAATAAAATTTAAAAGTCGCCTTCGACTATTCGGGTTCTATAATTCAGCGCCATCGTTGTGTATTTATACAATTTCTCCCAACCAAGACTTCCATTAAAAATACATAAAACTTCGTTCATGTTCATTACGGATTTACCGAAGAATCTGACTCGATATTCTCTTAGAATCGGACATCTGGCAATAAAGTGGTAAATATCTTCTCTTTCCTTGAGGTTGCAAATATCGCACAAAATAGGTAGGTCCGGACGATGTGGAATGTAGTTGAGGTTGATCATTTCCACTCTTACTTTAAATATCGTACTTATCATTGAAAGCGGTAATCTCTTTAAGAAGTAGGAGCTTCCTTGTAAGTTGTAGTCGAGCTGGCTATAAATCATCCTATACTGAGATGATTTAGCTTCCAAGATATAATCACTATAAGCTGAGCGCGCTACACCTTCCAGTAAATTTTGAAACATGTTTCTAAGATTAGCGGGTCCGATACTTTGTTGAATCTGTAATCTTTCTCCACAATCAACCCCTATTTCTTCCCATTTTTTGACGAGGTTGCCTCTCAAAGTAATTATCGACTTGAGGACCAATTTGGGTAGCCTTGTCTCATCCATCTTCAGCAGCTTGATTATATAATCGGAGTGTAGTTTTAGCGTATTTAAGAATAACGGTGGCATTGTAGTTTCAAGGTGGACCATGTAATTTGGAGTACAGGCCGGCAACCGAAAAATGCGTTTAAGAAAATATCTTTGAAACTTTTCAACAACATCAAACTGCCAGCAACCCCACACTTGAGCTCCATACAACATGATGGAAGAAGTAGTGGCACGCAATATCTGGATCTTTGCGCAATGGTCCACAAACCTACTCTCTATACAACGTCCCCATATTGAAGAAATAGCTCTCTTTGCCTCTGCTAATTTAGCCTCGAAATGTTTTTTGAAGTTAAGGTTAGCACAAATCAATACACCGAAATACTTCTACTCTCGAACAATTTCTAAATTCTGACCCTTGTAGGTCAACCTTTCGTTTCTCGAGTATCTACCACCTCCATCCCTGAAGATCATCATTTAAGACTTTCCAAGGTTAACAGTCAGGTTCCAAAGATCACAGTAGCGCTCCAGACGGTTGATCATGCGCTGCATTCCGTCAACTGATTCCGCCAGAAAAACTATGTCATCGGCGAAAATGAGACACGGTATTCGTAAACCTCCGAACTCAATACCCCCTCCGACTTCCTCGACAACATCATTTATGAACAAAATGAAGAGCAAAGCACTCAACACACATCCTTGCCTTACTCCCATTTCCGTTTCAAAGTCATCTGATGCAAATTTTCCGTCCCAAACATAAGACACATTGTTTTCATATATTGCTTTCAGCAGATTCACAACTTTTCTTGAGATACCCAAAGTATAAAGCTTATAGAATAACGATGCGCGGGCAATGGAGTCAAAAGCAGCTCTGAAATCTACGAAGAAAGCATATAGCTTCTTCTTTTTGCTTTTAAAGTAATCGGCAATGTGAAATAAGGTGAAAATCTGATCAACCACCGAATGGTTTTTCCTAAAACCAGCTTGGAACATGTTGAGTATGTTTTTGTCGCTAACTCACTCTGTTAGCCTTTTAAAAATAAGTGTGCTGAATAACTTCACTGAAGAATTTAAAAAAGAAATGCCTCTGTAATTCTCGGGATTATCGTACGCACCTTTCTTATGCAGCGGATAAATAATTGCTTTTTTGAAGCAGGCTGGAACTTCTGCGGTTTCGAAAATTCTATTAAATTCCTTGGTGAGTGAGAACAGGTACTCGGACGTACAGTTTATATAGAATTCCGAAGGAATCCTGTCATCTCCTGGGGCTTTACCAGATCTGGTTTTTTCTAAAGCAGTCCGAAGTTCCAGAACTTTAAACGGCGAATCAAGGATATCGTCTAAGAAAACCGGAGCAGCATATTGAGGTAGGGGTGAAAACTGCGCAGTGTAAAGTAATTTTTTAAAGTACTCCTGAAGCTCGGTTGCGTGCAGTGAAGATCCAATCCTACTAGGCCGTCCGTCAATTGCTTTAGCAGCTTTCCAAAACTCAGGCATCGCTGAGTTTAAGCGTTGTATGGTTTGTTCATCGTTTTGCTTACGCTTGGCAAGGCAGATGAGTTTATACCCTTTGTTCGCAGACGCATACATAGTCTTAAAGACATGAAGGTTATATTTTCTCAGAAGTCTTAGTAAAGTAAATGATTTTTTCCTTGCTTTAGAGCATTCCAAGTCAAACCATTTTTGTTTAAAGTCAGTCTTCTGTTTCCAGTTATTGGTTACTGGGACATCAGCTTTCATTATGTCAGTAAGTCTGGTCATGTTTAAATTATCGCACTCTGGGCTATGTTTTCTCAGTTCTTCATTTAAATTAGTTTGGTAAGCCCGTAAAAAATTTGAACTATTACTCCAATGTAGCTTTGGAAGGAGCTCAAGGGACTTTGAACAAGATAATTCATCTGCCGATCTTGATATGCATGTGAATTCTAAAGGCATATGCTCCGAAAAAGTTTGCTGCCCCACGCTTAAGCTTCTCAAAAGGTCGATGACTGAACACGGATAGATGTGTATTCACCCTTAACATCTCCTACACAATTTCCATTTAAAACTCTAGCATCTAAAGAGCCAGCTAAATCCAATATTTCAGCTCCTTTACCATCGCATACTTCATCTTTTGACTGACGAATTGAATTAAAAATAACTCCAGCCGGCATCGGCTGGAGTGATCCGCTTAAAAAAGTTATTCTGTGAGCAGCCAATCCTAGCGTTAAAGTCACCGACAAGTAATAAATCCCCGGAGTTTAAGGAAGCAATTCCGTCGCATAGTTTGTCAAAATCTCTCTGCCAGTGGTTACAATTCAGACAGATGGGAATGATAAACACTTTCGAACCGTTATACGTGACCTCCAATATATTAATTCCTTCCCTTTGCTTTGCACAAAGTTAACGGATATTCCACAAAGTCCTTTTCGGTAACCAAGAGGCTGCCCTCCACTTCCTCTTCCATACGTATTTGTTTTCACCGCTGGCACCCATTTTAGCTTAAAGTTATTAAAAATACCTTCAAATATCTCTATCTCATTATATAACACATGCGTTTCCACAAGTTAAAATATATCAAAGCTTTTAATATAACTAAAGAAATTCATAACAAAAAATTTATTTTTTTAGCCCTGATATATTATATCCTAATATTCTTAAATCTAAAGTATTAATTTGATTCTGGTAGACTAGATCGCATCATTCTCTCGTACTCATGCTTGTGCTTTGACCCAAAAGCTTTACATCGGCTGCTTTCCCATTTTGCTGTGATGAAACGTTGCTAACTTCGTGTACATTCCCATTTGACGTTTTGGGACTGACATATACGTTGACATTTCTTACACCTTTGTTTACTTTGTGCACTTCATTCATAAAAGTTTCCAAATTACTAAAAATCATACAATTACTGCCGAATATTGTCTTCAATGCCTCCATAGGATCAAGAGTACCACACTTTAGCCCCTACTCTAAATCCCAGGTGAAGAGCTTGTCGGATATGGCAAGCTTATCGTCTTTGAGCATAGTCTTAACATGTGGAAAATTAGCACGCAAGAACCTGTGGATTGGGACCAAATGGCTTCGTTTGCATCGCATTTTGTATGGGAGATCTTTATGAATGTATATTTGAGATCCCTTTAAATCCTTCGCATTCTTAAGGTCTGTCCAGAAAGCAAACCAGCACAAATTGATTTAGCTTTCTCAGTCATATCAGCATCTCCAACCGCCGGCATATGTACCACAGCATTAGACTCAGTGCCTTTTTGCAGTAGTTTTTCAAATTGGTCTTCGAGCAAATTGTTTTTTCTCTCCAACTCAAGAACTCTAGCTGCGATGCGCTCGTTCTCCTGCTTTAACCCTAAAATTTCAGCGTGGAGCTCTTGAAAGTCGGCCTTCGAAGGCAGCTGTTGGCAAAGCTCCTTGTTGTTGTCACGCAGAATCTGTACAAGATTCTCTGCAGTAATTGCGGCGGGGACGGTCGTTGTAGGTTTGGAAGATGCTGTTGGTGTAAGGTTTACGCGCTTTTCTTCTCGTTGTTGTTCGGGGGATATTTCAAGCAGACCTCTTTTGCTCATTTAGTGGGGTTAACTTTACATGAAAACTAGGCAGTTCTATTTTTAGCTTAACGGCTTAAACTTACTCAGTTTTTTTGATTTTTTATGGAAGCACAGTAGTAATTTATCAATTTAAAAATATGCTTGAAGCTCTTTAATGAAATTTTATTACTTTAAAACGACTTTTTTCAGGAGCTTTCTTAACATAGACACTTTATTTTTGACAGATCAAATGTCAACTTCAACTTTGACGTTCGAGAAATGTCAATTTTATGGTAGGTAGGGGTGCAAATGTGTGTTAAATCTCGATTGAAAACGAGATTTCAGATTTTGCTCTGAGATCAAAAAAAAAATTGATCTGTTGACCAAAGAAAATCACATTTCGCTGTCAGATCAAAAAAAATATTGATCTCAGATCAAAAAAAAATTTATCTGACGTACCAAAAAAAAATCACAATAGAGAGTTTTGTTAACATATGGATCACGAAACTCACGAGAAAATCTTTTGACGAACCCAAGTATTTGTTTGCTTTTTTTATGATGTGGTTATAGTGATCGATAAAAGATAGTTTTGGGTTTAGTAGGATTCCAAGATCAGAAAAACTAGATAATTGACACAAATTAGACGAATTCAACACATAGTTATAAATAAGTAAATTACGTTTGCATGTGAAACACATTGTCTTACACTTGTCAATATTGAAAAACAAACGATTATTATTGCACTTGTCCGCGCTGTTGTCAGTTGCTCGAAATATTTGTACGTCACGGCATAAATTAATGTCATTGAATGTTTAAAAACAGAAGGGAGATCATTAATAAATAAAACAAATAACAGAGGTCCAAGATGACTTCCCTGAGGGACACCAGAATTTACATTAAATTGATGTGAGCGGTTATTCTTAAATACAACGCTATAGTACCTATCCTTTAGGTGTGAAGTAATCCATAAGACAAAGCCAATTTTTTTTAATTTGTGAAAAAGTATTTCATTACTCAATTTGTCAAAAGCTTTTCTGAAGTCTGTAAAGATGCAATCTACTTGCAAGTGTTTTCCCAAAAGCATCTATACAAAATGTGAAAAATTGCAAAAAATTAGTGACTGTTGATTTCTTTTTTACAAAACCATATTGGTTTTCACATATTACAGAAGAACAATTAAAAGATAGAACATCACAGACCATCTATTCAAAAAATTTAGGAATAGCGTATAATAAATAGCGGATAAGATAGGTAAGACACACATTTCTTTAACATATATGACGGTACACCATCTGGACCGGGACTGAAACATTCATCAAGTTCTAAAATATTATCATGTATGGAAACTTCAGAGATTGAAAAGTTTATGTAATTAAGATGTGTGTAT
The DNA here is from genome assembly GCA_963971375.1 of Platycheirus rosarum. NCBI lineage: Eukaryota > Metazoa > Arthropoda > Insecta > Diptera > Syrphidae > Platycheirus > Platycheirus rosarum. The sequence goes on from OZ020508.1 coordinate 98,793,303, forward strand.
TGTTGAGTATTAAAAGAAATAGGAGAGGAAGTGCTTTGCGAAGGAAAGTGTTCAAAGGCACTTTTAAAATAATCCGCAAACATGTTAGATATTGTCTCTGGATAATGGCTTTCACAATCTTGATAAATCATTTTTGCTGGATAACAGTCGCATTTCCGCTTTTCATTAATATATTTCCAAAAATTTGTTCGGGTTCATTTTTAGCTCTCTTTCAGTTTTTGAAATAAACTCGGAATATAAGTAATTTGAATAGTTGATAAAGTCAACTTGCAGTTCTTGATAAACTATAAGTTTCTCTTCATTCTTAGATAAATGAAACCTCAACCAGGCCTTGTTTATTTTATTTTTTAAAGTCTTTATATGCAAATCAAGCCATGGTGGATTATTGTTAAATCTTTTAAGTTTTCGTAATGGGATAGTTTCTAAGAAGGAAACAAACAAAATTTCATAAGAACGCGAAGTCTTTCCATCTAAACTTAAATTTGAAAATAAGTTATCCCAATTTTTATCGATAAGTAAATTAAACAACTGATTGAAATTACATTTTTTGAAATCAAATACAAGTTGATCTTTAGGTTCATTTAGATCATTGGAAACACATAAATTCAATGAAATAGTTAAGGCAGGAGGGTGGCGATCTTCTTCAACAAGTTTTGAATCGCATGAGATAACAGCAGCATCGGTATTAATTACATCGGAGAAGTATAACAGATCTAATATTCTTCCATTTCGGTTTTTTACCCCATTTAGATGATTTAATCCAAAAGAAGCCAATCCATCAATAATACAAAATTCGTTTAACTTCGATGCGTTGACAGGAAAAAAAAAGATATCATTATTACTAGACTTGGTCCATTCCATTGCCAATTTGGATTGAAGTCACCAATTACAATTACTTCGTCTTTCGGATCAATTTTTACAAATATCGTTTCCAAAGTATTGCAAAATTTTTCGTAAATTTCGATGTTAGAGTTGGGTTATGTGGCAACCCAATAAACATTATAAGATGACATTTTTATTTTTACACATAACACTTCAAGTGCTGTTTGCAAGAAATCATCAGCAAGTGAACAAGTAAGAGATGTTCTTACTGCTATTAATAAACCTCCTCCTACGGTAGCTGCATCATTTGGAAAATGTCGATCACGTCGAAAAATTTGGTAGGTATTGTCAAACAACTCAGTATCAGAAAAAGATGAATTCTACCATGTTTTCGTCAGCAAATTACATCATGAGGAATATTATTTATATTTTTATAAACCTTGTTGGTTTTAGTCCTTAGTCCGTTGACATTTTGATAATATATTAGTAGTTGTTGTAGCTGCTTTGTCGTAAATTTCGCATTGTCGGAAGTTGTGGAAAATTCTTGTATTGTTTTATTGTGCTCCTGTTTTCAAATTCGTGCATAATAATACCAGTAGGCCAAAATGACGTTGAAAGTAAAAGATGAAATATAGAGTCTGGTGCTTTTATTTTAAACGAAGCGTATTTAGAGTAACTACGTTGAATCGTTTTTGCCACATTTATATCGAGTTGTGCCTAGATTATTTTGTATATAGTTTTTTTTTATGTCCAGGGCATTGGTTTGAGGGGAAGTTTAGAAATAAATATGGTTTTTTGCCCTTCTACTATTTTTAGTCCAGCTTCGATAGGAGATATGCAGTTGTTGTTGTTGTTGTTGTTGTTGTTGTTGTTGTTGTTGTTGTTGTTGTTGTTATTATTCGCGGTTATCGCTGGATTTGTAGGGATTGTTGTATGTGTTGTGGTTTTAGAATTTGGTATAGACGATATTGTAATGGATGATTGAATAGGAACTGTAGCTGGCAGCGATAAAGATGGTGAAAACGAAGAAGTTCCTGATGTAGTCAGATTTATAGATGATGTTGGTAACATAGGACGGAGCGATGGAGGAGTAGGTACGTTGTTATTAAAGTTAAAGTTGGCAATTGGTCGGGACAATGTAAAATCAGTAAATACTGACGAAGCATCCTGTTTCTTCATCGGATTTTCATCGGAGTTGTCATCATCAAGTTCGTCATTTTTACCGTTTAGATTGGGTTTCGTTAGCTAAATTTTTAATTTTTATTTTACTTTTTATTTTTTTTTTGTAACTGTGGCAGAGAAGTGATATTGTCGACTTTGATTTATTTGTTTTGAATAATTTGATGGTACTAAACGGAGCGTCAATGCATTTAACGTGAAAATTTCTCCGACATTTTCCACTACACATGATAGAGTCAATCATGTAGTCAGCAATATTGTCACAAGAAGCTCGTTAGTCATTTTTCTTGGTATTCAATTTACGTTATGATAAATATTATATAGCTTGATAGCTATATATTAATTATGTATTAATTTAAGATATCGATCTATTTTTTTTTTGTAATTAATTTAAGGTATCAATCTATTTTTCCTGTTCCGTAAAATTTTAATTTATTTAATTTGTTTTTAATTTTCTTATGGTCACCCTGTTCAGGAATACCTAAGTCATTGAAGGTTTTGTTTGTACTTTCCATCAAAATTAATATCTTTATTTTATCTAATTTCAATAAAAATTAATATAAATATTTAGTTGATTTAGATATTAATAATTAATGTATTATATCAAATCTCTGTATACAAAACTGTGCGGTAGCATAACAAATGTAATTGTAAATACGAAAATAAAGATTTATCTATCTGGACCGCAAAGCAAAAAATGTTACTGAATTTGAAGACTAAATCTTCAACAATTTGAAACATTTTGCACAAAATGGTCAACTTGAATAATTGTTTCTTCAATGATTAAAATTAATAATAGTCAATATCAACTACGCCATTTGGTTCAGTGTGGGAAAGTACGTAATCAGAAAGACCGTTATCTCTGGATTTGGAAAGGGCATATAAAGGCTCAGTGGAATCAGCAAGGGTCTGCTTCGTTTGTTTCAAATTAGGGGGTAAGAGAGGATCAAAACTGAAGGGTGAACGTGAATCCGTTGGTGGCAGAGAAGAGCTTGAAATGAAATGAGATCTTATAAAAAAGGGTATATTGTTCCTAAGGTAAGAAAAAAGCATGGAAATTGAGGAGATTCAGTAGGATTTGAGGACTTTAAAAGTGGTGTTGTAAGACTCCTTGGTGGGTTTTCTGGTCTTTCGCAAGCCGCTTGGAGTGCTAGTGTAGGTATATTTTATTTGTGAGATAGAGAATAACAGCATGGTTTTTAGTGTGCCCCGTGGCTAAGTGGTTAGTGTGCCGGACTGCTAAGTGAATGAGCCTGGGTTCGAATCCAGCTCATAGCCATCCTCTTTTCCGGGGTACTGCCTCTTGCGAGGAACTGACAAAACTTCCAAGAGTAAAATTTGTCTGAAAAAAGTGCATCTCATGTAGCCGTTCGGACTCATGTGCATGTGCAATGTGAGGCAGGAAAAAAAAGACGGCGAACATGAAATAATTGAGTATCTTGTTTCGCTTAGCTGAGGCAAATATTTGTTTCTTGGTATTCATACACGATCCAACATTGACATTGTTTACATCTTTTTATGGACGAGAACTGGTTCTTAAATACGTATTTTTATACATATGTACGTACATCGTTGACCAGACTTTTGATTCGAATTCCTTAGGATTTTTAAGTTTTGTGCGAACACTGGTACTTACCTATGTACATACATGTTTGTTATGTACATAGGTATGCCCCGTCCTCAAAAAATCCTCTCGTTCCTAGAGAATTAATGCTTTTTTATTCCTATGCTCTTGCAATTGTGAAATAATATTTTTTTATTTTATTTGACCAGAATTCTTCTTCTAATGTTAAATCTATAATTTCATTTTCAAATCCTATAAAGGGTTCTATTATTTCAGTTAGATTTTTTACAGGATACATATATTCAAAATTATTGAATAGGTAAACATCGTCTATTCTATTTCTTACGAGTTTCGCGTTCTCTACGTTTTTTATGGATACTTTTCCTATCATTTTGGATTGTACATTCCCTTGATATATTAGGAATATTAATTTTATCACTTGAATTAAATACAGTTTGTTTGATATTATGTTTATACACTAAAATATTAGTTGTAGTTAGGATTGTGTCTCCTAAATCTTTTTTCACTGTGTACTTAACGTGTCTGGCGTTAGTTTTCTTTCGGATTCTTTTAATTATACCGAATATTGTATCTCCTTCTTTGTAAGTTTTATCCTTACTTCCTTTGTTTAAGGTTTCAAACACTTTGGTTGATGCACCTTTTAATTTATTGAAAATTTCTTTATTATTATTATATTTTGATTAATTAAAATATATTTCACTAGGTTTCAAACTTGTTACTGAATGTATTGTGTTATTTTATTCTTTCACACTTCTATAAATTTCTTCTATGAATTTCGTACTGTTTTGTATCATAAATAAACGTTATAGTTAGCTTATTGTATTATGGACTCTCTCGACTTGTCCGTTTGCTGTAGACGTATAAACTGGCGTCTGAAATTTTTGAATATTGTATTTTCTACCCATTGCTTCCATTGCTGCTAAATTTAGATGTTGTTCGTTATCTGTCATAAGTCTTTGACAGTGTGGGAAATTGTTTACCAATACCTTCTCAATTTTCGAGTATAAATGGATACTGTTATCCAAATATCATACTACTACATATTTAGAGTACTTATCTTTTGCTGTAAGTCAAATATCATCTTCAATATGGTAAATTTCCATATGTATGTATGTTCCTACACAATCTGGTATATTGTTTTCTCTTAGTGTTTGTTTATTGGGGTGACGTTCATATCGTCCATAAAAACATGAAATACATTTATTGTTCTATGCTTTAGTATTGGTTTTAATCTCTGGCCAATAATATTTTTCCAGGATTTCACGCATTTTATTTTTATAGCCTCTTATGATTTCTACCTGCCTATCTCTTTCTTTCCCATCCTCGAGTAATTTCTGTGTGAAGACTATATTTACGTTGAAAGTGTCTGTGATCACTTTTTCATGCTCATGTATGAATTTTAACTCGCTATGTATAGCATTTATGTGCTTATTTATTATTTTATTCAATTGTGCGATGAGATCCTTGCTATTTTTTAATGTGAGTTCATGTCGGCATTTCTTTGGAAATAAGTTTATTGTTTTGAGTTCGTTAATATTCTAATCGGTTTCAGGATTATTTGTGTGTCATAAAAATTTAATGGTTGGTTCACGTGTTTGATAAGTGTTTCTTTGGAACTTTCTTGAGAATGTATAGTCTTAATTGCACTAGTGTGAATTTCCTGTCTAGATAATGCGTCTGCTACGACATTTTCTTCACCTGGTTTATAGACTAATTTTGCTCCGTAGTCTTCAATAATGGCTTTCCATCTTTTTAATTTTAAATTTGGGTTTTTCTCTGAAATACAATAGGTCAAACTTTGATGATCCGTACATATGGTTAGATCTGCTATTCCGTATATATAATAAATTACGTAATTTTTGTAATGCCCATACTATGGCTAATAGTTCTTTCTCATTTGTGGAATATCCTTCATCAGTTTTATTTAATGTTCTACTCAAAAAATAAATTGGTTTATTAAATTGACTAAGTACTGCTCCTAATGCTATATTGGATGCATCTGTATTTAGTTCCAAGGGTTTATTGAAATCAGGTTCAAATAGTTCAACTGTTTCTTTCAATGAGTTCTTTAATTTATTTACGGCTTCTATTGCCGTTTCGTTTAATTTTATTTCAATTTTCTCGCTTATTATAGCAGTTATTTTACCATTATCACTTCTAACGTGGTTTGTAGATGGTTTGCTTATATATGCATAATTCTTTATAAATTTCCTATAATATCCAGTAAGTCCTAAGAAACTTCGCAGTTCTTTTATATTTCTAGGTATTAGAAATCCTTCTATAGTTTTGATTTTATCAGGATTAGTACATATCCTATTATTTTTTATTATGTGTCCTAAGTTTCCTACCTCTGTTTGGAAAAAAATAATTTTTTCATCTGAAATTTTGAGTGTTGCTTTATTTAAAGCTGCAAATACTAATTCTATATGCTCTTCTTCACTATGTGAATAAATAAGAACATCGTCTATACAGAAATGCACGAATTTTCCCATAAATTCTCTTAATATATCGTCTACACATCTTTGAAATACGCTTGGTGCGTTTTTCAATACAAATGGCATTCTTTTAAATTCATACTTTGCACCGTTTACCGCAAATGCAGTTTTTTCTCTATTTTCTGGTTTTATCTTTAAAAAATAAATAAATAAATTTATTTGTGCGACAGCTCCTTAAGGAGCCAAGGCCTAGTGACTTATACTCTCAACCATTCCTGTGTGTGTTGTTAATCTGCAAGAATGGAAGGGACCTACAGTTTTGGCTATGAGCGGGATTTGAACCCAGACTCTATCGTTTAGCAGTCCGACGCACTAACCACTAAGCCACGGGGCACTACTTTATTTGGTGAAAACCTGATTCCAAATCTAATGTTTTAAAGTAATTTGCTTTACCTAAGTTTTGGATGGTCATATTCACATCGGGAATTGGATATTTATCCGCAATTGTTTGTGAGTTTAATTTTTGAAAATCAATGACCATTCTTCTTTTCGGTCTACCGTTTTCATCAAATCCTTTTTTTAGGGACTGTCCAGATGGGACTGTTATATGGAGAATTGCTCCTTTGAATAATATTTTCATTTAAAAGTTTCTGAACTTCTTTGTTCACGAATTCATTATCTGCAATTGGGTATGGATACTGTTTCACATAAACCGGATTGTTATTCTGTGTGCGTATTGTAAATGGGAGTGGCCCTATACTAAAACTTTCCTTCATTAATAAATCTATTCTTTCCTTTTTTTTCATTTACTTCGTTCTTTAATAAATAATTAAGTTTAGTATCTTCCAGTATCTTTCAGTACACATGCTGATAATTTCTAAATTAATAAGACCTATTTTTGCTTTTAATATTTTTAAACCGTTTAGGCCTAGATGCTCCCGTATCTATCAACAATTTACATTTTTTATTTGTGAATTTATTGGTTAAATTAAAGCAGAGCAACCCGTCTCTTAACTCTTTCTAAAGTACTGGAGAGCGCTAGCTAAAGCCACCTCGGTCCTAGGCTCAATGAAAGGAAAATCCATATGTCCACCTCCTCGTGGTAGAGAGTGGGTAATGCTAATGCGCAAGGTGACCGAGCAGCTGCCGGAATTAGCAGCCAACCCAGCTTTGCTGGTCAGGGCACGGTTGAAGAAAATCGCACTAAAGACTATTTCAAAGAAGGCCAACGGTAGCAGCATGTAGCGTCTGTACCCATATTGGGCGGCTACAAAAGGTGTCTGTTTTCCCATAGTGGGCGCCTCAATCGTTTATGTGTTCGACCAAACATACGAATCTGAGCTTATGTATGTTATTAATCGTATCTCGGAAAATACCATGGTGAAAGGATGTATGCTATTACATGAATAATGACAACAAATGGAAATGAGTCCCCAAGAGGTAACCATTTTATGGAGAATCCTTCTGCAGCTTCGGCTGCAGTAAAGCGCACATCGGATTTGGGAGTGCCGCATCTTTCATGCAACAGCGTCAATCAAGACGCCATAATAATAAATGAATTGTCAACAAATAGTAGAGGTCTTTCAAGAAATGCAATGGATACTTTTGGCTATTGTTTTAGGCCCCCCATGCCCCGAACGTTGTTTCAGGAAATGATGATGATGATGAACCCGTCTATTAGTTTAAATGGTCCTTTCTTAAATTATTTACCTGAGTACCATTTCCTTCCATAGATTAGTTGTCATCTTCATCTTCAGTGTATGTATAGTCATTCTCCAGTGTGTTCAGATTCAGATTCAGTGTAATTCAGATGTTGCTGCTTAAATGGTTTTGCTGCTGCTTCATTGGTGTAGGTTCTCACTTGACCCGAATTTTCTCGTTCTCGTTTGACTGTATGTCGATTGTAGAATTGCTGTCTCTGCTGCAGTTCAAATCTGCGTTGAGGTTGTAGTTTTCTTCGATTATCAACTTTCATCGGTATATTTTGTTGACTTCTGAATAGATTTCTGCTTGCATTATTTTGTTGCGTATAATTATTTTTTCTGTTCACTGAATTAATATTATTTATATTATTATTGTGTCCATGACTTTTATTAGGACGTCTTTCATGTTTTTCCTTATGATGTAGTCTTCTATTATTATTTTCACTGAAGTTTTTTACGATGTGCATGTTTCTATAATTGTTGTCATGCTCTATTTTTCTTGCTATTGCGAAAGCTTGTTCCAGATCTACGATTGGTGCTGTGTATAACGCTCCATTAGTAAAATGGTAATTTATTCCATTAATAAATGTTCTTACTGCATCCTCCATTGCATGTTGCGACATTCTTTGGTTGACGCCATCACTTTCCCCACTCATCAATATCTTACTCATGATTTGGCTTAAAGCCCAACTCCTTTTATCGTGATAATCAGTTAAATTATCTTTACCTTCTTCTTTTACTACTTTCTTCTTTACTTCTTCTCTCCAAATTCTATAGTTTGCTTTTCCTCCGTTAAATTCTTTTAAACTTTTTAAAGCTTCTAGTTGGATTTCATTACCATTTTCGTAAGTAGTGGTAACTTCTATTAACACTGGAACATTGGTTGGTACAACAGTAATTGTACTATTTATGGTTTGGATTTTATTGATAAAATCATCATTTAATCTTTCCTGCTTATGCAGTGCGTTTTTTAATATAGAATTTTCTTCTGATAATTTTTTATTTCTTTCTTCGACTATCTGTAGTCTTGCTAAGATATCTGCAATCTTCTGATTCATTTTTATTTTATTATTTATTTGTTTTAATTTAAATTTATTGGTTTTATAAGGCTCAATACTTATGTTGATACAACATTAAATCCTCAAGCTCAATTATATTGATGCAACTTGATATTTTTGTCACTGAATTAAATTAGATACACGTTCCGTAGTTTTATTTTTTTATTTCCAGTTACTGAATATTATATTGAGTTAATTACTCTCAAGACTATACTCACATAGAATCAAATATTCTTGTAGGTGAGAAATATTTGTATTCCGTTCTTCAAAGATTTCACTGAATTGCTTTTGCACTTTAAAGTTTTTATTTGTTTAAAGTTTTCCTTAGTGAAATTTTACACTTTAATTTGGTCAGCACGTGGAATATAGAGATATACTAAATTCCTCCTGGCAAGATCGCCAATTAATGAACAAGCAACACTTTGGTTCTAAACTAATTAATTAATGTGTTGATGCTCTTTATTTCATATAAAATGTATTGTTACACTGACTAATAATGACTATACTTAACGTAAGAAATAGTAGTTAAGCAACCGTACTAATCGATAGTATCATCAAGAGTCAGGATATCTTCCACAGGGCTCTATATTTATATAAATCTTAGATCTATGTGAAAAGTGAAAGATAATTATATACTTGTGTAGGAACATGTGGTATCTTTTGCTTTCCTTTGTTTTTCTTATCTTATTTTATGATGCTTCGTCATTCATTTCTTATAAATATTAAATCTATGTGAAAAGCGAAATATAATTATATACTTTTGTATGAACATGTGGTATCTTTTGCTTTTCTTTGTTTTTCTAATCTTTTTTTATGATGCTTAGTCATCATTTCTTATTTATTTAGAAATGATTATAAATACATATAATGATCATTAACTCGGGCCCGGCAGATGTCATTCAACATTTCTCTAAATACCTTTGATTTGTTCACCTAAACTTATTCAAACGTTTTTTTTATAATTATTGGAAAAATTACTCACAAAATTTAAAAAAAAAAAATCAAACTTTTGCGGAGGGTTTTCCCAAAGTTTTCTTTCGTAATTATGGGTACTATAATTATGTATAGGTAGATACTTGTGCAAGTGCATTTGTGTTCTTTCATATGTATGTAACTAAACGCTAAAAACTAGATAATATTGTGAAGTTGTGGGGTTCGACAGATAAAACTAAATCAAAATTCCAAAATTATACATCAAATCTCTTTATTTTATGAATCACAACGTCTTTCAGTTAAAATATCACCAAATTTAACTTATTCCACTTATTCACAATTCAAATACGTTTTTATAATTCCACACTTTTTATTTAATCTCAATTCAATCACTTTTTACTAACGCTTCCAGTTGTTATCAATTCCACTTTCCAAAATAAACTGTCAATGCCATCTACTCTTGTATTTATACAAAATTACAAACTTCTGGAAGCTTCCGTCTCGTTTTGGCACAATCTAAGCTTTCTTTACCAATTCGAGTCTCGAATTGTTCTCTGGTGAATGTCGTTGATCCTTTCTCTAAGATGCCGTACGTAGTCCTCTTCGCATTTTGGTGCTTCAACAGGAAATCCGAATTTTAGTTCACTTGGAAGCCGGGCAGTTCGTCCAAATAGAATTTCGGATGGAGTGTATCCAGTTGTACTGTGAACCGCATTCCGGTAAGCCATAAGAAATAAAGAAATTCGCCGATCCCAATCCCGTTGGTTCTCGTTCAAGACTTTGGACAGATGTTCCTTTAAGGTATTGTTAAATCGTTCTACCATCCCATCAGACTGTGGATGAAGAGGTGTTGTCCTTGTTTCCTTTAGCCCGATTGATGCGCATACTTCCTGGAAAACCTTCGAATCGAAGTTTCGCCCTTGGTCGGAATGCAATTCCATAGGCACCCCGAACCTGCAGACGCAGTGGTCCACTATCTGCTCGACAACCGTATTAGCTTCTTGATTGGGTATCGAAAACATCTCGGGCCACTTGCTGAAGTAGTCCATGACAACAAGGATGTAACGGCTACCGTTTTCAGTTTCCGGGAACGGGTCTGTGATGTCAACGGCGATTCTTTCAAACGGGGCGCTCACGTTGTACTGGTGCATTTTATCTCGTGTTTGACTTTGGGTCCCTTGCTAGACGCGTATGTTGTGCACTTTCGACACCAGCTCTACATCGTTTCTTGCGCTTAGCTAATATAAGCGTTCCCGTAACTTTTCCAGTGTTTTGTTGATTCCCAAGTGCCCACCGGAAACTCCATCATGCATTTCTCGTAGGATATCCTCTATTTTCGATCGTGGAACCACAAGCTTCACCTTAAAGGATCTTCCATCCAGCATTTCCCTTATTCTTGGCAAAACAATATATTTCACATAGAGAGAGTCCCACTGCGTCCAGTATGCCTTAGAAGTAGGACTTCTTTCGGAGATGTCTCTTGCGTTTGGTTTCTCTATAGATTCCTTCCATGCAAGGATTGGCTCGATGTCAGGGTCTTCTTTTTGTGCATTACAAAGTGCTTCGGCACTCCAACCCTCTACAGGTTGCTATTATTCTCTGGACAGAAATACCTTCGTCCTTTTCCTCTTTTCGCGCACAATGCAACTGTGCTCACATGATCTGCGGGAAAGCACGTCCGCATTCTAGTGCAGTCTTCCTTTGCGATGCTGTACTTCGAAGTCGTAAGTCTGCAATCGTTCGATCCATCTTGCTACTTGCCCCTCAGGATTTTTGAACTGTAGCAACCATTTTAAAGCGGCGTGATCGGTACGCAGGATGAATCTCTGTCCATACAGGTATTTATGGAAATGTTTTGTCGCTAGTATCAGAGCAAAGAGTTCCGGTCTTGTTACACAGTAGTTTCTCTCTGGTCACGACAGAACTTTTTTCAATATAGGCTACCTCTTTCTCCTGCCCATCGTGTATCTGCGACAGAACTGCTGCAACACCCACGTTACTAGCATCCAAGTCCACAATAAATGTCTTGCCAGGGGTGGGTAAGCTAGTATTGGTGCCTCACAAAGTCGCTGTTTTAGATGTTGAAAGCTTCTTTTGCACTCACTTGACCATTTAAATTGTCTACACTTTTCAGTTAGCTGGTGCAGACACTTTGCGATTCCGGCAAATTCCTTTACGAACCTCCTGTACTATGTGGTGAGACCGAGAAAGATCCTCAGTTGGTGTTTGTCTGCGGGATCTGGCAAATTTTTCACGGCTTCGATTTTCTCCGAGTCAGTTTTTACTCCATTTGATGATATCACATGTCCCAAATATTTCACCTCAGCTTCGAACAAAGCATATTTCTTTGGATTTAGTTTCAAATGCGCTGTTCGAAGTCGTGTGAACACCTCCTTCAAGTTGTCGCGATGTTCAACGAACGTCTTTCCCACAACGATGACGTCATCCAAGTACACCAGGCAGGTTTTCCATGTCAGACCCTGTAACATACGTTGCATTAACTGGTTGGAGCGTTACACAAGCCAAATTTCATAACGGTAAAGTGCCATAGTCCAATTCCCGTTGTGAAAGCGGTCTTTTCTTTGTCTTCTGGATGGATCCGTACCTGCCAGTAACCACTTTTCAGATCGAGGGTGGAAAACCATTTTGCTCCAGAAAGGGTATCCAAGGTGTCATCTATTCGAGGCAAGGGGTAGCTATCCTTATTTGTGACATCGTTGAGCCTCCGGTAATCTATGCCGTCCTTCTTTTTCACTAGTACAACGGGTGATGCCCACGGACTTTTTGATTTTTCGATTAGACCGTCTTTTTCCATGGACTTCCGCCTATTTTGCCAATGGAAGTCTTCTAGCAAGTTGTCGGATCGGTCTGCTATCGCCGGTGTCTATGCGGTGCTGTACTAGGTGTCTTCGACCATAGTCTCCATCCTGCGATGCAAATATATTAGCAAACTCGCCAATGAGATTTTCGGCTATGGTTTTCTGTCCTCGATTTAGCTAACAGTTTCCCAGGATAGCATTAAATGCCTTAGCCAATATTGTTGCAGAAACAGCACTCACATATTCACTTCCAGATGTTGTCAAAATGGCTGCAATGGGTACGCATCTTCCAATCACCTCTCCTTGTCTGAGCTTGACGGAGTGTTTGTTCGGATTCATCAGCCTCACCGGAACCATGTTTTTCTTCGGTTCTACTTAATTTTTTTCAACAATATAGCTTGGAAAATGATCTTTATCATCTGCTTCAATGAAAAAGAATCGGTGATTCCCAGGATCACCCTCCAAACGCGTCCAAAAAACTGTCTCTGAAGATGGTGGTAGGACTTCATTTCTGCTTATAGCCGCCCGAAGATTCACAGCGTTCTCGTTCCCGTATACCATAGGGATCTCAACGGTTCGATACTTTAACACTTGCATTCAAAGGTCTATGATTATCTCATGTGCCTTCATGAAATCCGCTCCTATGATGCATTCGTCGTAAATGTCGGCTACCAAGAATGCATGTGAGAAGGTCAACCCTGCCAGTTGTATATTAAGAAATACCTCCCCGTAAACTTTTGCTGCTTCTCCGGTAGCTGTTTTCAGAGTTTAGCAGCTAGTGTTATGTAGCCAGGACGTCTGAACAAGGTCTCTTCTGATTATGGAGGCTGTGGCGCCCGTGTCGATAGTGGCCACACATTTTCGGTTTTTGATGACTGTCTCCACAGTCAAGCTCTTACTACTCTTAGACGTTTCCCGCCTGCTGTTCACCCGAAGCTTGTCCAGCAGTATGAGTGTTATTCCTGCCAGATGCTTCGTCATTGTGCTTCCTCCTTGCGCTATGTGGGCACTTACCTGTCTAGGTGGAGATATGCATTGTCGCTGTAGGTGTTCTAGCTTGTTGTAATTCCAGCATCTCATTTGACCTCGAGCAGTGTTCGGGTTTTGTCTTTCAATGTTGACGCGTTGACAGGAGCACTCTAGCATAGTCCTTTCGATGGCTACCTTGCAAAACTTGGTCTGCTGCTTCCATTGTCAGGGCAAATGCTAAAGCCTCAGCGAGCGTTTTCTTACCTGCCATTCTTACAGCCATTTGTAGTTTTCCATCTGCAATGGCATAAGTGAACGCATCGGTTTTCAGTTCGTTGATGATTTCCCTGCTGGTATTGGGATAAGATAAATTCGCCAAACACTCGATGTCAGCTTGCAATTGTTGTAAAGTTTCACCTATTGTCGGGACCCTTCGGCGCAACTGGATTCGGTTAACTTGCTGCATGTGGTCGTCGCAAACCTCATCTCGATTGCCTTGACCATGGCATCATAATCATGATGTTTGTCTTCAGGAATGGTCTGTAGCAATTCGGCAGCTGTTCCTCTGAGCGCAAGCGTACGAGCAAATGATTTGTCTTCGTTGTCCCAGTTGTTCGTCAAGGCGGCAGCTTTAAACTACTTACTTTACTTACTTACTTACTTAGGTGGCGCTACAGTTCGGGACGAACCTGGGCCTCAACCAACATGCCTCTCCAGTCAACTCGGTCTTTGGCTAGCTGCCTCCAGTTTTGCACTCCAAGTTGGTTGAGGTCGTCCTCCACTTGAGCGCGCCACCTAAGGCGAGGTCTTCCTTGACTGCGTCTACCCTCTGGGATGGAATCGAAGATCCTGCGAGCCGGAGCATTGTTGTCCATTCGCTCTACATGACCTAGCCATCTTAAACGTGATATGCGTATTTTTTTGACCAGGTCAATGTCGCTGTACAGCTCGTATAGTTCTTGGTTGAACCTTCTCCTCCAAAGCCCGTTAACGCAGATAGGGCCAAAAATCTTCCGAAGAATCTTACGCTCGAAACGACTAAGGATATCTTCATCCGCTTTAGATAGAGTCCATGTCTCGGCGCCATAGAGCAGGACTGGGATGATTAGGGTCTTATACAGAGTCTCCTTTGTCTTTCGAGAGAGGGCTTTGCTACTCAATTGCCTTCCTAGCCCATAGAAACAGCGATTGGCAAGAGTAATTCTTCGCTTTATTTCTGACGAGATGTTGTTGTCAGATGTTATAGCGGATCCGAGGTACACAAAGTCCCTAACTACCTCAAAGTTGTACCTGTCTATTGTGATGTTTTGTCCAATCCGCCGGTGTTGTGTGTCCCTTTTTGTGGACAGCAGGTACTTCGTTTTGGCCTCATTGACTGCTAGTCCCATCTTAGCCGCTTCAGCTTCAATGCTAGCAAACGTTCCAGTGACAGCTCGCCGAGTTCTGCCAATAATGTCTATGTCGTCAGCGTATGCTAGCAATTGCACAGACTTGAAAAAAATTGTCCCACTACAATTGACTTGCGAGCTTCTTATAATTTTTTCAAGTATTAAGTTGAAGAAATCGCACGATAGCGCATCATCTTGTCGGAATCCTTTTTTGACGTCAAAAGCTTCTGTGAGGTCAGAACCAACCTTGACGGAGCAACGAGAGTTCTCCATCGTCATCCTGCACAGTCGGACGAGTTTTGTGGGAATGCCAAAACCTGACATGGCTCTGTATAGCTCGTCTCTATAAATGCTATCGTACGCGGCCTTAAAATCGATAAAGAGGTGGTGGGTATCGATTTGGAATTCTTGGGTGGTTTCCAGGATCTGCCGTAGCGTGAACATTTGATAGATTGTGGACTTTCCTGGTCTGAAACCACACTGATAGGGGCCAATCAGGTTGCTGACGAAAGGTTTCAGGCGTTCACATAGTACGGCAGAGAGGATCTTGTAGGCGATATTCAGGAGACTTATTCCTCTATAGTTGGCGCAGTTTAGAGGGTCTCCTTTCTTGTGGATCGGGCAAACGATGCTGAGGTTCCATTCATCAGGCATACTTTCTTCTGACCAAACTTTAGAGATGAGTTGGTGTATGCACTCCACCAGGTCATCTCCGGCCGCTTTAAAAAGTTCGGCGGGTAATCCGTCGGGTCCAGCAGCTTTGTTGTTTTTGAGTTTAGATATTGCTATCCTTACTTCATTTTGGTCAGGTGGACGGAAGTTTTGTCTGTCATCATCCATGTTGAATGGTTCATTCTGCCTGACAGCGGGATTTTGGCCTTCATCGCAGTTTAACAGTCTGCAGAAATGGTCCTTCCATGTACTCAGCACCGACTGTGACTCTACTACGAGGTTTCCATTCCTATCTCTACAGGCTTCTGTGCGGGATTTTTTTCCTTGGCATGTTCTTTTTACCTGTTGGTAAAACTTCCGAACGTTGTTCCTGGAGTAGCATCTCTCAATATCTTCGATCGCGAGCTTCTCATGCTCTCTTTTTTTCTTTTGAAGAAGCCGGTGTTCTTCCCGTCTTTTCTGCTCGTAAAGCTCGCGAGCAGCTCTCGTCTTTCTTTGCAGCGTTGCTTTATATGCCTCTTGTTTGGCTGCATGGGCCTGCCTGCATTCGTCATCAAACCAGAGGTTTCGTGGTGGTGGTCTGGTGAAACCTAGCACATCAGTTGCGGCATCTCTGGCTTGTTGGCAGTGTTGCCACTGATCTTCGGCACTTGATGCTGGCGGTACTGGATTTCTTGAGAGGTTACGGGATATTCGATCGGCATAGGTTCTGGCGGTTTCTTGCGATTGCAGCTTTCCGACGTCATACTTCCTCACAGTATTACTCCGTTGTTGTGAAGTTCGGGTTATTCGCATTCTTACCTTTGCTGCAACAAGGTAGTGATCCGAGTCGATGTTAGCTGCTCGGAAGGTGCGAACATCCAAGATACTGGAGGCGTGTCTTGCATCAATCGCAACGTGATCAATCTGATTGACGGTTCTTTGATCTGGATGTCGCCAAGTCCCTTTGTGTATATCGAGATGAGGAAACCGTGTGCTTGCAATGGTGACGTTATGTGCCGCTGCGAAGTCAAATAGCCTAAGTCCGTTTTCAGACGTTGTGTCGTGTAGGCTATGTTTTCCGACAGTCCTACCAAAGATTTCCTCTTTACCTATTTTGGCATTGCTCATAGGTTTTGTCGAGGAGCTCATAGAAGTCATCCTTGGTGGCGTCATCTTTGTCCTCTGTGGGGGCATGAGCGCATATTAGGCTAATGCTGGCGAATTTAGCCTTGATACGGATTGTCACAAGTCGCTCACTTACGTGTCGAAAGCCCAAGAATTCTTGCCTAAGTCTACCGCTTATGACGAATCTGCACCCAAATAAACGCTGTGGTCTTCTTGCGCAATCACCGTAGTACACGTCACAGTTTTTCATCCTCCTTTTGCCCGCCCCATTCCATCACACTTCCTGGATGGCAGTAATTCCTGCTCTGTAGCAGTCTAGGGCCTCCGCTAGTTGTTTGGATGCACGTGGTCTGTTAAGAGTTCTAACATTCCACATGCAGATCCGAAGGTCGTTGTCCTTGATTCGTTTTTCCGGGTCGTCAACAGTAAATCCGTCCTTTTCCGAGGCTATTGGTCGCTTCGCAACTTTTTCTTTTTTCCGTGGCAGGGTTGTTAACCCCACGCACAACCCCCAACCTGGAGGGCCAGGTCCTTTGTTGGATTCCTTGGACAAAAGGTACCGGAGAATCCGGAGTCAGTAACCCACTTCGGGGATATGAGCGCTGCCGTTGGCCCATTAAGGGTTCATCCGCCACCATCTCTATTTCAATGCCCTGACTTGCATTGAATTGTCCTAATGACCTTATCTCCAAATACGTCGAAGTAGCTCATTAGGGCGTCTGCTTCGTTGACTGTTGACGCCACCGTTGGTCCAATTGGTTGGGCTCATCCGCCGTACGTCCTCTTTCTGAGGGGCTCGTGCAAGACTTCTGCGAATCGATCAGAACAGTCATTAAAGCAGAGCATTATAGTGTTGCTATTTTTTCTGTGTTCAACAATCGCGCTTATAAGTTAAGCAGGAATGTCCGGATGGACAGACCAGTACCCGGTGGTTACCGCGGGGAGGTAAAATAAGCACAATTGATGTGTACGATATAGTTGCAGCGACTGTGCATCACCAGTTTGATGCCTTTCAGTGCCTACCCTATTCATACAGCACCCAACCACCGCAGCTTTTAACTACCTCTTATAAATTGGCCATGATGTTTGACCATCGACGATAGGGGGCTGCATTTCTTTTCTTCGTAGACCATCGCTCGAATAATTCCGAACCTTCTGCTTCTTCAAAGAATCAAATTCCTTAGCCAGATGTTCGTACTGTTGCTCTACACTTTCTTCTTGCTTTTCGAACTTTTCTTCTAAGTTTTCTATTGTCTGGTCTACTATTTGAAGTCGAAAAGTCGAAAGGAACATTCTGTGCATCGAGCTTGTTTTCGAGAGCATCCCGTTGTTCGCTTAGTTGCTTCTGGAGAACTTCTAAAGAATTCTTCTGCTCATTCTTTTGTTCGTCCAATTTATTTTCGAGAATGTTCTTTTGTTCGCTTAGTTGCTTCTGGGGAACTTCTAACTAATTCTTTGGTCACCGAAATTGTTTTACAAAATGTCACTATGGAATTTTCTAGCACTTTACTGAGTTTTATCCCACTTCTGACACCAATGTGAAGTTTTGGCCTGGGGTTCGACAAATAAAACTCAATCAAAATTCCAAAATAATACAACAAATCTCTTTATTTTATGAAACACAACGTCTTTCAGTTTGAATAACACCAAATTTAACTTATTCCACTTATTCACAATTCAAATACGTTTTTATAATTCAACACTTTTTATTTAATCTCTTTTTACTAACGCTTCCAGTTGTTAACAATTCCACTTTCGATAATAAACTGAACTGTCAATGCCATTTACTCTTGTATTTATACAAAATTACAAACTTCTGGAAGCTTCTGTCTCGTTCTGGCTCAATCTTAGCTTTCAGTACTAATTCGATTCTCTAATTAGTACTTCAAGTTCGATTTATTACTCAGTTAAAACATATTGCAAATATGTAGCATACTTTTAGGAGCATGGTTGTTGTACACAATACATGTTGGCAGTTGTACACAATGAATCCCACAGATGTCGTTAATTTAAAAAAAAATTATCCTCAGAATATCTAATCATTTTGTTGCCACATCACAATATTATGAATTTCAGTTTTCGGAAAAATTAAATTCACCAAACCAATTTTTACTTGCGATTATAGTTACTATAAAACAAGTTATGCATTCGTTCAAAATAAAAACTTTGAGATAACATACAAACATGGCATTACGTTGATAGAGAAAGATATTTATTTCACGGGGGCCAACCCGACCATCAGACTCCTTCAATGGTGCTTTATCGCTTTTTATGTTTAATTACGAAAAACCTTTTGGCCCAGCTCGGGACAACAAGAATTTGAAATAGGTTACCCGGCGATATTTTCCCTTGCCATTTTTATTTGCAAGCATTCAAAACCAATGTTAATCGACACCTTCTGTACTTCCCTTCCTTGTTATCCTAATGTTCGCGCAGTGTACTTACATACATTAAAAGGGAAACAAATAGTCACTTGTTGCGCGTTAATTATAAAAAAAAGAAAAAAAAAAGCTATCCTAAAAGGTGTCATTGACCTCCTCCCCTCCCATAGCCAACAAAATTCTTGCCTTTAGTCTCTCGATAGAAATCTGTTATTAGTCTACCCGAAATATGTAAAGAGAAAGGACTTCCTGGTAAAAAAAATGTTTGTATTTTGTCCCTTTACATGAATCCGTTATTAATTTGCGGTGCCAAAGTTATCGTACTCTTGCCTCGTAATGTCATGTTTGATTGTTATCTTAAATTTGTTATGTTCATGAATCCTAAACTTGCTTTAAAAAAACACGCAACCCTTAATTGTAGGTATTTCTCAATATATTTTTTTTAATTTTAAGTGTTTTTTTTAGAAAATTGCCTCCCAAAATGGTAATGGGAAATAGATCCCCATCCTATACCAAAAATGCTTGTATCTAACAGTATCTACAAAAACCCGTTATTATTATTTTGTTGCCTTGCCGTGCCCTTTCACATGTCTAAAAGATATAAAGTGACGTTTTTAAATTATTCTGCTTAATCTAGAATACGTACTCTCGACGAACAATTGAAACATAAATCGATTAAAAACTTTGAATATACCTACATTATTTCGCCGCACATGTCCAATCATACAATTTAAAAGAACTAAAATGAAAAGTCATTGATAATAATAAATTAATCAAGAAAATAACCCAAAAGCCCACAAACCTGCTTACCAATGTTCGCATTTCGCTTATAATGCCAACCTTCAAACTCATCAATCAAGTCTAATTTCGAGTTTCACTTTAATTTCCTTTTTATTCAAATTTCATCATAAAAAATACAACGGCGAAGGCCTGTCTGCCGGTTTTTTACCATCTTCGTCGTACAGTATACACACACACATGTTCCTGTATTAAGTCGTCCTTGTCAGCCTCAACCTCACCACACTGCTATTCAACACCGTCGCCCGACCAAGTCGACATATAGGTACATATATATGCATTATGTAGCTATCTATCTGAATGAACTATGTGCAGAAATTCAATCAAAAATTGTTTGTAAATCGATTTATATTATTATTGATTGATTATATATTATTGATTTATAGTAATAAAGATCTTTGGTTAGTTTGAGGTTTGTATACTAGGTACTAGTTGACCTACCCAGCTTAGCTCGCGGGAAAGAAATTTATAGTTAAACCAAAATATTTCTTTGTACTAATCTTCTATAGAATTGCTATAAATACAACGGTTTTTTTAACATTTGTAATACCTAATTGTTTAATTTTTACTTGCAATTATTAAAGGTACAAGTTATGAATTCGTGCAGAAAAAAAAATTTGAGATAACAATCAAATACCTATAACATTACGATGATAGGGAAACATATTTCACCATATGTTTCGTCGGATCCTGATTCGACAACCAGAAACTGACTATCAGCGTATTGTCTGGCGGTCCTCACCTGACGAAGCTATCACGCACTATCGGTTAAACACGGTTACGTATGGCACTGCATCTGCTCCCTTTTTGGCTGTTCGAGCTTTGAAACAATTGGCTAATGATTATATCCTGAAATACCCTATCGCAGCTCGAATCATCTTAAACGATGTCTACGTTGATGACATCATGACTGGAGCCAAAACTATTGCGGATCTCATGCAGATGCAGTCGGAACTCATTGAACTCTTGTCACTAGCTCAGATAAAGCTCAGAAAGTGGAGCGCAAATTGTTGGCCTCTATCGTGGCTATCAGAATCCGAAGAACATTGGCCTATTTCTTCCTGGTCTAATAAATTTGAACTTGACATTAGTGAACCTGTTAACCTGGAAATTAGGCGGGAACCCAAAACAGTCCTTGTATTGTCGCGTGTATCAGATGAGATTCAAAATTTGATTGACAAAATATCGTCTTGACATCGTTTAATCCGCATTGTTGCATATGTTAAAAGATTTATTGCAAACAGTAAAATCAAACGGGAAAACTCGGAATGTCGACAATCGGGGGGTTTGAAATTCACAGAAATACATTTTGCCAAAGTTGACATCCTTAAACACGTGCAGCTCACTTCATATCCTAACGATATCAACGATTTAGTTACACGAAAATCACTCTCATCAAAATCGCCATTGCTGAAGTATTCTCCCTTTTTGGACTTTTGCGTGTTGGAGGTCGTATAAGGCATGCTGCTGTATCATATAATTTGAAACATCATATTATACTTCCGATATCTAGTAAAATTTCCTTTTCTATTATACAGGACATTCATTCCAGGTTCTCGCATGCGGGAATATCAGAAACGTTTTCATTCGTCCGTCAGCAGTTCTGGATCATGGGCAGCCGACATTTTGTTCGAAAGGTGATTCACACTTGGAAACCGTGTTTTATGCAAAGAAAATCAACATGTGAGCAGCAGATGGGAGATCTTCCTCTTCGACGTATTGAACCTAGTCGACCGTTTACTAACACAGGTTGTGATTACGCTGGGCCGTTGACTATCAAGCTTTCTCGCGGTCGAAAGCCCAGGCTCCTCAAAGCTTACATAGCTCTTTTCATCTGTTTTTCGACCAAAGCTATACATTTGGAAGTAGTTAGTGATCTCACTACAGATGCGTTCCTAGCTGCGCTGCGCCGTTTTGTTTCAAGACGTGGATTATGCACAAACATATACAGGGATAACGCTACTAATTTTCAAGGAGCACGACGCTGTCTCTCCGAAATGCATCAATTAGTTATGTCTCAAACATACAACGACACAATAGCTGCATCACTTGCAAAAGATGGTATAGCTTGGCACTTCATTCCCCCTTCTGCTCCTCACTTCGGTGGGTTGTGGGAGGCAGGAATCAAGTCTGTAAAACTTCACCTTCGTCGGGTCATTGGCTCTTCAGTATTGACGTTTGAAGAGCTGACGACTGTCACAAGCCAAATAGAAGCAGTTCTTAATTCTCTTCCTTTATGTCGTCTCTCTGACAGTGACTTAAATCCGTTAACACCATCTCATTTCCTTATAGGCGAACCAATGACAGCTGTGCCGGAACCTAATCTGCTAGAGACGCCAGTTAATCGCCTTACTCATTGGAACTACCTACGAAGCATGGTGCAAGGGTTTTGGAAGAGGTGGCATACAGAATATCTGACAACGCTTCAAGAACGTCCCAAATGGCAGAAGGAACAACAGAACCTTCAACCAGGAGATATTGTCGTCATCAAAGAACCGGGGTTACCACCTACTAAATGGTTGCTGGGTAAAATCGAAGCTGTCACACCAGGTGCTGATCAACTTGTTCGTGTCGCCACTGTGAGGACAACAACTGGTACCTTTAAGCGTCCTCTGTAGAAACTGGCTATCCTCCCTCTCTCCTGAAACTGGTTCAGGGGCGGCGGGATGTTTGAGATTTAAATTAATCTTTTATGTTGAAACATCAACGCTATTTATTTACATTCAATTTAATGTTCAAGTTACCTTTTCTTTATGTAAAACAATGTGTTCACTACCCTATGTAGTTTTTCCTTATGTTATTTTTGTTAATATTATGCTACCTAAATTCGTCTTATCTTCACTAACGGGCTTGCAACCTGCAATGCACCAATTCAATATGTAATTACAATGTACATTATACATATCAGCCAGCTTAAGCATCATGTCATAAATCATTATTCACTTTGCTGTTTCTTTTGATCTCTCAAGCTGACCACACGTATTGGTGACCGCTAGTTTTCATTTCGGTAGTTTTGTATTTTATGTTACATACAATAAACGTGTTAATTTGGAACTTGGTTTTGCTTTATTAGACAAGAGTTACTGTACGAGAAAGTTTTTTTTTTGCTGATTTAAAACTAAACAATGATCATATTTACTATTTTGGATATTCTTCTTCAAAATCGAGCCCGTACCCGTTCAGAAGAAGCCATCGCCGATGCAGATGTGAGTGTGACAGACAGCCGAATTTATCGAGCCGAATTTATCGAGCCGACGCCGTTGTCAGCAACTCGGTTTCTGCCGGTCCACTACTGCGTCGTAGTGTTCGGGCTGAGAATCAACTGGAGCTAATAAAGCCAATATTTTGGCTTAACTTAACATTCAAGTACTTAAGAAAGGGCTTCTGTGAAGCAGTGACAAAGCTGTGTTTTTCGGGAAAGACAACGTTTTATAGTTACAAGTTTATTAGCCTTAAAATCGCTCACTTGTTTTTTGAGGTATTTTTTTTTAACAATAAAATCTCAAAATTTTTTGCCCGATCCTTAAGAAAGGAAATACTCTGAACTGCAGCAACTACAGGTCATATGGCACTACCTTTACTTTTAGGCCCTACAATTTAAATTTCAATGTACCCTCTGGTGAATGCCAAAATAATCACACACACCAAGTTTGAAGATAATTGCCTAAGCCGTTTAGGCTGCTCGTTAAACATACTGACAGACAGACAGTAATTTTTTGTCGATCACTTTTTTAGACTTCTCTATGATCGTAATGTCATGTTTCATTGTTGTCTAAATTTGTTTTATATTCACGAATTCTAAGCTTGCCTTATAGTCCCTATAATCGCAAATAAAAATTGAAAAAAACTTCTCTGTAGAATCTCAAAATAACCTTAAGTTCTAAATACACATTATGTAGGTATGTATGTAGGTACATACCTAAATATCTACCTACCCTCGAAAGTTTTATATGAAAAAATATAAAACTCAAAATAAACTTATCAACCAGCTTAAACATATACCCACCCCCCAGACACCATTCATTTACAAAAGGCGTTTTTCTTCTTTTTTTGTCATTCCTTTTTTAAAACTAGCCATCTCGTCACCCTGCTTGTGTGAAACAATCTAGTTGTGGAAAAAAAAACTATACTCGCATCATTGTATATATGTAAACTGCAAAGAGCAAAGTACATGTTCACAGAGTTTCTCTTAGAATTCTCTTTGTTCGCCTCGTTCGCCTCTCTCAATTTACCGAGTTAACTTTACCTAGAGCCGCTTGGAGCGCCACGATCCACATGTCACCATGATAGTACTATAGAAGTTCATATACAATGAGAGCTTCCATAAAACAATCCAATAGGAAACCACACACAGTGACAGATCGAAACACCCCTTATCCCTTTACTTTTGGTCAACATTATAAAATGTTCATATAAATTCCAATATCACTTGGTCGGCCGACGGTGTTGAATAGCAGTGTGGGAAGGTTGAGGCTGACAAGGACGACTTAATACAGGAACATGTGTGTGTATACTGTATATCCTGTTCTCGGTGAACGACGATGAGGATCGACGAAGATGGTAAAAAACCGGCAGACAGGCCGTCGCCGTTGTATTTTTTATGATGAAATTTCAATAAACAGGAAATTAAAGTGAAACTCTAAATTAGACTTGATTGATGAGTTTGAAGGTTGGCATTATAAGCGACATGCGAACATTGGTAAGCAGGTTTGTGGGCTTTTGGGTTATTTTCTTGATTAATTTATTTTTATCAATGACTTTTGATTTTAGTTCTTTTAAAAAACTAAATTGTATGATTGGACATGTATCTTCAAAGTTTTTAATCGATTTATGTTTCAATTGTTCGTCGAGAGTACGTATTTTAGCTAAAGCAGAATAATTTAAAAACATCATTTTATTTCTTTTAGACATGTGAAAGGGCACGGCAAGGCGACAAAATAATAATAACGGGTTCTTGTAGATACTGTTAGATACAAGCATTTTTTTGTATAGGTTGGAGGATCTATTTCCCATTACCATTTTGGGAGGCAATTTTCTAAAACAAAAAACACTTAAAATACAAAAAAAAAATATTTAGAAATACCTACAATTAAGTATTGCATGTTTATTTTAAAGCATGAAGTCTGTTCCATCATTTTATTTTTTATTGAAGAAACATCTTCATATAGCTTTTAAAAAAACTTATTATATATTCGAAATTGTGAAAAAATTAATTTTTTTATTGATTTTTTCAAAATTGAGATAATATGTATGTATTAAAATTGTTGTAAGTATTTGTTACTTCTATAAATTTTTAATCGAACACTGAAAACTACTTGTTTTTTGTGTTCTAGTTTTCGAGTAAATTGATATTTAATTAACCTATTTTTCGATAATTTGTTTGGTATCAACGTGATCTTATTTTACACATTTCGCGGAGATTCTGATAATTTTGGGGTTCGAAAATAATTAAAAAAAATCCTGTAGACAGTGGCCCCTGTCGGGATGCGCGGTTGGGATATGCCTAGATGCTTTGAATTTTAAGAGACTGCATATGCTTCGGAGAATATCGTTTTTTTTTAGCTTGAAGTCAATTTTTTCAAAAACTTGAACAAAAGAACTTAATTTAAAATATTAACTTAGTGCAAGTTTCTATCTTTCAGAAAAGGTACAGTTCTTAATTTTAAATGTGGCGGCTGTTTTTTGATAATTGTTTTTTTAAAGTCATTTTGAAAACTCACCTTTCTGCATAAAAAAGGGAGTTAGAACCCTTCGACTAAAGTAAAGTTTTTTTTTAATTAAAGTCTCTACAAGAATCTGTTATCCCTTTGTGGCACCAATGGTATCGCACTTAAGAGTAAGATCAAGCTTATTATAAAAAATGGGCACGACTGGGTCGTACGTACTTGTTCTTATGTATTCAATTACTTTGCAAAGCAAGATCTTTGACAGAAACAAGTAACATGTGCGTTGAAAATAACACAGTTTGTTGTCATTCATGAACAATGGCATTGGGGGTATGTTAAGCTTTAACGACAGAAGACAGCATTGAGTTTTCGAAGCATTAAACTACACACGATTTCTGTTACCCTATTTGACAATGTTGTATAAATAGGAATTTATTGAGCTTGACATACGGTACCGTTGCAATTGTACGTCGCATAGTAGAATATGAGAGATTATGAGGGGTGTGGTGGGCGCATAAAAGTTGCATGATGGAAGAGGTTGCTTTGAAATAACATGCTCGTGAGTAATCTTTGTATGTCCCATTCTTTCCCATTCATTCGAATATAATTTTTGGTCCAAGATGAAGGTAAGTCGCTAGGGTAAAATGCTTTGTCTGCGTTTATGTTTATCTTGGAATAGTGATGACGATACTCAAGCCAAGAGTTTTTTAAGTCTCATCGTCGCATTGCAGTGTTTTTTAAAGTCCTTGGCATTGAAAAAATAAAAACTGAGAAGGGGCTCATTTTGAGCCTTTTTGGCTGCAAGGTCAGCGAGATTGTTACAAGCGATGTCCATATGCCCTGGAACCCAGGCAATTTTAAGGTTTTTCCTTTTTTCAATAAGTTTGTCGCGTATGACTAATTCTAGTCTAGAAGAATAGTTGTTGATGTTTTTGATGGCATTGATGGTTGATAAACTTTCAGTAAAAGTAACAGTTTTTTTTGTTTTTGGCAGATTCGATAGCTTTAAGTAGTGCAAATGCTTCAGCTGTAAAGATTGATGAGGAGTTTTGCAGTAACCCTTTGGTGATGTTGATGCCGTTTTCATTGACAACTGCGAATGATGTCCCGTCTATGGTCTTTGATGTATCAGAAAATAAAAAATGCCATCACTGTTTCTTATATTTCTCTAATGTTTCTTGAAATAGGGATTTATATATAACTTGATTGGTGCTAGACTTGGGATAGTTGTTAAAAATAGGAACGATGGATTCGCAAGGAAAATACCAAGGTGGGTATTTGCATATATATTTTCTGGAAGTGATGAAAGGTTTGTCAAGTTTAGGTGCTTGATTGATGGCTTTTTGAAGTGCTGAGGGATATTTACATATTTTTGTCTTTCTTAATAGCATCGTCTTGGGTTGGTGATGAGAATGGTGAGTTGATTTTTTTTAAATTTGCCACGTGAGGAGATCGATTCTGTCGAATAAGTTTGGAAGTCCGGTTTCGACTAAAATGTTTTTAATCGGTGTTGTACGGAAGGCGCCAATGCTCGTTCGTATTGCTGCATGATATGGTGTAGAGATAAGATTTAAATCTGATTTAGAACATATTCCATATTCGGAAGCCCATAATCAATTTTAGAAAGAATAATGAATCGAATGATTGAGATAATAGTATTAAAAATCCAGTTAAATTTTTTTGAGCTTAAGAGTTTTATCAAGTTAACCCTGGTAGTAAGGCATTTCTTAATATATAAACAATGTTTCTTAAATCTATAATTTGAATCGAATAATAATCCTAAAATTTTTGAACATTTTACATTTTTTTTAATAATATTATTATGGGTAACCCCTTCAATAGATTTTTGAGATTTGTTCTTACGGCAAATATGTAAAATTTCACACTTTGCTGTTGAAATAATTGATAATGAAAAATTACCCCAATTGGATAAATCTGAAATTTAATTTGAGAAAATTGAAGATAAATCTGTGAGGTTTTTATGTTTTGAGAACAAAATGAGATCGTCAGCATATAGGATGTGGTTGATTTCGGGGTAGATATTAACGATTGGTATCGGAAAAATTGTTGCCACTTTCCATGTCTGAGGAATAATCCCTTTGTATAGAATGGTGTTGTAAAAGGAAAAAAAATTTAATTTGAAAGAATTCGGTGAGCTATTGAGCGTCGAGTATGTGATTCTGTCGAAACCTGGTGTTTTACCTTTCGAGGCATGTAAACAAGCTTGGAGTTCTATCAGAGAAATGGGAGTCTCGATCAATGAAGCAGAGGGGGATGGAGTGCCAGTATAGACAAAAGAGGTTAAATATTGAGTTTTTGCGCTTAAGTAATGGGGATGAAAGTTAGAGTCACTTTGAGAATTTTCCCATGTTTTTGAAAAATTTGAGTTGATTTCAGTTGGATTAGTCAGGTTCGCAGTATTGGTTTTGATAACCCTTATGGAGTGGGGAGAAAAGTTACCTGAAAGACATTTTATATCAAGCCACATTTTTTTTGGGGAAGAGTTGAGATTGATGCTAGATATACATTTTTTGAAGCATTCAGATTTTTCAATTTTTGCAACTCTCCGAAATGTAGCGTTAGCCTTACGGTAAGCGATAAGATTTTGTTGGGATGGAGATTTTTTGAAGTTTTTAAATAGAGATTGTTTGTTTTGCCGTAACTTGTGGAGATGAGGATTCCACCATGGCCCATGGGACAGTTCTACTATGAGGCTTGTGAGATGATTGAGGGATGCTACAGTTGGCTGCAAAGGGGATTGCTCTAGTGATATTACCTGCTTGTCTGTTAATTTCAGTGTAGGATGGTCTGATTGAGACCTGTTTTGAAAGCGTTGTTTGGAATATTTCCTATTTAGCGTAGTCTGTAAGGTATTTTGGTTGAGGAGTGGGAATATGGGGATTGTTGCCCAAAAGAAGAGTTGTTTGAAATGATAGAATCAAGGTCAATAGAATCAAATGTTTGGCTAGGTGGAATGTAAAGAGAAACAACTGTCAATTTGAAGGACAATTTTATTTCAACAGCAATTGCAGAAATAGGAGAAGTAATGTCAATGAATTTGTGGGGAATGATTTTGTTTACAAGTAGACATATACCTTGTTTAGAAGTTAAGTTGGAAGGAAGGTTGTGACATGCAACTGAATAATTTTTTGGTGGAAAGAAAGTTAGATTGTGTTTAATGTGCGTTTCTTGAAGAGATATTATGCATGGGTTTATTTTTTTTATGAGGATTTGGAGATTGTGAAGGTTATTAAAATAACCTTGTAAATTCCATTGTAGAATTTTAAGATCATGGGAGGCGGTGAAAGTGCTATTATTAACCGTACATCTAGGTGTACGGGTGAAACGGCGACTTTCACCTGGTGAATGATTATTCCCGCGGCCCGTGCGACGATGCAGGCTCCCTCCAGTAAAGAGGGCCCGCCCGGGCCGCGGGTTGAGGGTGGAACATTTGTTTTATTATGTGGAATCATAATTATCAATGTTCATCGGTGAATTTGTTTGTTTTAGTGTTGATATTGATCTGGATTGAGAGTAATTTTTCTGTGTAGAGTAAATAGAAAGAAATTCGTTTTTGTTACGAGAATTTTTAGTTGATTGAGTATTTGTCTTGTTAGAAATGTGTTGCTGTGTGCTAGAAGAGTCTGTTGTGGTTGAGAGAGGATTTTGTTGTTCTGTTTTTGAGTAAGAAATTGAGTTGAGTGCTGTGTTAGAAGTTGATGGATTATCTTTCGATTTGTTTTCTTGGGAGTCCAGTGGTAAAAGAAGGAATATGAAGATTATGAGTAACTTTAAGTGTTTGTGAGTTGGGTGAGTTGGGTGGAGGGATGGGAAGTTGGATTTGTTGTATTAGTTTTTTTCAATTTTGATGAGTAGAGATCGAGTGAGAAAGATGACGGGATTTGGTTACGTTCTCTTTGCATGCGTCTAGCTTCAGCTAGTGTGCATTTGTTTTTCGTTTTTATTTCTAGTACCTCTTTTTTTGTATATATCTTGGGCAAGATTTTGTGAAGGCAGGATGAGGACCAGAACAGATAACACATTGGGTACGTGTTCCGACATGAAGGGGGAAATTGCATGTGTCGCAAGAGGCGGGGTTTTTGCACCATTTCATGGTATGACCAAAGTCGTTGACATTACCGGCAACGCATTGGATTAGGAACCAATTTCAATTGTCTCTGGTATTTAAAAAAAAATCAAAAGAAAATAACATAAGACCTGTCGGTTTTTTGTTGTTGTCGAAATAATCTCGGTTTGTGGCACATTAATTAGGCAGGGAGTGTAGGCAATGCCTTTTGAAGTATTGAGGTTAGAGTGGAGTTTGATATTAACGGGACAGGTAGAATCTAAAGCATTGGAATAAATAAATTTATCGGCAATGTTTTGATCGTTTGTTAGGATAAGGATGGAACCGTCTCTTAGTTGGGAGATTTTTTCATATTAGGTGCTGATGGAGTCTATTTTTTTCTTAAGGACAAAAATACTTACTGATGTTAATGGAGTATTAGGATCCTTGGGAGTTATGTGAACGAAACGAGGATTTTTTAAGTTTGAATTTTTAGGAAGAGGAGGGAAATCACTTAATATGACACTGGATGTATTATTTCTTTTTGGGGGAGGGGGCGGAAGGTCGGGTGGATCAGAAAGGGAACACAAATCAAGCGAACTGAATCGATTGCCCGAACGGATAGGCTTGGGAGCCATCCTTAGGGGCGACTGGAACGAAAAAACTTATTCATGCAAAAAACTAAACGGTAAATTGACGGATAGGAAAAGGAAAAATCAGAGTATGAAGGGAAAACGAAAAGAGAAATAGCGATTGGTAAGCGGACGCAGTAGACTAAAGGAAATAGATCTGAACGGTACTTTCTACTAGACATACAAACTGCAATAGTTTTACAAACTTGAAAGTCGAATTTAACTTTATTCTTTTGGGACAACACATAAGAAGGCTGTTATATTTGAAGTATAATATAGGTATATTATATTTGTACTAAGTAATTAGGTAACTCAGAAAGTTGTGTCCAAAATTACAAAATTGTATATCCTTTCGTCGTCAGCAAAACAGTTAAGTGGATTAGAAGTAACAGACAGAAGATCATTTATAAAAATGAGGAAAAGAGTCGGAGACAGAACAGAGCCCTGGGGCACATCAGCATTTGTTTTGTGGGAATCAGACTTGAATCCGTCCAATACAACTTGTATTGAACGTTCTAGGCGATAGCTTCTAATCCAACGAACAAGAGTATTATCGATCCCAAAAGCACGCATTTTCGATAAGAGAGCTTCATGCCAAACTCTATCAAATGCCTTGGAGATATCAAGAGCAATAATCTTACTTTCACCAAAGCGATGTAAAGATTTGTTCCATTGTTCGGTGAGATCACCAGTGAAACGGTTGCTGCGGAAGCCAAACTGACGGTCATGGAGAAGCTTTCGATCTTCGAGATACTCCTTAAGCTGACGGTTAATCAGTGTTTCCATGACCTTAGAAAGAAGGGATGTCAGTGCTATGGGTCGGTATGAGGAGAGGGAGGATGGGTCACCTTTCTTAGGGACAGGCTGAACAAATGCTGTTTTCCATCTTCTAGGAAAGATTCCAGAAGAGTAGGAGCGATGGAAAAGCTTACGCAGTGGCAAAAATTTGGTTCTTTCAATAACGGAGTTGAATAAGTTCCTTGCTTGTGTGTGCTTTTTCCGATTTTCCTCTGTAGGGTTGGCTTTGTAGGATCGGAATCGTACTTCTTTTGATATTATAGCTTTTCGTTTAAACTTCTTTGCTATTGTGTTAATTCATTGTGAGAATGCTAAATGATTTTAGAAAATAGCAAATGCTTTGGGTGATGATGTATGTTCTCACATATTGTTTGTTCATGCCGTATTGGGGTGAGATACTACCTACAAACCGTTTTGAATAGGAAAAAGTGACTACATAAAATTACTAAAAAAATCCAGCAGTTTCAAAGAAAGTGCTTCTGTATTTCTAGCATCACATAAATCACATAAAGAAATCGATTGCCTTAATGCCATTACCTCATTATATGGAGGAGTCAGATTGTCAAAAATTAAGCTGCTCCAATTCCATTGAAGTGGACATGAGTAAAATACCAATATTTATTGTTTTTTTTTTAAATGCCTTTATAATTTTTATTTTTCTCTTTTTTTTTAGATATTTTGTCTTTATTGAATTAAGTTTTACAAAATGTTAATCAAATGTAAATAAAAAATAATCTTAAAGTTGTAGTTTTTAAATGTAATAAGCGTTTTTAGTCATCATAATTTATTTTTGATGGAGTTTTTGAATTTCCCGTCCCAAAAAATACATAAAATGATAGCCCACATGATAATACAAACATTTATACGCTAAGACATCAAATAATGGGCAGCTATTTTGAAAAATCCGCCATAATAGGTGAACGCGCCATCGTAGAGCGGTAGACTTTTCGCCATCGTGTTTTACGAATTTTTTTAAATTGTTTTCAGAAATTGTATTGCAATAAGTTTTAGGTAAGCCTGTTTTTTGAGCCAATTTGACTAGACTATATGAACATAGGTAAACAACATTTCTCCAACACCAGGTTAATTCCTCACCACATTTTTGTCCATTTTCTTCTTTTTGTTAACCTGCCTCTTTTATGCATAAGTCCACAATTACATGGTGTCTCGTGAGCCTTGTTTCTTTTTCAATTTTCCGTTTGAACTTTTATCCCGTGAGACATTACACATACTACGTTTACAAGAGCGGATTCACGAATCGAATTCAATCCAAAGCGAAATTTCGATCCAGGACCCCTGTTCTGTAACTATGGCATCGATAAGATATATCTAGAAACTTTGAAACTTGAAAAAAAAATCATTTTATCGCTTCGCGATAAGACTGAAAAAATTGACTTAAATAAAAAAGTAACGAAAATATTAGCAGATAAATATCTAATTGTATGTACATAATTTATATTAATTTTAACTTTTAAGGGTTTCAAAGGTTTTCAAAGGTCCAAAAATCAAATCAAAGGGATTCGTAAAAAAAATATTTATCTCTTCCTAATTCTCCTTAACACTTAAAAAAAAAAATTAAACGACAATTTCTTAAAAAGAAAAACTTGGCACTGCAACTCACTAAACACCATATGGAGGAGAGATTCACTTGATTAACTTTGCCATTCAATCTCCACGTTCTTATTTGTGTTATTTAAAAAAAGAAGCGACCAGTGACTAAGCCATCATTTGCAGTCACTTAAAAAAAATGTGTCATCTGTCCAAGAGACAAAGGCCGCCAGACCAAAATAAGGTGTAGCAGTTGTCAAAATTCACTTTGTTAGGATCATAGCCACTATGTGTGCCAAATGTGTCTTGATTTAATTTTTTAAAACATTTTATAATTTTAAACATTCCAATCTTTGATGTCATAAAAAATAATTTTTATTAAATAGTCCTTTTCCTTTTATTTAAATTGGGCCAAAAACTGTTCTGGGTTTCCAAGGCCCCAGGGTAGCAAGTGTTTCTCCCGGGATGGGTAGGGTTTAAGGGTTAAAGGTAAGCCCACACATACATACATATATACGCTTAAAAAAATATTAACACATGAAATACAACAACAACAACAAACTTATATATTCCCTTAGTCCCCTTGTATACACATAATTATATGACGCCAATTCTTCAATTCCCTTTTGGGCACGCCTGTGGCCTTCGCACTTTGAATCATCGTCACGCGACAGTGTGTGACAAACTTTTCTATGTCCCTACGTTTGGTTATTCAACGCTCTTCCTCTGACTTATAGCAATACATATATCGGACCACAAACTGAGGAAGATGATAAAAATTCAATCAATAACAATAAAAATAACAAACGAGAATGAGAGCATCCAAATTCTCCGACTTGCTTGATTGTGATCCCTACTACTCTTCTCAACATTATGACTATGTGTATAAAATGGGACTTAGATAGCGGCGATAAACATCCACAATCCAACTTTTTCGATGAATTTTTCACAAAATTAATTTAGAAATTCATTCCATTTGACAGATATTTTGCGGCTTATATCACAAAAACAGGTGGCGATTTTTGTTGTGTTTTTTTTACATTACATTATATTTTAATCTACTCCGTAGATAAATCTACGAAGTAGACACACTTACGAGCACTGGCTACTGAGGCCATCGGCTCAGACAATTACAAGACGACATTGATACAGGACAGAAGAGAAGACAGAAGGAGAACGGAAAACAGAAAACACATAACACATGTCAATAGCACGCAGTTGGTTTTCGGACGGTCCCCCATCTTTCTACTAACCACGCGCAACGATGCTTGATTTCGCTGATCTCACGGGAAGTGATGCTTTATCAGAGCCAAGGCCGTTGACGTGTTTTTTTTTAATTTATCGTAAAAGTTAAGTTCAATTATTGAAAAGAACATGTAAATATAAGAATTGAGGGAATTAAAGTGTTAAAAAAACACATTTGACAAAAATATCAAATTGAAATTTAACGAGCGATGTCCAAATGTTGTAAATAATATCTAAATATTTTTTTTTTATTTTAAGCCTATAAACGTGTGCCAAAAAACACAGATTTTATTAAAAGAAAATGAGCAATGTATTATATTGCAGTTTTATTTTATTTTACCCAAGAATCAGACACTGGACTCACGTCCAACATAAGAGAAAAAGAAACAACCACATAAACAAAAAACAAAAGGCAACAACGAAAACCAAGGGAAACAAAGAAAATTGATGTCAACAAGTGCAAAAGTAGTGAAAATACGCCTGAAATAAAATTTCCGAAATGCGTCGCGTAAAATAAAAAAATAAAATGGTAAAAACTTGTGATTCTTAGGTAAAATAAAATATAATAAAAAAAAAACAATAAATTACAATGTTCATTTTTCTTTTATTAATATTTATTTCAAAAGTATTTCTGAAATGCTTATGAAATATTTCTCCTCTTTCATTCCAAACAGAAAATTTCTTTATCATGCAAGCATTTTAGTCTAGTCGACAGTTTTTTTTTTTATAATTATTTTTTGTGATAGTAAAACACGGCGAAATATTTCTGAATTGTTTTTTTTAAATATTTCAGAAATATTTTTTGAACAAATGTTTCTTTGGTGTGGACACACCTTAATATTAAGTTTTTGAAATGTCAATGGCAGCACGACTTATCGACTTCCATTGGAAATTCCAGTCAAGCTTAGAATGAAATTTAGAGTTATTGCAAGGACTTACAGGACACCGATTATTTCGAGATGCAATAGGTATGGAATTTTTTGGTTCAGACGACGCGAAAAGTTATCGACAAAGTTACAGAAAAGGAATCCAGGTATATATAGATGACAAATTTATACTTTCTGTATACATATTTTATTTATTTTTGATTTTATTTCGAGTAATACGAATTCGCTTCGATCTAGATATACAAATACCTTAATACGGATTCAATTCAGATTTAATCCTCTATGTTAACGTAGTAACAGTTGAATTTAGAATAATCTCTCATATTTGACAGTTCTTATTTCTGCTTCGAATGCTGCATGTGATGCATGTGATCATGGTGACGTTTATTCAGATTCAGATTTATAATAACAAAGATATTTTGGAAAATATAAGAATGAAAAAGGTGGATACTATTGTTTGCGTTAATTTGAATCGTGTCGGCAATTTAAATCACCACCGAACAGGTATTCATCATGGATGCAAAAAAGCTGCCTTATATCACATCTAAAAACTCTCTTTTTATATCTGATGAAGTTCTTCCAGGGAAATAAATACTAATAGAAACTTTGACCTCATTTCCGTTCAAGAACTTAACGGATATACCTATGTTCTCTAAGCAATGGTTTTTAATAAAAGGAAGCAGTGAAAGTTGAATTGATTTCCTAATAAAAATTACTACACCACCACGCCTCTGTTCAAATTGATGAACTCGATAGTACTGATATTCGGAAAAAGGTAATATATTTTCAGTTGTAAGCCAAGTATCAGTTACAAGTGCAACGTCAATTTTTTGGCTATTTAAGAAGTTTAAAAACTCGACATATTTGTTTCTTATTGACTTAGAATTCCAAGTTATAATATTTAAATTATCATTAAATATGTTACTTATAATTTGAATAAAGAAACTTAATAGCTATATATCTGATTATATTAAATTGTTCTATTTTGTTCCTACAAACTTTGTATATACATTCCTTTTTTAATTTTTTTTTATTTTTGTTTTAAAATGAAGGCCTTTTAAATTTGCACTTGATTGTCTATAAAAAAAACTCACTAAGTCTAAAACTCAGTTATGTCTGGGGTATCTATATAATATTTATACCCGCGAGCAAAACTGGGTAGGTTAGCTAATATTATATACTGAGGTAATTTTAGCAATTCTATAGAAGGTTAATTGAAACAAGTATTTTGCTTTAACTATAATTTTTTTTCCCCGCGTGCAAAGCTGGGTAGGCCAGCTAGTAACAAACATTATTTTCAGCAATTCAAACATTTTGCTTAAACTATAAATTTCTTACATCATCAAATGGGAAATTTGTAAAATGCATGTACATATGAAAGGATACAAATGCACATGCCTTATATTTTTAAGTACCTATACAATATTATACCTAGAACTATAATTACGAAATTTTTTTTTTGGAAAACCCTCCGAAAAAGTCTGATTAATAATATCCACTTCAACGTAATAACACCATAATGCAAAACCCTGAGTGCAAGCGAATCCACAATTCATTGCACACTCATCAAACAAAACAATTATTTTCCCACTAAAAAAACATTCCTTGCTGATGATGGAAATGGACAAGGAATCTAATCTAATCTGGCTTTCCAGGTAAAGCTGAAAAATCTGAATTTCGGTTGACAGGACAAATAGTTCATTCTCTTTTCCACAGTCCTACCACGCGGCTAACGTGATTTCAGCTCTAAAAATGAGCGTTGTAGTATATGCGTTCATGGTGGAAACTTCCAACCGTAAGATTTATGAATATATGCAGGATGCCAAAGTTTGATATCTAACTGTTTGCAAGTAAGAATTGCAGTTCCAACACAGTTACACCAGATTGTTTATTATTAATTAACTCTTTCCTTGTCTTAAGACTTCAACGATTCGCCACGCGAGCAACCCTTCTTAGCATCGAATGTCCCAAAACTGCTCGTCTTTATGCAGAGGCTGCAAACAACTCATCGGAATGACCAGTGAGGAGTCAGACCTCAGATCGACTCTTCTCCTGGAGCAAGCTGCTTGCTGTTTCTTAGCCTCTCGTCCTCGAGGAGCAGGAACAACTCACTGAGTGTGAGTTTCTCCACCACACCACACGAGATGTCACTCGTCGGTGAGGTCAACCCGGTGATGATTTCTTTCTCCGTTTTTTTTTTAGATTTCCAAGATGACTAACGAAACCCTTAGCAAGGATAAAGAAATTCGGAAGCAACATGTTTTCCGGGTTTTGAAATGAAGTGATGGACAATCCCTCAAGGCTCAAGAAGCCACAACCATTCCCAATAAGTGGCTCGTTAGCAAGCTCTGCGGAAAAAAATAAACTTTACCACACCACAAACAATGCCTGACCCAATTTGAAAAAAAAATTGATGAGTTCATCAAATCGTTTGATGAATTAAACCAAAACAATAAACATTCCGCAACCTACCTTAAAAATGATATAAACAATTAATGAACAATTATCTTTCCTCCAACTTCCCATTACAAACGATAATAACATTGAAATGGTGGCCAATATAAAAAAAAAAACAATGTCAAGTGAAATAAAATCTACTATTTCCCCTTTAATAGCGTTATTTGACTCGCTTCCGACTGTGATTGATATTCAATCGCAAGTAGTGAGTCCCCTTAATTATGATCCCATTCTTTTTAATTTAATGTGTCAAACAAAAGAACTTAAAGAGAACATCAATAATACTCAATAATAATCAATAATCCCCAATATAATACGTCAACATTGGAGGAAATATTGGACACTATTGAGCTATATCGAAAACTGCCTTTCTCCACACCTCTACACTCCCAACCAAATAACAAAACTGCCTCGCCAACTCAGAAGCCTACCCTAGAACGTTTCGGTACATTGTGAAAACTCTCGGAATGGAAAAACAGACTGAGAAAATTCGATGACGCTAGTTGCTCAACTTTTCAATCCAGTAGTTTCACTCTTGCAAGAGTTTCCTCCCATACTGACTCAAAGTGGATCAATGAATTATTTAGAATTTAAATAAATAAATTTATTATAAACATATCTAAAATTGAAAAAAAAACTAAACTCAAAACTTTCATAATAACTCCTTTCCAAATATGAATGGCTGTTCCTCAACCCATCTGGTGGAGTTTTCAAACTGGTCAATATGTTGACCTAAACTCTGCTGAAACAGATCCACGTCCACAACCCTGCTTTGATCCTCTCTTACCACCTTATATAAACGCAACAGACCCTTGTTTGTTTCACTGAGTCCCGTTATGCCGTTTTCAAACTCAGAGAAAACAAACTGTTAGACAACATTCATCTCTTCCTAGCCTAGATAAGCATGACGATTTATGCATAGGCGGTAAAACGAAAAGTTTTGTGTCAGCGTCTATTAAAAAGGAAGGTCTGCCTTCTGATCCGGTACTATTGAGGAAGATATACGACAAATATCACGAGCTTCTGAACATAGCCTTTGCTAAGCTTTGGGTTAAATATCTTCGCTCTCGTTCAATTCTCGATTACTCCGACTACTTGGGAATGTTTAATTAATTTTAAAATTTATATGAAACACTCTATAATGACTTTGCTTGCACCACCCAAGCTAATTTAATAACGGATCTTAAATCGTTTTTACCCGATTTAAGGAAAATTTCCACTATCACCCCAATCCATAAAAACGGTCCCAAAATACAAGTTTCAAACTATCGGCCCATCACCAAACTTTCTATTCGAAATCATTCTGTATGATTCACTCTTTTTACAATGCAAATCTCTGATATTCTCAAATCAGCACGGTTTTTATAAGGGAAGATCTACCATAATAAATCTTGTTGAGTTTGTTACATATTCACTCTCTGCCATGGAAAAAGGTTACGAAGCAGAGGTCATCACTACAGATTTCAGCAAGGCTTTCGACAAAATCTCTCACAGTTTAATTCTTTTTAGGCTTTCTTTCTAGGTTTCCTTCTTAACCTTCTTAAATGGGTATCCTTGTATCTCGACAACCACCCATACAGAGTCCGTTTTCGTTCTGCTCTTTCAGTTTCTTTTATGACCTCTGGGGTACCCCAAGGTAGCCATCATGGACCTCTCTGGTTTGCCATTGCCATAAATGATATTGAAAAGATAATTCAATCATCTTATATCTCCTTTTATGCTGATGATGCTAAAATTTTCAAGGTCATCTCCACTGGTCGCGATTCTCTCCTGTTTCAAAATGACCTCAATTTGTGTTTTGTCAATTCGTGCAGTAAGAATTTTTTCTAAATTAACATTGCCAAATGCGAGCTAATTAAGTTTTCTCGAAAAAAGTAAAAAGCC
Source organism: Platycheirus rosarum (assembly GCA_963971375.1). Classification (NCBI taxonomy): domain Eukaryota; kingdom Metazoa; phylum Arthropoda; class Insecta; order Diptera; family Syrphidae; genus Platycheirus; species Platycheirus rosarum. Next base: position 98,832,335 of record OZ020508.1, read on the forward strand.
TCCCCTCAGATCTTATTGTCTTTAGAACGATCCCATTAACCGCGTAAAGGTTACCCACTTTTTAGGCGTCCAGTTTCAATGCGAATAAAATTTTTGCCCTCATATCTACAATGCTATATCAAGAGCTAATTTCGCTCATGGTTTTACCAAAAGGTGGTCCAAAGTGTTTTGGAACCCATTTGTAACCAAATCCCTTTATATTTCCTATTTTCGTCCTCTCCTTGAGTCTGCATCAACAGTATCACGCGGTGCATATCTCTAGAATTAAAAGCGTTCAACGTGGTTTTCTGATCTTTGCTCTCCGAAGCCTTTATGACTCTAATAACTTCTCATCTCTGCCACCCTACATTGACCGACTCAAAATTATAAATCAGCACCCCTTGAAGTCCGTAGGAGTGTGTTTGACATAATTTTCATTCATCGACTACTTCTCAACACAAACCCACGCAACTTAAGATTATCGTACTTCCTATGGTCTCAATGAACCTTTAATCCGCATGTTGATTAAAATCAATTCGATCTCTAATCTTTTCGATTCCAACCTTCCAAGTCCTTGTCTGAAAGCCCTCTTACATCATCTTTCCTCCTTATAACTAAAGTTAGTTTAATAAGTTTTTAAGATTAATTAAGCTTGTATTAAGGTTATAAATGGGGCGTGAGCCCCACCAAAACAAAACTAAAACAAAACTACATTCATGCTCCTGAACAGAAGGGAGAGTTCACTCTGTGTTTGATTTTCTACTACACAATGCAACCCAATTATATGGGAATCAAGTATCGGCTGGAATTCGGAAAGAATTCAAAATTTGTTTTGATTTCGCGCTGAAATGTAAACATATCAAACATATTGTTGACGTTTTAGAAACTCACCTCCACCATACTCCAACAACATATCGAGCGGGACCTGTTCGAACCTAATTTCTTAGGAATACGTTTTTGGCGTAGCGTATTCGCGTCGCACGACGCAACGTCTTTACGTTCTTTTACAAGGGCATCGCTACCTGCGAAATCTCAGGCAATTAAGTGTTTATGGCAGAGCTATTTCGACTAGTTTCAGTGTTGTTGTTATTAATATTATTGAACGGTCGAATGGTTTTTCGGCCGTTCTTTAGGAAAATTCCCGAAGAATAGAAAAATGGAGCAAAGTTCGATAAAATTGTTTTCTTATCTCGGAATCTTAAGGCTTCTAGTAATTCTTTACTTAACACACTCGAAGTAGCCAGTTGCATTCCTCCCCTTAAAAGTTTCTCCCGTAATACTCGTCTCGCAAGGAATGCTCATCAGTTCACCCTTGAGCCTAATTTCGGACGTACCGTGAAATATAGGGATTCTTTTTTTAGCCGAACGACACGAATCTGGAATAGTTTACCCGGCGGGATTTTCCCTTGCCATTTTGATCTGCAAACATTCAAAACCAATGTTAATCGGCACCTCCTATCTCTCCCCTCCCTATCTTCGTAATGCCCGCGCAGTGTGTTCTACATTAAAAGGGAAACACATAATCCCTTGTGCGCGCGTTAATTATAAAAAAAAAAAAAAAAAAATGTAAAAATGCGAAAATTGTAGCGAAAGAGCGAAAAAAAAATTAAGTCGTGTTCGATTGAGTGTAACAACGAGAAGAATGATTTTTATTTTCCAATTTGATTCTAAGTAAAGTATGTTTTAGTACAGCAAGATTAAATTTAGCGTTAAGTACATTTTAAGTTAAAAATATGGCGAACATTGGTTTTTGAGCGCTAAGTTTAAATTGATTAAATATGGCAAACATTGGCTTTTTGGGCGCTAAGTTTAAATTGATTAAATATGGCGACATAGGTTTTTTGGGCGGCAAATTTAAATTAAGTTAATAAAAAAAAGATTAAATTGAGTAAAGAAAGTTAGATATATAAAGATTTAATGAAATGATAGATAATGTAACTATGTATGTAATTTGTATGCTTCTTGTAGTTATTGTTGTATGATCGAACATTTCACCCCCTTTGAAAGCACTCGGTTTCAACAAGGTAAAATTGCAAATTTCTGGATGGATCTCTTGATTATGCCTTTTGGTGTACGAATTTCTGCTACCCTTATTTTTCCATCTTTACCAGGGAATGTTTCTTGAACTCGGCCCAATAACCATTTTTGAGGAGGTAAATTTTCTTCGTGAATGATAACCATCGAATCGGCTGCCAGGTTTGGATGCTGCGAAGACCACTTTGTGCGCTGCTGTAATCTTCCATATCCTCATCGGTCCAACGCTTCCAGAAATGCGTCTTTACGTTTTGGATGCGACGCCAGTACTGTAGAACACCGGTGATGGGGGCTTCATCTGCTGGTTCAGGAATCGCCTTAAGTGATGAACCAATAAATAAGTGGCCTGGAGTTAAAGCTTCGTAGTCGTTTGGATCATTCGTCAAGGGTGTGATTGGCCTGGATTTCATGACGGCTTCGATCTCGCAAAGCACTGTAGCGAGTTCTTCAAAAGAAAGCTTAGAGTTGTGAAGAGTGCGAAGTAGATGTCCTTTAGCCAGCTTGACCGCGGCTGCCCAGATACCGCCAAAATGAGGAGCCCTAGGAGGAATAAAGTTAAATTTAATATGTTCATTGTTACAAAGATTAACAATGGAATCTTGAGATGTTTTGCGAAACAACATGTTGTGAAGTTCTGTGAGTTTTGAGTTTGCTCCAACGAAATTGGTTGCGTTATCACAGAATATATTCTGTGGTAATCCACGAAGACTTATCATGTGTTTTAGCGCAGCAAAAAAACATCTGCTGACAAATCTGACACTGTTTCTAGATGTACAGCCTTTGAAGCAAAACACACAAAAACTGAAATATGTCTTGTAGGGGACTTTTCCTCGAATTCTATGGTAAGTATATATAATTCCACAGATATAACATCACAACGCAGGAACGGTCGACTGGCGACGATTCTTTCTGAAGGAAGATTGCCCATTACTTGCTGCAAAAGTTTGGGTTTGTAGCGAATACAATGTATACAGTTGTTAACAATTTTTCGAGCAAGGTGCCTAACGTTTATAATCCAAACCTTTTGTCTTAATAAGGGAACCAGAGCCTTCGGTCCCGCATGGTAACTTTTTAAATGTAAATGACGAACAAAAAATATGGCAAAGTTCGATTCTTTTGCTAGCAGAGCTGGGTGTTTTTGCTTTTCTGTTGAATTTGTGTTTTGGAGACGTCCTCCGACTCGAAGTATTGGGTAGTCTTTTGAAGCATCTATAAACGGACTTAGATGTTTTAGAGAACTTTTGATTTCTCTTTCGTTTTTGATGGCGTTTATTACCTCCGCAAAGAAAACGCTTTGTTCAATCCAAGTTATCACAATAAATGAAAAAGAAGGACCTGTCTACTATAAAGATAATCCTAGTTCTTCCACGGTACATCCTCGAAAGCTAATATCTGCTGGGTTACTTGCAGTAGGTACGTGTCTCCAATTGGTGCGAACCATCTTCTCCTGGATCTCAGAGATTCGGTTACCGACAAAACTATTTAGTTTGGAAGTGTGAGTCGAGATCCAATGTAGGAATACCGAAGAAACTGTCCAAAAATGTGCTTCCGAATGCGTCTCTTTAAAAACAGGGTTATTTTTGGACCAAAGTTTTGCTAAAAGATAAGCAGCGCAAAGTTCGAGACGTGGAATTTGTGTTTGTTTGGATGGTGACACTTTGGACCTTGCAATCAGTTTCACTGATACAAAGCCCTCAATATCAGGGGTTCATAAATAAATTGCAACAACCACACGCATTTATGGATGCTTCACAGAATCCGTGTAATTGTACACATTGTTTTGAAAGAGCAAGAGCATATCTAGGCACGGCTAGATTCTGAATTAAATGTAAGTCTGTCATAAATTGCTGCCATTCAGTTGCAATCGATTGTGGAATGGCCGCATCCCATTCAATTTTATCCATAGCTTTTACAAAATGATTTTTGCTTTGACAATAATTGGAAACAGTTGACCCAATGGATCAAAAAGCGAAGAAGCTATCGATGATATTTTTCTTTTTGTGAAGGATGTGTAAATTTGTGTAGGACTTTATGAGAAGTAGAATTGATCGTCATGCGGATTCCATGTTATCCCTAAAGTGCTCGTAACGTTGGACTCGTTGATTTGTAGATATTCTGATGAAAATAAGGAGTGATTGCAGTTCCACTTTGATAGTTCAAACCCTGCGGATTTGAGAATGCTGATGACTTCACATTGTTTTTACCTTAGAGTATCGAAATTATTTGCTCCGGTTATCAAATCATCTACATAAAAGTCATTTTGAAGTACTTGAGTCCCAAGTCGGTATTGAGCTTCGTATTTATCTCCTAAATATTGGAGACATCGAATGGCCATAAATTGCGCAGAGGAAGTCCCATAAGTAATGGTATTCAAAGCATAAGTTTCGATTGGGGTCTTCTCGTTTTCCCTCCACAAAATATATTGAAATCGCCGATGGACGGGATGCACCAAAACTTGTCGGTACATTTTGACAATATCGGGCGTTAATGCAAATCTGTTCAGTCGAAAACGTAGTAAAATTAGAAAAAGGTCGTCTTGAATGGTGGGGCCTACCATTAAAATACGGTTGAGTGAAATATTTGATGAGGTTTGACATGATGCATCAAATACAACTCGCAATATATTTGAAGTGCTATTTGGCTCACATTAACATGTGGTTGACTTAGGTCCGACATATGATTCAAAAAATATCTCTTCTCCTAACAACATGTCTACAGGGGCAGATCTGTAAAATAGCTCTTCCGCAAGTTCTAAATTTTTTAGAAGGTTCCAATTATCGATGATTAATGATGGATCGGGCTGGTATCCAGTTATTGACGATAAGACCAAAAATTCTAACGAAACCTCAAATGGTGAGTACCGGGATCTAATTGTAGTTTGAGTGACGAAGCGATTCTTTGTTTCCGTCATGCCTATTCCTTGTATGTCGACGTTTTTTCTTTTTACTGGAAGACTTAAAGTTTTGGCAAATTGTTCTTGAGTCATATAAACTTGCGAACCTGAATCTGGAAGTACTCTTCCTAGCTGGAAACTTCCTGAAGCGTCTCTCATTAGCACAATGACTGTTGCTAATATGACTTGAGTTAAGTCGCTTTCTATTGCAACGTTAGCAGATGCAGAAGAAGTTGACGGAAGGTCAGAAATTGATGGTTCCTGTGCCGTAGTGGAGTTTTGTAATTCGTTAGGTCGATGGAGAAGCGAGTGATGTGATCGTTTGCAAAATTTACATTTGTAAATAGAAGTACACTTAGCCACATTGCGTCCTTTCCAAAGGCTATTAATACATACCCCAAGCTTTTTTTTATGTTCGTGAAACGGTCTTGAAAAGATAGTTGAGTCAAATTTGAACCACCAAAAATATTGTGAGTTTTATTATGACAAAATGAACAACATTGTTGAGTTATTGTAAGTGAAGTTTTACGAGAGTATTCGGGTTGTGATTCTAAATCTGCTTTTGACATTGCAATATGAATTATAATTGCCTTCAATATTTCTGATTCAGTTTCTATAGACTACAATGAATTAAAAAGTGCAGAAACATTGTCAACGAGAGCTCTTAAATGTGAAGCAGAAATCTTTTGAACTTTTGGAAGCTCAAACAACTGAGAAATATATTCTAAAAAAATTAGAGAATCGTTATCGTAGCGTTTCAACATACCTCTCCAGGCAGCTCGGTCTTTGGCAGTTGCCTCCAGTTTTGCACTCCAACTTGGTTGAGGTCGTCCTCCACTTGAGCGCGCCACCTAAGGCGAGGTCTTTCTTGATTGCGTCTACCCTCTGGGATGGAATCGAAGATCCTTCGAGCCGGAGCATTGTTGTCCATTCGCTCTACATGACCTAGCCATCTTAAACGTGATATGCGTATTTTTTCACAAGGTCAATGTCGCTCTACAGCTCGTATAGTTCTTGGTTGGACCTTCTCCTCCAAAGCCCGTTAACGCAGTTAGGGCCAAAAATCCTACCTCAAAGTTGTACCTGTCTATTGTGATGTTTTGTCCAATCCGCCGGTGTTGTGTGTCCTTCTTTGTGGACAGCAGGTACTTCGTGTTGGCCTCATTGACTGCTAGTCCCATCTTAGCCGCTTCAGCTTCAATGCTAGCAAACGTTCCAGCGACAGCTCGCCAAATATGTCTATGTCGTCAGCATATGCTAGCAATTCCACAGACTTGAAAAAAATTGTCCCACCACAATTGACTTGCGAGTTTCTTATAATTTTTTCAAGTATTAAGTTAACGAAATCGCACGAAAGCGCATCAACTTGTGGGGATGCCAAAACCTGACATGGCTCTGTATAGCTCGTCTCTATAAATGCTATAGTACGCGGCCTTAAAATCAATAAAGAGGTGGTGGGTATCGATTTGGAATTCTTGGGTAGTTTCCAAGATCTGCCGTAGCGTGATCGATTGTGGACATTCCTGGCCTGAAACCACACTGAACTGAACTTCCCATAGAACGGCAGAAAGGATCGTGTACGCGATATTTTTTTTCCTCAACACGTTCTTGTTACCTTTTGGTAAAACTTCCACACGTTGTTCCTGGAGTAGCATCTCTCAATGTCTTCGATCGCGCGCTTCTCATGCTCTCTCTTTTTCTTTTGGAGAAGCCGGTGTTCTTCGCGTCTTTTCTGCTCGTAGAGCTCACAAGCAGCTCTCGTTTTGCTTTGCAGTGCCACTTTATATGCCTCCTGTTTGGCTGCATGGGCCCGCCTGCATTCGCCATCGAAACAGAGGTTTCGTGGTGGTGGTCTGGTGAAACTTATCACATCAGTTGCGGCATCTCTGAAAGCTTGTTGGCAGTGTTGCCACTGGTCTTCGGCACTTAATGCTGGCGGTACTGGATTTCTTGAGAGGTTACGGGATATTCGATCGGCATTGGTTCTGGCGGTTTCTTGCAATTGCAGCTTTTCGACGTCGTACTTCCTCACAGTATTACTCTGTTGTTGTGGAGTTCGGGTTATTTGCGTTCTTACCTTTGCTGCAACGAGTCGATGCAAGCTGCTCGGAAGGTGCCAACATCCAAGGTACTGGAGGTGTGTCTTTCATCGATCACAACGTGATCAATCTGATTGACGGTTCTTTGATCTGGGTGTCGCCAAGTCAGACGTTGTGTCGTGTAGGCTATGTTTTCCGACAGTCCTACCAAAGATTTCCTCTCTACCTATTTTTGCATTAAAATCGCCTAGTATGATCTTAACGTCGTATTTAGGGCAGTGCTCATAGGTTTTGTCGAGGAGCTCATAGAAGTCATCCTTGGTGGCGTCATCTTTGTCCTCTGTGGGGGCATGAGCGCATATTAGGCTAATGTTGCCGAATTTAGCCTAGATACGGATTTTCACAATTCGCTCACTTACGTGTCGAAAGCCCAAGACTTCTTGACTAAGTCTACCGCTTATGACGAATCCGCACCCAAATAAACGCTGTGGTCTTCTTGCACAATCACCATAGGACAATATATAGGACAATGCCTGATTAAAATAGGACTCGGCAATTCCCAACCGGCATTCCAGCTTTGTCACTGACAATTTTTTAGCTTCGATAAAAAAATTTATTCGATTAAGCTTCCCTTTGTGTAAGCGCGATAAGCTTTTAAACCTTCCATATCAGTGTATTTATCCACACTATTAACTATGGAGAATACAATATAAGCTATCCTTTCCAATTGTAAAGGATACTAGTCGAATGTGACGAATGACGATTAGTAAATATTTCAGAAAACCAATGTGAATATTAATGAGCGGCTCCAGCTACAACAGCAACAACTTAGCTTTAAGATACAACAGATTTCATAAAAATAATTTTGTACCAAACTGTATAATCAGGAAATCCAAGAAATAAATCGAGAAATATTTAGAATATTTTATTTATTTCAACGATGACCTTGAGCGAAAACGAGAAAGTGCGAAGATAATTGCTGCAATCAAATGCAAAATCCAATCAAATATATTGAGCGAGAAAAAAGTTTTTTATTTGCAAAATGTGAATGTGAAGAAGTAACAAAGAATACTTTTGCTTTGAATTGTGGATTCTATTCTGCTTGTGTGGATGGTATAATATAATCAATGCGCGGATCGATAATGCAAAATCAATTTATATTGCCAACTAAGAATGATTTAGCTTGTAGTTTATAGGGTACATGTTGTTTCACAAATTAAAATGATATTAAAGTACTGATAACTTTGCATGCAAAATTTTATTCCTTTATATCAAATGTGCGTCTATGGAGTTTTTATTTAGTAACTAATTTAGCTTTTTAAGGTCTCGTTTCGGTTGCAATATTACATTTAGCAATTTGAATAAAGCATTATATGTACACATACCTGGTAGGGAATTTTTTATACTTATTTCCCTTTTTTAGGTTGTACAGCTTCGTTCACAGGTATTCCAAATTTCGTTTTTCCGCTAGGTTTTAGGCAAAGGCAGCTATGGATTGTTTTAATTAAATGATGATCCTTGAGGACATTCCTCTGCTGTAACTGGAACTTTTCATTGGATTTGTATGCGCGCGAACTGTTACCGTTAACACTACCGACACAGCTTAGATTATTTTTCAGTTTTGTATGGTCTTTGAGGGTTTTTTAATGTATCACGTTTTTTATGCAAAGAACTACAGAATTTTGTAATTTTATACCGAGATTTGTATCGAAGGGTCCTGTCACAGTCGCCAAAAATGTACGGCCGAATGGTTTTTAGGGCGTTCTTTGGGAAAATGTACTTTATTTCTTAGGAAAATTCCCGAAGAATAGAAAAATGGAGCAAAGTTCGATAAAATTGTTTTCTTATCTCGGAATCTTAAGACTTCTAGTAATTCTTTACTTAACACAACGAACAAAAAACAATTATTATTATTTTTATTATCGTTATTATTATCATTTTTATTACTATTATTTATATTACAGGAGAATAGTTTACCCTGGTAAATCAACGTATTATTATTATTTTTTTTATTATTATTACTATTTTTATTATTATTATTATTTTTATTATTATTATAATTTTTATTACCATTATTATTATTTGCATGTTTGCATTTCATAACAAGAAAAGAAAATAGTTTAACCTGGTAAATTAACTCGAATAATATCCTGGACGATTTCACCAGTACTATCGGATGTCCGAAGAAAAATTCTACCTAACTTTTGAACTGCTTGAATCGGATATAAAACCAAAACCAATAGCATTTAGGAAAAATTTGATTTCTCAAAAAAAAGAAGAAGCAGAATGACGTGCATAAACTATATTTGAGGTTAAATCCGAGCGAATTTTCTATTTGCAAGTTTGTGGATCGCGTTCTGTTGTTTTGGATGGCGAATTAACTTTTACAGTTCGCTGTCGTGATTTTCTTGGCGGTTCGGAAAAATATAATATGTACAATTTTGTAATATGTAATATAAATGGTTTACATTTAAATGTAGTGTTTTTCCTTTTAAGTTTGTAGAATTAATAATAAAGTCACTTTCTCAATTGCTAAAAAAAAATCAAACTGATATTTTCTGTAGAAATTGCTTAATTTTTTTTATTCGCGTTCGCAGTTCGCCGCTTATTTTAAAAGAGTTTTACTGTGGTAAATTGTTTTTCACGCAAATCAATAAATGTGTCCATGTCAAACGAGCGATTCGCTCAAGTGTTTCAACAAATTTTGATTGTATTTTTTCGTCTCTCTCAGTCTCTTAAGAAGCTTTCAGTCGACTTAAATCGCCGCGCTATAGACACTTGCATATGTACGCCTGTAACTGATTCCTTGCAGCAAATCGCGATATAATACCCTTGAATATTATATAAGAAAACCACACTTACAAAACATAAAACATAAAGATTCCTTTTTAAGAAACAAGCCAAGCAAGCATCCTACGCACCAAAGAAGCTTAAATATAGTACCAAGCCAAGCCCACTATAGAAGACTAAATATAATTCCAAGCCAAGCCAGCATAAATTTAATAAAAAAGTAAAGTGTAAAATTTGATGCACCAAATGTCGGCAGATGACAAAATCAACCAGCTTGTTTCCCAAATGGAGGGAATGTAATTGATTATAAGCAAAATATGGAAAGAGGCAGGTGAAAGGCTTGTTAAGCTAGAATCACATGCCGATATAGGGAACAATGTGACAGTGTACGCAGATGTAGTACCGAATTACACATCTCCCAATAACATCAAAATGACTTTATTTCAAAGTCTGCCTCAATTCAAAGGAGACATGGATGAATACAGAAGTTAGAGGAAACAAGTATGGAACGCCATGGACAGCATTAAAGCCCACACTGCTCTTAACAACTATTTCGAAGCGTTGGGAATAGTTCGAACAAAAATCACAGGCCCAGATTCACATATAATAATAAACAGTGATACTAAGAATAATTTATATGCAATCATAGACCGATTATACTTCACATATGCGGACCAAAGACCACTATATGTTTTGGAAGCAGAAATGTGTGGAATTGAACAACGTAATTTGTCATTGTTAGAATATCATGACAAGATTACACAATCAATAAATCAACAAATAAAGCAGCAACTGCATTAATTGAAGAAATAAAGACGAAGTCAGTAAGGACATTTATCATGGGAATAAATATTGGATTTACAAAGCATACATTATACCAACATAATCTAAAGAGTTTAAGTGAAGCCTATGCAAACGCAAGCACAATATATCACGATAGTAAATATCAGAGATTAGAAGTTAACAGTAAACCAGTGATAAGAAGAGATACTCAGCATTTTGTGCCAACCGCTACGAGATATCCACAACAACACTTGCAGCCACAAAGAAAATTCGAATCACAACAACCGATGGAGTTAGGATTAAATGAATACAAAAAAACCTTTTCAAAATAATAATAATCAAAGACAACAGTATAATGATGAAAGAAATAATTATTATAATCCGTTCACACGACAACAAAATAATCAATATCGAAATAATAATTATCAAAACCAAAAAATTTAAATCGAAATGACGTGAAACGAGATGAAACCCAACAAAGCAACAACAATCAAGTACCCAACAAGTTGCAGAGAGTTAACTTCCAAGTAAAGGAGGACTTGGATGACAACATATCGAATTACTCAGCGGAAGAAGAGTTGGACACAGTATATTGCGAGGAACATCAGTTTGTTCACGATACAACAGACTCCCTCGCCTAAGTCCTAATGATAAAAACGGGTAAGAAAATTAATATTTGTAATTAAAATAGGCACTAGTGTTCCGATAAAAGATGTAATAAGTAAAAGTATACACGGTGAAAGTTTAATTAAAATTAAAAAAAATATTTAAATTATACGGTCATACTTTAATTTTTTATGAGATGGATAGTTCAAAAGAATTTGATATGATTTTAGGAGATTCAGGTCTTAGGCAATTGAAAGCTAAGATAGATTTGTTTGCATATAAATTTACATGGTAAAACATAAATTGCAGTTAATAAATTATATAAAAGGGGATACACTAGGGAAACATGAATAAATAAGAAAATAGATTTCGTAATGTAAATAAATGAAAACACTAGCGCATTATTACCCTTTAATAGTTAGTTAGTTAGTTAGTTATAGAAACTTTATTTATTGTATTTCATTGTTACAATAAATTTCATAGTTTAATATGGTTTGGCTTAAAGCCGTCTACCAGAATGACATTATAACAATATTATACATTTCTTACTAAAATAGTATAAAAATAAATTTTAAAAGTCGCCTTCGACTATTCGGGTTCTATTATACAATTTCTCCCAACCATGACTTCCATTCAAAATACATAAAACTTCGTTCATGTTCATTACGGATTTACCGAAGAATCTGACTCGATATTCTCTTAGAATCGGACATCTGGCAATAAAGTGGTAAATATCTTCTCTTTCCTTGAGGTTGCAAATATCGCACAAAATAGGTAGGTCCGGACGATGTGGAATGTAGTTGAGGTTGATCATTTCCCCTCTTACTTTAAATATCGTACTTATCATTGAAAGCGGTAATCTGTTTAAGAAGTAGGAGCTTCCTTGTAAGTTGTAGTCGAGCTGGCTATAAATCATCCTATACTGAGATGATTTAGCTTCCAAGATATAACCATTATAAGCTGAGCGCGCTACACCTTCCAGTAAATTTTGAAACATGTTTCTAAGATTAGCGGGTCCAATACCTGGTTGAATCTGTAATCTTTCTCCACAATCAACCCCTATTTCTTCCCATTTTTTGACGAGGTTGCCTCTCAAAGTAATTATCGACTTGAGGATCAATTTGGGTAGTCTTGTCTCATCCATCTCCAGCAGCTTGATTATATAATCGGAGTGTACCCTTTACTACAACAATAGAAGCGACAGTTAGGACCTCAAATGGAGACCCAATATGGACAAAGCAGTAACCGTATCCTATTTTGGATATCGAATTTGTCAATAAAGAGTTGGAAAAAATTATTAAATCAAGGCATTATACAAAGGTCAAGAAGTCCTTATAACTCTCCAATTTGGACAAAAAGGGTTAACCAAAACGTAGGATGGTAATCGACTTTCAGAAACTAAATGCTCAAACTATTACTGATAGATACCCTATACCTGATGTATCGATGACATTGCAGAACTTAGGAAATGCTAAATATTTCTCGGTTATTGATTTGGAATCTGGATTTCATCAAATCAAAATCAAACAGTCAGACAGATAAAAACAGCGTTTAGTGTAAACGGAGCCAAATATGAATTCGTGAGAATGCCGTTCGGGCTTAAGAATGCTCCTGCTATATTTCAACGTTGCGTTGACGATATACTAAGGGGATTTATAGGCAAATTTGCATATGTCTATATAGACGATGTCCTTATACACTCGAATACACCAGAAGAATATATTGAACATATATCTATAATTGATAGCAGATGCTTTATATAACGCGAACATGAAGTTAAGTTGTGAAAAAAGTAAATTCTTCCAAGACTCGGTAGAATATTTAGGGCACGTTATAAAACATAAAAGAATAACAGTAGATCCAAATAAAGTAGAAACTATTAAATAATATCCTTTACCCACTAACCTAAAAGAGCTTCGTTCATTTTTAGGGTTAGCAAGTTATTATCGGAAATTTATAGAAAACTTCGATCAAATCACCAAACCATTGACAATATTTTTAAGAGGAGAAAACGGTATGGTAAGAAAGAATCAAAGCGAAAAAATGGTGATCGAATTAGATGAAGCAGCAATTTTTTTTTTGTTTTTTTATAATTAACGCGCGCACAAGGGACTATTTGTTTCACTTTTAATGTAACACACTGCGCGGGCATTAGGAAGATAGGGAGGGGAGAGATAGGAGGTGACGATTAACGTTGGTTTTGAATGCTTGCAAAATGAAATGGCAAGGGAAAATCTCGCCGGGTAAACCATTCTAAAGTCGTGTTTTACGGCTAAAAAAAGAGTCTATATTTCCCGGTTCGTCCGAAATTGGGCTCAAGGGTGAACTGATAGGCATTCCTAGCAAGACGAGTATTACGGGCGAAACTTTTAAGGGAAGGAATGCAGCTGGCTACCTCGAGTGAACATTGTTTATAAAAGAAACCATAAAATAAGGAAAGACATGAAACATTGCGTCGTGTTCGAGAGGGGCAATTGTTTCAGCGGCAGTTTTATTTCCTATCAATCTTAACGCTCGATTTTGTATTCTATCAAGCAGGTGAAGCGATGTCTGCAAAGTACCTGCCCAGAGGTGGGAGTTATACTCGAGTTTAGGGCGTATAAATGCTTTACTAATTGTAGCCAGATCACATGGGGAAAAATACTTCTTACACCGATACCTAAGCACTTAGCAGCATTCTTAGCGATCTCAAATATGTGGTCGTTCCAACGGAGGTCGTCGTTGGCACACATACCGAGTACTGAGAGCTTTTCGGTTTCTTCGATGTTAGTGCCATTCATGGACAATGGCATTGGGGGTATGTTTAGCTTTAACGACATTGAGTTTTCGAAGCATTAAACTCCACACGATTCTTATTACCCCATTTAACAATGCTGTATAAATCGGAGTTTAAGGAGCTTGACATACGGTACCGTTGCCATTGTACATCCGAAGGCGAAGGACGTGAATTATCGAACGAATATAAAAGCAGAGGGTAGAGTCGTCAGCAAAACCATTAAGTGGATTAGAAGTAACAGACGGAAGATCATTGATAAAAATGAGGAAGAGAGTCGGAGACAGAACAGAGCGCTGGGGCACATCAGCATTTATTTTGTAGGAATTAGACTTGAATCCGTCCAATACAACTTGTATTGAACGATCCAGAATATAGCTTCTAATCCAACGAACAAGATTATCATCGATCCCAAAAGCAAGCATTTTCGATAAGAGAACTTCATGCCAAACTCTATCAAATGCCTTGGAAATATCAGAGCTATAATCTTACTTTCACCAAAGCGATGTAAAGATGTTTTTCACTGTTTGGTGAGATATGCCATCAGATCACCAGTGGAACGGTTGCTGCGGAAGCCATACTAGCGTTCATGGAGAAGCTTGCGATCTTCGAGATATTCCTTAAGCTGACGGTTAATCAGTGTTTACATGACCTTAGAAAGAAGGGACAGTGCTATGGGTCGGTAGGAAGAGGGGGTGGATGGGTCATCTTTCTTAGGGACAGGCTGGACAAATGCTGTTTTCCATCTTCTAGGAAAGATTCCAGAAGAAGATTCCAGTGTGGAAGAATACCTCTTCAGAAGAATCGGAGGTATACCATCCGGGCCAGCAGATTTGTGTATATCGAGATCTTTGAGAACTCTTGCTACTGTACGAGCAATAAATGCTTTTTACTAATTAAAAAAAAAATTACAAGGAGTAGTCGAATTATTTCAACCAGACTTAAGTAACAGATGCGAGTAATTTCGTAATAGGTGCAGTTCTATCGCAAAATAAGAAACCTATTACTTTTATCAGTAGAACCTTATAATAAACTGAACAAAACTACGCTTCGAACGAAAAAGATCTCCTGGCAGTAATATGTACTTTACAGAAACTTAGAAATTACTTATACGGTATAGCAGATTTGACAATTTTAACAGATCATCAAAGTCTGATATACAGCATATCGGATAAAACCCAAACAGTAAGCTGAAACGTTGGAAAAACCTTATCGAAGAATACGGTGCAAGAATAATATACAAACCAGGCTATCAAAATGTTGTTGCAGATCACGAACAAATCTAAAAATAAACATGAACACACACGAACAAAGTACTTCAGATCACAGTATGAAAAGTAGTCCAGACGATAGGTATAAGGTTACAAACAATGCATTGAATACATATAAAAACCAAGTTATTATAATTAAACAAAGGAACAATGTATATCATAAAAAAATAGAAACCTTATTTGAGACGAATTCTCGGTTTACGATACCATATGGCGAACTGAATTCTAAATTATTAAAACCTTCCCACTGGTGGGGGGATTATAATAGAAAACAACTCAATAATAAACACTTAATAAAAACAACCTTTAATTTTGACGTTTAAAACAGTATTCAGTAATTTTTTATTACATTCTACCTTTTATACCCATAAATTAATATTAAATTGCTGACATTGCGTCTGGGCGCAGTTGATACCTGGTATCAATCCGGTAATTGGAATCATCGTTCGTTGGTCGTTAATGTCGTGAGAAATAAGCTGATTGCTGAACTTTATTTTATTATGTGCATATTATATGTATGCATGTATGTACAAACTCTTACATTCTGCCGGGCCAAGATGGTTTACACCTGGAAGTCTGAGGTTGAGTATCTCCTTTTTGGTCGTACTGGAATCTCACGGTTGTGCAGCTGTAGCTTACAGTCTGATGTATTTTGTGAGATGTTGTAATTGTGGGTAATTGCTCATGAGTTTTGAGAGCTGTTATCCATTTTTGCAGGGTCTTTACATCTTCACCACCATCTGCTAGAAATACCTCTGGCATCCTCATTGGAGGTGACGTGTTATGTGGCGTTTCCTGTAGTAGCGTGGTTATGTTTGTAGCCGGTATGAATGATGTATATAACTCGCTTGAAAGGATGTTATGTAATGTTATAGTCGTGGTATCTTGTTTTAATATGCAGTTTTGTTGCAGCGTCAACATTCCATCGTCCTTGAGTGTGATGTCTGAAACCAGGTTTTTGCAGATCAGATTACACGTGGACGGTTGGTCGAGCACATATATCTAACTGCTTGCCTTATTCAGTGGTGATGGTGATGGTGGTATTCTCCGTAACTTACAAAATTCTGACAGCTCCTTCTTGTGCGTTAGAAGGTTTAATTCACACCTGCTTACATTTGATCTCCGATTGAAGACAGGGTGCTGTTGTTGGCATAAGTATTTATTGTTAAAGCTACTGCACTTACTTATTTCAGCCTTTGTCATCGTATAATATGCTTCTCGAAGAATATTTACAGCCAAGTAGTCTGCTGAAGGTTCGATGTACACAAATTCGTTCCAATGAGCTGCTGGGACTGGAATTGTTTTAAAGACTTCGAAATCCTCAATCGTTATAAGAGGAAGTCTAATATCAAAGATGACACTTCGCTTTGTTAATCGTCCTCTTGCTGTTAGTAGCCTGTATAATGGCAAGAGGTCATTTTTGTCTCCAGGTACAGTCAATTGAGGAGGCAAGTGATTTCTTATAACTGCTACTTGGACGCGCAGTTGATCCGGTGTTATTATTAGTAAATTTATCTTTGAATGCTGAAGGTCCATCATCACATCAAGCAATGCATTCTGAGTTTGTTGACAACTTAGCATTGCAAGTGTAGCATAAGCTGATAGCGTAAGGAAATGTTGTTCAGCGGCGTTTTCTTCGTTGGTAGTTTTAACGTTTGATGACAACAAATCTAAGTTATTTTGGAAGACATGTATCTGCTGCGCGACTGCTACTTCGTCTTTGCGTATGATATTGGCATTCTGCATTTTTGGCCTCTGCAATTAGCGTTTGGTTTTTTGTAAGCCCAAGTAAGTGATTGTCATTAGTTCTGAGGATATCGATGTCTTCTTCGTACTGCTCTGCAAACTCTTGGTCTAAGACACCGAACAGTCTATTTGCCACAGTTCCAACGAAGTCAAAAGGTGATCGTTTGGCTCTTGTTTCTGACTGGTCTTGTTTTTGTTGGTTGAATAACAGCTTTTTGTTGTTTCGTATTGCTATAAGTTGGTGATTGAATTGGTTTACCAAATTGAGACAATGATTGTAATGTTTCAGCCTCATATCTACACCCTTTTTGCTACAATAAGCGCTCATGCCACCAACCAGGTCCTCAAATCCTTGAATTTCATGCCATGGTGAGATCGTAGTAAACGATGAGCTTCCAGTCACTCGTAATAAGGTTAATGTCCACGATTTTTTCAAAATAAATGCCAGGATGGTTTTCGAATGGCCTTATTTCTATACCTTGATTTTGACTAGCAGCGTCCAACGCCATTGCGTTTCTGCCCCCTAGCAAGAGGAGTAGCAGTAGGGTAGTTACGAATCCCATTGGATTGATTTCAGATTTGTCTTTAGTCGTTCTTTCAGGGATTTTCCTCATACTCGTTAGGCACGTCATTGAGTTAGTGTTTTTCTTTAAGTCTTCGTTATTTGATTTTTCCTCACTGTTGATGCAATAATTATCGATAATCGGTAAAGGACACACTTTACTTATTAGTCTTTTGAAGATTTTATTTTTGGTTCTTACAGAGACAACTCGTACTAGTCCGTCGCCGCCTGCATGAGTATTTTCAATGATCCCTAAAGACCATCTTGTTGGTGGACGATTATCATCTCTTAATAGAACAATGTTACCGGTTCTAAGGTTTTTAACCGGCTGCGTCCACTTCTGTCCTTGTTGAAGAGTTGTCAAGTCACTTTCGCTCCACTTTTTCCAAAATTGTGGTTTCATACGTTCCACTAGCTGCCATCGTGTAAGCAATCCTTCCTTTTCATTAAGTCTGTGTTTTTTCGGAGGTGCCAACAAAGCCGTTCCGATTAGAAAGTGCCCTGCAGTCAATACATCTGGATCATCCGGGTTGTTCGAGAGTGGATAAAGTGGCCTCGAATTAAGGCATGCCTCAATTTGAGTTAACAAAGTTGGCAGTTCCTCATATGTTAATTTTGTTCCCCGATCATTCTTTTCAAGTGGTGCTTTATAGATTTCACACCAGCCTCCCAAACTATTTCAAAGTGTGGGCTTCAGGGGGTATAAAATGCCACTACGTGTGGAATGAGGACAACATGTTGCATACGTCTTGATTGTACTTCTCTTGGTCTCTAACGTTTTGTTGAATGACTATAGTAATGCGCAACTTGACTTCTACGTTCACTTAACCTTTTAAATGCTGCAATAAATGCATGTGCAGTGAGATAGCTCACAACTTCGATATGTATAGCTTTTGTTGCTAGGCATTTGAATATGGCTATGTATCCTTTGTAAGATTTATTGCCTCTTCCCTTTGACATCCTGACGTCTATTGGTCCAGCATAGTCAAAAACCGTGTTAAGGAAAGGCCTGCTTCTTCTTACTCTAGGCTGAGGCAGATTTCCCATCAATTGTTTGCTTTTATCTGCTTTATATCTAAAACACACAGTGCATCTGTGAAGCCTTGGTCTAACTGCACTGAGCCCATTGATAATCCAGTACTGTTGTCGTAGATAGGAGTGTGTTAATGCGTTTCCTCCATGTAAAGTTGTTTTGTAGGCATCATCAATAAGCAGCATAGTAAGTGCACTGTTGTGTAAAATTATCATGGGATGCTTTTGTAAGTCGGATAGCTCAGATTCTATCAGCCTTCCAGTAACTCGAATAATTCCTTCTTCATCGATGAAGGGAGTGAGGTTCCGGTTTTTTGCTTTTCTTATCTACATTTCTTCCAGCGTTAAGGTCTCTTAGTTCAGGTCCAATAATCCTTTGTTGGGCATTTTTTATAAGAATTTTTGTTGCACTCCATACTTCATTGCTCGATAAGGATCCTGATTGCTTGTCTTTTATTTTTGGTTGTAAATTATAAAGATATCATTTGCAATGTGCTAGAACTCTAGTAAGACGTATGAGCGAGCTGTATCGTGTTACCATTTGACTTATTCCATCTTGGCTTCGTGATTGTACTAACATCATTGTGCATATGTTGACCTTTTTTGCTTCGAGTTCTGTGCTATGTATGTTGTCATCATAAATTATTTCTGCTTGAGATAGCCAATCAAGGCCGTTCCACCAAAGAAAATGTTCTTTAAGTTGTTATGGATTTATTCCTCTCGAAGCACAATAGGCTAGGTTCTCACTTCCTTTAACGTGATGCCATTTAGTTGAATCAACTATTTTTATTATGTTTTCCACTCCATTTACTTGGATTGCCATTTAACCAAGCCAGAGTAATCTTTGAGTCTGTCCGCGCGTGTACCTCCAAATCATCTATTTCAAGAGCTTTTATCGTTTTTTTAATAGGTTTCGCCAGTAACACCGCTCCACATAATTCTAGCCTCGGTATCGACACATTTTTTAATTGGTGCAACTTTTGATTTTGCACATAACAAGTTTATAGAAATCTCGCCATTTTCTTTCGTGACCCTCGTATAAAAGACTGCTGCAAATGCTCGTTCCGATGCATCACAGAACCCATGAAGCTCAAAGTAGTGTTTTAATTGATGCTGATTCCACCGTGGTATTTTAATTTGTTCTATGCAATGCAGCTCGCTTTTAAATTCTTGCCAGTTAATTATTATTTCTTCTGGTAGTATTTCATCCCAAGATTTTACTGTTCTCCAAAGTTCCTGTTGTACCAACTTTGCTTTTATTATAATGGGACTCAACCAACCTAACGGACCAAACAACCTTGCCGTCTCAGACACGATAATTCTTTTTGTTAATTTTACGCTCGTAGATTGTATGTTTATCTTAAATTCGAATGTATCACATTCAGGACGCCAGTATATTCCCAAGGTTTTAACGAGATCATATGTATTGATTTTGCATCTTTCTTGCTCCTGGTCTTCGGGGGGTATATTCTGCATTATCGATTGTGAATTTGAAGACCATTTACGAAGTTTAAATCCTCCAAGTCCCAAAAAATTTGTTAGCTATTGTTGGGCTTCTACTGCAGCTTCTATCGTATCTTTACCAGAAAGTAAGTCGTCCATATAAAAGTCTTCACGTGTTATTTTTGATGCCAGTTTGAAATTCTGTTCTTCATCCAGAGCTAATTGATGAAGAATTCTTGCAGCCAGAAATGGAGCTGATGATGGCCATACGTAACGGTTTTTAGTCTGTATTCTTTAATTTTCAAGTTCAATATATTCTCGTAAAAAAGCGTTATAATCTTCGTGCAGTTGTTTGTTTTTTACCAGCTTCTTTTCCGTTTGAAGAAACCTTGCGTAAGCTCTATTTTTGATTCGCCAAGGACCTCTTTAGTATCATTAAATGGAAGTCGAACAATATATCTTCCAGATTCTTCCCTCTTATGCGTTTTCTTGAATATTTCTTCACATCCCATTTCTTCGTTGGTTAGATTTGTTTCTTCTTGTAGTTCTTCGGTTTCCCAAAACAATTAAAGTTGATCATTTAGTTCAATGTTTGTTATATGACAAACTGTTGACATTTCGTTACTATTCTGAGGGTTAATACTGCCAGATAGTACCCAACCAAGTTTCGTGTTCTGAGCAATCGGGGTTCCAGGTTCACCTTTAATTACTCCATCAATAATTATATCTTGAAAAATATCTGCTCCAATTAAAACGTCTATTGCTGCTGCTTTGTTAAATGATGGGTCGGCCAAAGAAAGGTGTTCAATATGGTCCCACCTATTCCCAAGAAATGACTTGTCTGGTTGTACTTTTGTTAGTTTCGGAAGTACAAAGAACGTTGCCCATGTTTGAAATGTGGATGGATATATGGGTTTTATTTGCAACTCCACTTTACTTGTCGCAGTTCCAGCGTTTGTTGAACCCAAGCCGGTTACCGAAGCAAACGTTCTTTTCTTTGTTAGTCGCAGGCGTTGTACTGCATCTTCTGTGATGAAAGAAGACTGTGAGCCTTGATCAATTAAAGCCCTCAAATAGTAATCTCCGCTTTCCCAGTTCGTTTTTATGGCTGTTGCTAATAAAACCGTGTTTTCAACAGTGTCTGCAAAGTTAAATTGCATATTTTTAACTTGTCTTCCTACTTCCAAAGAGTGAAGAAATGTATGATGATGTTGGTAACAGATTTGGCACGTCTTGAAGGATGTACACGTTGACGTATCGTGGTCACCCTTAAAACAATGACTGCATAATTTCTCTCTTCGAATAACGTCTTGTCGCCTTCCTTCTAAATTTTCCAATGCGTGAAATTTGTTTTCCAAAAACTTCAGAAAGTCAGACTTACTTACTGATTGCTCGTATGCTTTTCTGGTCTCGTTATCCAATTTTTGAGAAACTATGTAGACCACCATTGGATCCCAGCTATTCGTTTCAATTGATAAGACTTTTAATGCATTAACGCATTCTGTTGTGTTATCATGAAGTCGTCTCAGGTGTTCTGCTGATTCAATTTGACATTCGCGTTTATTAAGTAACACCTGTATTTGTGCATTTACTAAGAGTCTTGTGTTCTCATACCTATTGATCAGCATGTCCAGAGCCGTAACGATTTCTATTGCTTATAACCTCCTCCAAAAGTTGGTAGCTTGATGGTCGGCAGCTTCATTTCGTTTTGCGTTACGGACATGGTGGTTGGTTCACTTTTTACTTCTTCTGTTATTTTTTTTTTTTTTCCTGCAGAGTGACCATTACGTTTTTGTAAATTTGTTCAACTTCTTCGTGGTCACTTATAAGCTCAGCATAACATTCGTCGTCATCTGTGTTTTCTATAATGTCATAACGACATTAACGAGTTTTTGATATAATGGCCCACAGATTGCTTATTACCGACATCTTTTGGGTGTAATAAGCTTTAGAGACATCTCCACCCTGATCCATTCTTTCCAACGAACGAAAGAACGCTTGCTTCTGCACTTCTTGGCGTTTGATTCTTCTTTTTTGTTCCGCATTTTGCATGATGTTATCTTTTTTATGCTGTTCCTGGCCTGCAGCTAGTTTCTTTTTCTCATCAAGTTCGTTAATTTTTGTTACGAGCTTACTTCGTATTCCGTGTACTGTTTTTTCCACTTGTTCGTAATATTTTGATTTTACGTATGGATGTATTTCCTCGTACTCTTTATTAGTTTTTTTTTATAATTTCGTGTCTGTCTTTGAATTCCTTCCAATTGAATTCAAGATCATCCAATCGTTCTCGGATGAAGGTTATGGTTCGTCTGACCTTCGGCTCCTTAGTGAACTTCTCGGATACTTTCTTTATCCACTCAACGGTCTCCTTTTGCTTCGCAATCAATTCGTCA
This sequence comes from Platycheirus rosarum, assembly GCA_963971375.1. Taxonomy (NCBI): domain Eukaryota; kingdom Metazoa; phylum Arthropoda; class Insecta; order Diptera; family Syrphidae; genus Platycheirus; species Platycheirus rosarum. The sequence goes on from OZ020508.1 coordinate 98,854,679, forward strand.
ATGGTGTTTATCGTTCTGTTTTTTTTTTTTTTTGATCTCGTTCCGTACAGATTTTTTTTGTTCTCGTTCTTACTTTCTCTCACTGATTCTACTTTAACTCGAAGGGCCAAATGAATTGAATTCTAAACTATTAAAACCTTACCACTGGTGGGGGATAATTTAAAAAAACAACCTTTAATGTTGACGTTTAAAATAGTATTCAGTCATTCTTTATTACATTTCTACCTTTTATACCCATAATTTAATATTAAATTGCTGACATTCCGTCTTGGCGTAGTTGACACCATCAATCCGGTAATTGGAATCATCGTTCGTTGGTCGTTAATGTCGTGAGAAATAAGCTGATTGCTGAACTTTATTTTATTATGTGTATATTATATGTATGCATGTATGTACAAACTCGTACATATGGAGACATAAGTACAGTCTCACAAGGACTAAAGTCAATATTGAACCCAAACCAATTGAATGCAATCTTTTGTGAAGAAATAGTATGGCATGAAATCATACCGATAATAAAAACAAATGTTGAAGCATACAAAATAATACATACTCAAACGCTTTTGAAAGATGTCCAAGACAAAACATTACAAACACAGGTAATATACAATATACACTCAAGAGTCCATAGGAACGCAAAAAATAATATAATAGAAATTCAAGAAAAATATTATTGGCCAAACATGACCAAAGAAGTAAAGCGATATTGTGCTGAATGTTTGAATTGTAATAAAAACAAATACGAACGCAACCCAAAAGAACAAACAATTGGAAAGACCCCAATACCAAGTAAAGCGGGCTTAAGTATAGCTATGGACATATTTTATGGATAATCATATGTATCTAACAAGTATAGATAGGTACAGTAAACATGTAATCATAAGAAATATAGTAGATAAAAATAATTTAAGTAAAGTATTGGAGGAAGTAATAACACAACTGTATCCATACATAGAAGAGATCATGACAGATAACGAAAACATCTTTTGTATGCCTACAAGTAAAATGATATATAACCGCCACTCGGTTCAACAGTAAACCAGCCCCATATTGCATTCTCAGAGCAATGCACAAATTGCAAATTGAGAGAGTGCATAGTACTGTGAATGTGATAGAACTAACGAGACTCCTAGCAGAGGAAAATAAAACCAAGGCCAGTGAGGAAATCTACAACGCGGTGAAACAATACAACAGTACGATACATAGCGTCACAAAGAAAAGACCTAACGAATTCTTCTTCGAAAGTAATAATCACATTTAAACCAAAGAAATATTAAAAAAAACAATAAAGAAAAAGTGATTAAATTCTACAAGAAAAACAGAATTAACAAAAGAGTGGAAAAAGGTGATAAAGTTTTTGTTAAAACAAAAAGTAGGAACAAAAATAAACCGGTATATAAAGAAGCAATTGTTCGTGAAAATAAGGAAAGAGTTATTTTAATCACTAACAATAAAACGTATCATAAAGCTGACATCCGCCAACGTGTTTTTAAAAGTGGTAACATGTGTAATGAAGATAATATAACTAACACATACAGTGCCAAGTTGTTCTAAGTGATAACAATCCAGTAGAAATTTTACCTCTTAAAGACAATAAATTTGTGTTACTAGAAACTGATCCGGTATATTAATATAACAAAACTAGGTTCCTATACCATGTAACAAACATTACAAAGTTGTTAGGACCAGTCCTCGACCAGATAGACCTACTAATACCTAATAATAATAAACTAACTAATAACCTAAAAATACTTGATAGCAAAAATAGAAAATATCTTAGAACAATTAGAAACCTATCATAAAACTAAAAGAAGATCTATAATTAAATTTATAGCTGGAAATCCAGACGCCAATCATTTGACAAAAATTAAAACAACATTATCGAAAACAACAATAAGCTAGTAATAATAAATGAACACTTCGAAGAATTCCTTAAAAATATCCGATCTTATGAGAATCATAGAGTACTCATATTAAAAGAAACGTTAGAACAAGTAAATAATTTATTAGAAACAATTAACTTTGCGAAAAAAGGAACATTTTTGTCTAAAAGTATAAACATTAAAGATATAAAGGAAATAATACAAAATGCGAAAATAGATATACCTGTAATCAATATTTTAGAATACTCAGACATTCATATGCTAAAATACCAAGATTTATATGTAACAATATGCAAATATCCAAAGTAATCCCATTAGAATTTAAACATGGAAAACTAATTTTAGATCCAAATATTGCAGAATGTAAAAACTTTATGAGAGTAAAACAGTGTAAAGAATTTTTGAATTCTAATACATATATGTAAACTTTTCGAAATCAAAGATAACTGTACAACTAATGTTTTAGAAAACGAAGAATCCAGCAGTAAAGTAATTCAAGAACGGAATGAACAAGTCACACAATATACTGACGACTCAATAATAGTATCAGGTTTGAATAAAATAAATAACGAAACAATTTTTGGGACTCATTTAATTAAAATAACTAAATCAGTAATGATAAATAACAAAGAATATAGGAATGAAAAGGAAACTATGTTACAATGCGCAAGAAATAAAAATCAAGATAATATTTATATAAATGAAATATTAGAATCAGAATCAAAACTAAAATTCAATAATATAAAATCATTGAAAAAATTTATATTACCATTGGAACAACATCCAATATTATGCACATTCTATATGATAATCTTATCAGGTATTATAACATTTTGCGTATTGATATATTCAAAAGTACAACAAAGAATTACTGAAAAAAGAAGTAAATCTTCTTGTGTCGAACATGCAACCCGCAGCCAAATTCAACATCTACTTTTTTCGGCAGATGGTTGTTGTATTTGTAGTGTGCGGATAAATTTCCTAAAAAAACTCAACCAGTTTTAAATACTAATATAGAGTTTCCAAGTACACAATCTGTAAAATGCAGGGAAATAAAAAAATAATAGAGTACCTATAACAACTTGCCTTCGACTTACTTGCTAGTGTGTCCTCATGATTTAAGAACAAAAAATAGTGACTCGTATTTTTACGTCACCAGTAATCCTTGTTGACAAAATAATTTCCGTTTTAGAAAAAAACACTCGAAAGTAAGTTTTAATTTATTTGATGCAGGTTCGGTCTAATGTCTTATCTGCTTGATTTAGTATATATTTTAAGTCACTAACACTTTGGATTCTTTCCAAAAATGGTAATAAATTTAGTCCATTTGGGTCACTGATAATTCTTAAATACATAATATGTCCCTACACTAGCGCCACAAACGCCTCGTGCAGCAGATTTTTTCGGTCCGATGATAGTACTACAGGCAGTGTATATACAATTATGATTGTCAAATTATTTGAAAAATTGAAAGTGGCAAACCTAGTGATTTCGAGGAGGTTTGGGGAAGATTTGCGATAACCTGAGTTTATCGTCAGGTGAAAACGTAGTACCTATAAAGGAAAAAATGAAAACTCATTTTTATAAATGTGTATTTTATAATATTCCCAACATGTTTGATTAAACAATTTCCATAAAAAAAATATTTTCTAAACATAACATTTGGAGGATAAAGAAAAAAAATGTAATTTTAACTTCTTTTTATGAAAGTTTAAATCTAATTAGTAACTACTGTTTCCTTGCTTCCTTGAAATAAATTATATTATTTAAAAGACGCTTCTCCTACATTGCATATTTTAAAAAAAAATTCTCGAAAACAGTTACCGAAAGAAAAAATTGTTTGGAGAATATTATTTGAAGCAACCGGAATATGTACCAATATTGTTTCTTGAGTGGAGAAAAGGTCTATTACCATAACTTAGGTGATTGTATACATTATTCCCAACTTTAGAAAATTTAAAAAATAAATAAACAAGTCCTTCATTTGAATATTGTTTTTTCTGCTCTGAAGTTTAATTTTAGCAATTTATCTAAAGATGCAATTCCCAATACGCAAAACCATGAAGATTAACAAAATTAAAAAAAGGCAAAGAGACAAATATTTATCATGAGTGATAATAAGCCATCTTAAAATATTACCTATGCTTTTTAACTTAATCAAGTTTATAAAAATTAAAGTACACGATAAAATAATTGCGTTAAAAAAAAAAGTTTTTTTTTTTTGGTTTTTAAGGTACCTACCTATTCCTTAATTATTTTTTTTCAATCGCACAAAATATTACTTCCCATCAGTTTTAATAGATGCAGGCTATAAGGGCACTGTTGAATAAATGACATCGCCTCATCGCTCGATTTGTTTTCTTCTTCATTATTAGCCCACGAGCTACGATTGGGGAGAATTTTTTTCAAACTTAGGCCATTAATTTATCTTGCCATTCTTCGAATTTTCAACATTTGAAGTAGAAGTTAGCAACAAGACAAATAACTAAAATTTAAAATAATTATTTTTTATGCTTAAAATATGCAAATAAAATTTAAAATTTTCAACAACCACCCGATATTATTTGCAGCTGCTCATAGAAAGTGTCATTAAACAGAGTGCGGAATGGATGACAGTAGTCTGTTGGGAACAGAAGATACTGAGCAAACAATAAATTAACTTATAAAGCATTTTTTAACTAAGGAAATAATTATGTTTCGAAAACAAATGCTTATTTTTTTGGACAAAGTTGAGTATATCTTACTTTTGTCTTTCAAAAAACACAGCGAATACATTCAACTTAATATAATTAGCCGGCACTTAAAGGATTTTAGCTACCCTTATAACTATTTTGTTCATTAAGTATGTACAACATACATATAAGCGTAAGCTTAATACTTAGCGACGGACATGAAATGCACATTGGTTTTATGCATTTCGAAATGCAATTTCTTTGTAGTTTTCACAAATTTAAGGCAGCATAAATATCCTACAAGTAGAATTTTTAAACTTTTAAAGATTTGCACCGATTGTAGGTACTTAACAACACGATTTACACCTTTTTCTAACCAAATACTTTTGAAATACAGTTGTCAAAGTATGTAATTCGATTCTATGTATATCTAATAAACATGTTTGAATTCAAAAAATCAGAACTATGTACTTCTTTGAGAACGTTTTAATTTATGATAATCGAACAGTTATAGTAGTGCAAAATGTATTTTTGTGTACTTTCGTATAATCGGGAACTCCATATTTTGAAAGTAAATGTCAAAACAAGGGAAAATCGCAAACAATCAGTTTACATCAAATGTGCAGATTTGAGCAGTTTCTTTTTAAGAATGTAAGTAAATAGAAGTTATGAATTAATATTTTATTGAATACTATATTCTGTTCAAGGAAAATTGTCAGTACATGTGTGGTGTAATATTCCGGCTACCTTCCTGCACGTTTTGTCGTCGAACTCTTCCAAATGTATCCAAGTGCACGTAGCGTAGACCAGACACAGTTATCTGAAATCATTGGACGCAGCTAATGTCATGCTTGCATTACTGTGGTCACAAGGAAAAACCGCTAAAGTCTGTTTTCAGGAGAGTAGTTTAAAGTTTTTGACAAATGTATGAAATTACAAAAGGCTCTATAGGGCGATTGGAAAGTCCGTTCGCCTTAAAACAAACACTAAAATAAAGATATTTTTAATATCTTTGAGTTCAAAGTGGAATGTTTTTGGAGAAATAACTGTAAAAGAAATTACAGAGAAAAGAAAAATTTTAGTTGTTAGGGCTTTTTATGTTTCTCTTTTGAAAAATCTTATATCGAGTTTAGTTGTTTTTTTTTCATTTTTAAGAATACATTTTCTATGGTGTAAAGTTAATTTTAGCCGTTTTTCCTTGTGTAACTATTAAGCTGAATTATCTTATCCTTATGTCAACTTCAGTTCTTTTTCCGAAATAATTAATAAAAATAATATAGACTTAAGATATACATATCATTTATTTAACACATTTGTACATTAAAAAAAATACAAACTTTATTTCATGCAATTAAAATAATTAAGAAAATTGGATGTAATAATATTAAAAATCAAAATATAGACCATAGGTTTTAATCTTCATTTTTATCTGCTGATATGATTGGTAAGTCTTCAATAACTTATAAATGATTCAGTGTATCGGTCGGTTCTCCTCGTTTAACTTACGGCAATGTGTTAAATGGTTCTTCCGGATTTAAGTTTGTTTTGTATTAAATTTGGTTGCATTTATTTAGCGAATCCACCTGATTTTGTTCCAAATAAATTTTCGCATTCTGAATTGCATCGTTTCCAATTTAAATAATTTTTCGAAATTTCACTGAAGTTGAAAAAACCATTTTCTTTCATTTCAACAACTTAATTTTTTTAATTGATACTTCCGATGAACTGATACCAGTTCCTCGGAACACAAATTTCAACATTGGATTTGTTCTTTTTTCGCTCAATCAGGGCATGGTAAGAATCAGACTCCATGTGGGTGTGGCCAGGTTTCATAAATTTATGTTCTATATATCAGAAACAAAGGAATTTTTATTTTGGCCAGAAAACGAGTCACTGTAGAACGTTAGTTTAGTGACAGAAGAAGGCTTGTAAATGTTTGAATCTCATTACCGCCCTGCCGCGCAACGGCTTCGTGCCACATAAAACAACCTGCATCATTTGTTTTTAAATCATGAATCGTGAGGTTGAACGTCCAAAGCTGCCTTTTATAAGAACTAACTGAGTTTCTCAAGAATGGTGTTGGAAGGCACTGCTGTAAGTCAAACGCAAATACTCCCATGTCGTGATTACGTCTAGCTCTTTTTCTTATCGACGTCCTTTTGTATAACGCCAAAGTCTCCTTTGTCCATACATGGATTTGTTTCTGCTTTATCAAAACTTGTTTTTCTTTTTCATCCATGGCGATTTTTATCTTAGATAAAAATCCATCGCAAGCGGCACACGTGTCTAGTTTGGGAGCTTTGAATTTTAAATTGAGTGTTTTAAATATTTCTGAATATTTGGTCAAGCTAACTGGATTAGAAACTTCGTTACTATACATCCGATGCATGATGGAAAGATTAAGGCTGCCATGAATATATTTTTTGGATGTGTCGCGACAGAGTAAGTTTGTTCACAGGAATCGTTTTACCCTGACAATTTTTAAATGGTTCGCTTGGGCTTGATAACTTTGTGGCTATAACATTTTTAATGAAGCTTTCCGTTTCAGAAAAAACATAACGTAAAATGTGTTCGGCAAACTTGTGTACGCGTGCCATCATATTCCAAAAAATACTTTACTGAGTTTTCACGGCGTCGCTTTTTTTGCGTTGTGTTAGCCAGAGTATCGCAACTTTTATTTCCTATAATTAAGTGATTTCCTATGTAAGAAATTCTCTGGTCATAGGTTCCCAAAGCCCAATAATGATCAAATAATTGTTTTATTTGCTAGGACGATATTTTGTGTTGGCAGTTGCTGCGACACTTTTCAAAGGGTTTTGGAGATCTAGCAGACTTAACTTTTCCAGAAAGTGTTTTATAAGACATTCCAAACATTTTTTATTTTCGCCTTTTGAATTTGGATCGTCTTTGGTAATCGGATTGTCCAACGTTTCTTTCACTTCACTTTCTCAATGCGAATCAGAAGATTTAACAGTGTGGTTTGGTTAAAAACTAGGGTCTTTTAAGGAATCATCATAGTTTTTTCACAATTTTTTATCAAAAACAAGATGGACGACTTTAATATTTTTCAGAGGTATCTATGAGTATCTTAATCTCAACAAAAAAAAATTAGTTTAGCTGTTATGTTTTTTCGCAATTGTGTCCACATTTTTTTGATAGAAAGCTGAAAAAAAATTAGAAAATACATTTGCATACGCTGAATCTAATTGCATTAAAATCTCAATGTCGACTAAAGTCGACTTTAGCGGTTATGGTGTGTGGCCACAGATTTCACTGCATGTAATATGCAAGCTATGTACTTTTCGCCGTTAGGTGATTTTTGGTTGGCGGTGTAGAAGCCACATTGACTATTCCTAATGGTTGAGTTTTGATTGAAACCCTGAACGCGACGGTTGATTAATTTAAATTGATAGTATATTTTACTCAACATTAATTGGCGCAGCCGGGAAACGACTAAATTAAAAACCACCTAGTTATTGTGATAGTCAAAATATATTACTTTTATAAAATATATAAAAAAAATTGTGTTTGAAAAATAAAACAAGTTTTAGTTTCACCAAAATCTTGTGCCTGGACATTCTTCCATCGAAACAAAAGCAGAAAAAAATTGTTTGTAATATAAGAAAAAGTTTGAAAAAAGTGTTAGAATTTTTTTTCTCGAATTGTAATACGAAACAAAACTCATTGTGTGTGATAAAAAAGGTTTAAATTTAATATAAAGACATCTAATGAGACGCAGATCCAGATCTTTAGAAACGGGAAAAACAAGATCCGGAAAAAGTTATTAACCGACTGATGAAGACGAAGGACAAGCACAACAACCAACTCCAACAAAGGGACAACTCCAAGACAACATTTACATAGACAACTCACAAAAAAATGTCTATTTGAATTAAGTAGGTGAACTTATCAATTTAAGTTAGACATTAAGAATATTTAAAAGGGAAACATAAGTAGCTTCCTTCTATCTAGTCCCGCTAATTCAAATCCCATTCCAATATCATCTTTTTCACTTTCACCTCAAATAGCTGATTTAGAAAAAGCTATTAAAAAAAATTAAATATCCTCTTTCCCTGTAATGAAAAGGTAGCACGGTTGGTTTTAACGTTAATCCCAACATATTCGGGTGTCTTATCACCTCTTAGTCTTAGAGGTTTAAAGCTTTGTTAGTATCAGCAAACAGGTGTGGCATTGCCTTGACGATGCTGAAAAGGCTCTGACTAACCTTGTATTAACATGGCTACGAAGCAATGCTTTCGCGTTTTTTTATGCATGCAGCAGCAAGCTTTGAAAACTTAGAAAAAATCCTGAACCAAAATTTCCTGCCTCGTAAAACCTATATACTGTTAGATCTTAGAGAGAAGAGAAATGGTTCGGACTATGATCGATTACAAACTGAATTTATTTCACAAAAGGTTTCTTAAAGCTAAACAATAGGTAAGGTAAAGATAAAGTGTTGCCATAGTGCCTTTTATATTACATAATACATTAGTACACAAAAGTATTGTTATAACATTTCTCCCCACTTAATCTTGACCTCGTTTCTTGAAGTAAACTGGTTTGGTCACGTCTTTTAACCGCTCGGATCGTCTTACTTCTGTCGGTGAGTTAATTGGTGTTACTTCGGATGATGTACCGGTACCAATTTGGGGTAAAGGTTCCTCCAAGTCATCGACATCAATTGTGACTGGTTGATGTTGTGCATCCGAACTGATTAAGACTATATCTTCATCTAGATTTTCTCCCTCTTCTGTTTCACTTTTTGAGGTGGATTTTAATCTAGGGGAAGAAATAAAAGAATTATGGAAATTAGAAGAAATGTTACCTTGATGATTTTCAATTTCAACATTTGATTTGTCTTTTAGAAGACGAATTTAGTTTAATGTCTGTGACAGACACCGTTCTTCGTTTTGATTTACTAAGTGTTTCTTCCAAGAACGTGTAAAATGACTCCACGCATCCATTTCTGTCTATTGAGATATTGGCGGCACAGAAAATGTTGACCCACTTCAAACTTGCTTGTTATCCGATGTGTAGGCGTTGGTTCAGGAACTAGTGCTGCTAACACACAACGCTGCTGCCGACCATGTAGAAATTCCGATGGAGACTTCTGTGTGACTGGATTGGGAGTCGTTCGAAAGGTGCTGAGTAGAATTTGAACCGCATGTTTAAGAGATGAACCATAAGCCAGAAGTTTCTTAAGCGCTGTCTTAAACGTTCGTACGAATCGTCCCGCTTCCCCGTTTGATGCTGGATGGATAGGCACAGTTCAAACATGATGAATGGCGTTGGGTTTGCAAAATTCTGTAAACTGAGTGGCTGTGAATTGAGTTCCGTTATCGTTAACTATCGTCTTTGGTAAACATTCAATTGAAAAAATGCTTCGTGTTTACTGATGTAGCCGAAGGCCTTACCACAACGTAAGGAAATTTAAAATATGAATCAACCAAAATAAACCACATGCGACCGTGTAGTGGTCTGGCAAAATCGATGTGTAGTCGACTCCACGGCTCATTTGTTTGAGGCCAGCTGCTATACTCTTTTGATGGGCCAGGTGCTTCGGATTGGCAAATCTTACACTTGGCAGACAGAGCTTCCATTTGTTGGTCTATATTTGGGAACCAAATATAGCGCCGTGCCCCAGTGGCCTTCATGTTATAATTTTAGAGCCTTTTCTTGTACTGCTTTAGGAATAACAGCACGTGGTTATTTAGTGTTCAGTAATATTATACAGTGATGGATAGTAAAGCTATGCCTCCTATTGAAGTATACTTGGAGATAACGTTCTTCTGCATTTAGGTGCTTAGGCCAACTCTTCTCTACATATTTAACTACAGCAAAAAGTGTAGAATCTTTGCAAGAATGTTGTCAAAGTAATTTGACATCGATAGCGTGTGATTCTAAGACATAATCGTAGATTTCGCGGATTTCGCAGCATGATTCCTCTCGTTTGTCGAAATTCTCATCAGGCCCCAACGGAAGCCGAGAAAGTGAATCTGCATTAGCGTGTTTTGCGGTAGGGCAATACTTAATAGTATAATTGTACCCCATGAGTAAGATTGTCCATCTTCGAAGGCGCTGTAAGGTCATCTCAGGAAGTTTTTTACATGGATTGAAAAGCGTCGTCAACGGCTTTCGTAATTCCATTTATGATAGAAAGCGCTTCTTTCTCATTTTGGTTATACGATTATTGGTGAATGTTGAGAGTTTTGGAAGCAAAAGCAATAGGCTTCTCTAAACCATTCGGAAAACGATGAGAGAACTAGGAAGCTAACTAGAAGCGTCGGTAGCCAAAATAATAGCTAGATCCTCATTGAAATGAACGAGCCTTGTCGCGTTAACGATGCTTAGCTTAAGGCTTCGAAAGCTTCTTAGTCTTTTGATTACCATCGAAGTGGTTCTCCCTTACGCCGTAAATTATTCAAAAACCCTGCAACCTGAGCAAAATTTGCTATAAATTGATTATAGTAATTAATTTTTCCCATGACGGCTTCTTACTCTTTTATATTAGAGGAAGCAGGTAGTTCTTTAATTGCTAAAAGTCGATCTTCTTGGAGGCGAATGCCTGAAGCTGAAATAGAATGACCTAGATACTCAATTTCATGGCGAGCAAACTCGCATTTATCTATGTTGCAACGAAAACCATAAGCCTGAAGCCTGCTGAAAACTGCATTAAGGTTTGCAAGGTGCTCTTCGTCGTTCTCTCCTGTTACAAGCAGATCGTCTAAGTATACCCCTACAGGTAGTCCCGTTAGAATCTGTTTCATTACGTGCTGGAATTCTCCTGGAGCACTGTTAACATCAAGCGGCATTCTTTGGTATTGATATAATCCAAAAAGGGTGTTGATGACAACTAACTTCTTGGATTCAGGGTCCAATTCTATTTGCAGGTACGCGTCGGACAATTTTTTTTTTTGTAAAAAGCTTTCCATTTCGCAATTTATGAAAAAGCTCACGAGTACGTGGAATGGGGTGTCGGTTGACAACTAATTGTGGATTAATTTTGACTTTGAAGTCACCGCATATACGAACTGCTCCTTTTCTTTTCGGAACGACAACAATGGGTGTAGCCCATTCAGTTCGTTGAATAGAATTCAAAATTCCTGCTTTCAATAAACGCTCTATTTCTTGCTTAGTAGCTTCTTGAAGCGCAAATGGAATTGAGCGTGGTGGAACGAATTTAGGCTTAGCATCTGGGATTAATTCTAAATGAGCTTGGTAGTTAACACAGCATCCTAACGAAGGTTCAAAAAGTTGAGAAAACTTAGTACAGAGTTCTTTTATGTGAATGGGTAGATCTATAGAATTTTCGATGGCTTTAACAGTTATCTGAAGACCCATTTGGTCTAACCAGTCTATGCCAACTAAATAACTGCCACAGTCACTATCAACAACTAAAATTTATTCATTAATTACCTTCCCAGACCACCGCTGTATGACGTGTATGAGGCGTGTTAAGAACTATAACATCGCGAATGATATTATCTAAGAAAGGCTTTTGACAACATTCGGCCTCACAGTTAAATGAACAATTTTGAGCGATGCCACGCAAGTCAGCAACCCACTCTCTGAACGACTGCCCCTCTTTCTAGCAGTTTTATGAAATTCAAAGCGCGCCGCGAGCACATGAGTCTTTGCGGTAAAAAATTCAGTTAGCTTTTCAGTAAGCTCTTTAAACGTGTAGAAATGTCACCATATTTAAAAAGTTTTTGCAAAATTTCATAGTTTTCCGCGCCTACCCACGATAAAAAACATGCTCTTTTTTTATTATCATCCGTTATCTAATGAGCCTCGAAATTTTGGGTGAGCTGAGATAGATACATTTTCCAATTCTCTTTATCCTTGTCGAATGAACGAAAAACAGCGATAAATGGTGTTTGAGAATTATTACCTTCAACTGAGAGTTTTGCTATTAAAGCTTTTTGTCCCTTTAGCATCTCTTCCATCCACGTTTGTTGGTTTTGTAACAACAGTTCTATGTTACTTGCATCGACCTGCATTTTATGCCGTTAACTGGGTTCAACTTTATGTACAACTTTATGTAAAAACCTCGTCGCCAAATGTTAGATCTTAGAGAGAAGAGAAATGCTACGGACTATGATCGATTACAAACTGAATTTATTTCACAATAGGTTTCTTAAAGCTAAACAATAGGTAAGGTAAAGATAAAGAGTTGCCATAGTGGCTTTTATATTACATAATACATTAGTACACAATAGTATTGTTATTGTTATAAGATAACAAATGAGCTTAGATAATGTAACTAAGAAACTAATGAATCCATAACTCAATTCGGGTTTAGGTTAAATAGATTGCTAAGCAATTGTAAGGAAGAGGCCAAAATAAATTAGCCGCGATACATTCTTTCAAGTGTCGATCTTAAGGTCGCAGAAGGCGAACTTGTGAGGTCCGCGCACAAAATAACAAAAAAAAGGCATAACACCTAAGACAGTTTGTTTATTACGAAAATTAATTTGGACAATCGCTGCAAAGTTCGACTTAGTTAGAGTGTTTTGTATGAAAGTATTTTTAAATGGTAAGTGATTTTTGTGCCATCTATTTTAATGTTCGCGGTTTAAGGAAGAATTTCTTTTACGTGTACGTCTGCATTGTTCAATACAGGCCAGCTGTTTTGGTATTAAAATAAACTCAGGTTGGAGTAAATACTGATTTATCGGAATTTGGTCTTCATGGGTATAGCTTGGTGCCATTACTCTTTTCCCATTATGGTCTCGTGGTCATTGTTAGGAATGATATTGCTTGCCAGAGCCTTTCCCAATAGGGGCGATGTTCCAATACGGACTTTAACTTCTAGTGGCTCAAATTCACTGTCCGCAAGCATGTCATTCATTATTGTTTTATTTATAGGAGTCCAAATCTCGACAGTAATTCGACTTGTAACGAGTTTGATGCCCTGTCTGATTCCATCTCGGATATTTTTTCCCTTAGTCCTCGCAAAGGACGTTAATGTTAAACATACCCCAATGCCACTGTCCATGATTGGCACTTACATCGAAGAAACCGAAAAGCTCTCAGTACTCGGTATATGTATCCTTATTTTATCGGTTCTTTTATAAAAAATGTTCACTCGAAGTAGCCAGCTGCATTCTTCCCTTAAAAAGTTTCTCCCGTAATACTCGTCTTGTTATGAGCCAATTTCGGACGTACCGTGAAATATAGAAATTCTTTTTCAAGCCGAACAACACGAATTTGGAAAAGTTCAATCCTTGTCATTTTGATTTGCAAGCATGCAATTTTAATCGACATCTTCTGTCCTTTCCCTCCCTATTATGCTAACTCTTGCGCAGTGTACTCACATACATTAAAAGGTAAACAAAAAGTCCATTGTGCAAGCGTTAATTATAAAAAAAACAATGTAGATTACCTGAATCTCAAAAACACATAAAAATGATCAGGGCCCAATTGCACCAACGACTTATCACTTATCTTTTAGCAACTTATCAGCTGAGCGATTTTCTGATAATTGTAATTGATTAGTGTTGCATCAATGCATTTGTAAACTCACTCACTTTTCATTTACAAACTTTTCATATTTAAGCTTAGTAAAAATGAAGTGTTGCATGAAGCATGAAGTACTTATGACTTATCAAAATCGCTAAATTCGATTCACACAAAGCAACTAAAAGAATTTTATCTTTTTAAATTTGAATTTTTTAGGAACGATAAAATATTGATTTGGATACCTATTTGGTAAAAAAAATTGGAGTCCTAGAATTTCATTAAAAGTAAGAAAATTGTAATATTAGGAAGATTACAAATATCAGCCAATTTTTTGACTGGTTCCATCAATAGATTTGAATTTTTTTTAATTAATAAGAAGACAAAAATACGATTATTTTGATGTATCAAACATTAATCTTTGAGCTATACAAGCTTTGCAATCTTGATTTCAAAGCAGAAGAAAAACAATTAAAATTGCCTGCTTAATGAAAGTTTTTGTTTCTACCTCCATGTTGTTAGATTTATGAAAAATAATAACGAAAAATTCTATTAAATAAAAACAAATTTTTACTTTTTAATATGATTTTAAGTTAATGTATTTATTATTTAAATTACAACATTTATTTTATTTTAATTAAAGTCGCGACGCGCGTTTCGGACTTGCGTCCATCATCGGGCTAATAAATTATTATATCGGGCTAATAAATTATTAGCCCGATGATGGACGCAAGTCCGAAACGCGCGTCGCGACTTTAATTAAAATAAAATAAATGTTGTAATTTAAATAATAAATACATTAACTTAAAATCATATTAAAAAGTAAAAATTTGTTTTTATTTAATAGAATTTTTCGTTATTATTTGCCTGCTTAGTTCGACTCCTATCACCAATGTTCAGTGTAGAAGAACAGTTATAATTGGAAATTTATTAAAACGAGAAGATATGGTGGCTGTTTTGAGCTTATATCTTCAGTTCTAGTGGTTCGATCTTCAAGGTTAAGGTCTTAAAATTGAAATAGAATATAAATTTTGCTGGATTGAAAATAACAAGGAGGTGTCATGGAATATATATAGGTAAGAAGGGTTAAGAGACTAAATTAATTGGATTTGTATTCGTTTTTTGACATTTTAAATGCAAAAGTTGATGAAAATGTTCAATATTTTGAAAAACCGTATTCCACAAAAATATTGGCCCAACGATTGTCTACAAAAATTCCGCGTAAGTATATCGATAAATGTATCAGAAAAGGTGGTAGAAGGTTTTCAAGTAATATATGCACCTACATATTTGTCAATTAAATTAAAGCAAAATTAAGTTGTTGAAGGTTCTGACGGTATTTTATGTATATTGTATAAGCACATCCATATGTATCTCATCTCATCTCAAATTATAACAATAGTTACCTAAATGTTTACATCTTCACAAAGATTGTTCGTATCTCCAATATTATGATGGTTAGGTTTTCTAGCATATACCTATGAAGGAAAGAAATTAAGAATTTCGGGGGCATCTAACCTTCTCTTATCTATGCACGTTATATCCACCCGTACGCCATACCATTGTGATTAACGTAGGTAAGTAAAACAAACATGCGCTGATCAGCCCAAGGGTATGATTGCCAACTATTGAGATTTATTAGAATACGTGAAATTTTTTTTAATTGTAATTTTTTTTTTGGCTATATCCCGTATTGTGGGATACGCAAAAAAGGAAGTAAATTTCTTAACAAATAGAATTTTCGAATTATGTTTATGAATATTAAATAGCTCCTATACGTATTCTATTGGTTTCGTGTTAATTGTTGTTCGAGGTTTTATTCAAAACTAACATTTCCTTTTATGAAGAGGTAACCCTACCCTGATATCAAGTGTTTAGTTTTGCGCTCCCGAATTTTTTCGTTTTTTTCCTAAATTCTAAGCTGATTAAATTTCTTTTAAGTGATATTAAGATTACTTAACGTGCCTACTAAGCATTAAGTTGTGATAATTACATTGCAGTATAGTGCGAACAGCAAAATTCATTGTAATTCAATATCTAAAAGTGACATAATTAACTAACAGTATCATTAAATTTAACATTAGCTGTGTTTTTTTAAACTTCATCGCAGTGCATTCCCACTCTATTTATTTATCAAAAACCTTATTGAGTGTAATTTTACCTTTCAAAAAAGTATACTTGGCTGTATGATTAATACTTTTAATAATACTGAACTTTTAAGAAATGTTTGCATAATTTAACAGCTGTAATCCCAAATTTAAGGGTTGCCATAGTGTCAGTGATCAATATGTCTGAATTAAATTGCTTAGGCTTAAAATAAAATCTAATAAGGTTTGTGAAATTGACTACATTTACATACATGTATAAAACCTAATGTTATGTATTTCTTGCACTGAGAAAAGTGTACCCATTTGCTTGAACTCTCTCAAATACTTTTAACCTCCGTTAATTGCTTTTGCCGTTTCCTTTGTGCTGGACCTGTAATCAACACTTACCTCTTGCCGCGTCGCTGACTGAGACTGAATTGCAAATGCTCATATTGAACAATTAACTTCATCTATATTTGCTTTCAGTCTTACCTTTAAGGTGAGTTCTCTTTTTAGTAGTGTTCTGCCTAGCAATCCACCTGTGGTTACTACACCTCAATTTGTTTGGATTTTGTCTATTTACATAATTTCATCATCATAACAATCTGATCTATCATCACGTCAATTTGACATCAGCTGTCAACTTCCAAGAAAATAAGAAATGGAAAAAGTACCTCATTGCGGTAACGTAGACTGTACCCTAACCGAAAAGACTACTGAATGGGTCACTTGTAAAGAATCTGTGGTAAAGTTTTTCACCCTGTGTGTACTGGTTTAAGCAGAAAAGCGAAAGCTTACTTGGCCGAATACACCGTTAATTTTCATTATTTTTGTGGTGAATGCAAGACCATTACGCTATCACACATTATGCTTGCTATTAAATGTAACAATAAGCGTGTAGAACAATTTTCCGACTCCATATCAGAATTGAAAAATGAGATTCGCAGTAGTTCTTCTTCAATTGATCAGCTTATTTTCGAGAATAATGAAACCACCTCAAGAAGTCTTGAAAAACATCACTACATCATTACAAAACAACTTTCTAACATCGAAAATCTGTCCAAGTCATCTGTCTGGTCCCAAGTCACCTGAACACCCAATTTATAAAAATTAATAAAGCTATTGCCGCCATAAATCCCTTGCATGAATTATCTACAAAAACCGAGGCAATAAACTCGTTGCGTGACATGCTGTCAAGAGTTGAAGCAACACTAGACCTACAATTGAATGCGGTGCAATCAATAGGCATAGACTATTCATCCTCACATGATAAAATTACCAGTGATTCGTTAGCGCTTGCCGATGTGTTAATAAAGGAATCCACTGCCACCCGAATTGCTATTTCTAATATATCTGAGAAGTTGAGACTTTTACCTAACCATAATAGCTTACCTGAACCAACGACAATAAATAACAACAACAAATCGCTTCACATTGAGCTTCAAGACCTGGACTCCTCCTTCGAGCAAATTAACGTTGTCCATAATTCTCCATCCTCTCATACTTCCCCCACACAATTATCAACTATTACCTGGCAACCATCATCCAACTGTACAACGCATCAACTTCGAATAACATCCAAAAAAAAGAAATCGATATACCCTGAATTGCAAGATCTGGAAACCCCCGCAGAACATTCCAATAATAATTCTTCTACCTCAAAATTTGGGACACTATGGACAAATCTGGAATGGGAAAACCGTCTTATGCGCTTGATACATTCGAATGCTAATCCTGCATCTTAATTATATCTGCAATGCACTTCAAAAGAAGTAAATATATCTCGGCTACAGATGTTCTTCAACAAAAAAATCGGTATTTCAGATGTGTCTGTTCAATCACTATCGAAAAAGTCCCGGTCCTTCAAAGCCCAGATACCAACTTAGTACGAATGGCTCTTTCTTCAACCAGTCAATAATGTCCTGAAACAAGATGGCATTACAATTAAACCATGGATTAATAAATCATTTTTTGATTTTAGATTTGAGTCTACCTCTAAGTATGCTCCTCACTCCTAAAATTATTTTCCCCCCTGTACTAGCCACAATGAAAAACACTCACCTCCTGTCCTAACACGTCCTACCCCAGCTCCTGTTAAATCAAGTAAAGTTTGTTTCCCGAATGTAACTCCCAGAATATCTAATAAAACTAGTAATTCTTTCATTTTGTCCCGAGGCTCTAACCCATCTATACCCAATCGATTCCCGTCTCCTAAATATTCTAATTTCATCCATTCTCATACCCTTCACCCACTTCATAATCTTAATCCTCAAAATATTTCTGATTCTCCTCTGAATGAAAGTAATATTTTGCCCTCTGCTCAACACAATAGAAATCTTCCTAATTCCCTTACAATTTTCTTGATCCTCTATTCCCACCAACTGTCAAAATGACCAAAAAATTCGCTGACCTAAACGATGATGGACGCTATGTTCTATCTCGCCTTAGAAATCCCCGCATCTATGCGAACGTACGTTTGTATTTAGCATACCTTCATGATAAACATGACTCTATCTGTGTTGATGGTGTTACGAGAACCAACGTAATGGTATCCATACATAAAGAAGGTCTTCCAACTAATTTGAATGATCTGTTAAGAATTTTTACCCTGTACCACAAGATTATTTCTAATTTCACACCTTCCGATGTTGAAAACGATCTTTCGGCTTACGCTTCCTACTCTAACTCTAAACGCAATAATAATCTCTTCGTTCCTAACAACCATATAACAATCCCACCGAGACCTCAAATTGTATCTATCTATTACCAAAATGTTAGAGGACTACGCACTAAAAGCTCGAATGTTTACTTAAACTCCCAAAAACTTCCTTTCGACGTATTTGCCCTCACTGAAACAAACCTTACACCAGACTTTCATAACAACGAGTTCTTCAATTCTGACTTCAATGTATTCCGAAAGGATGTTTTGATATCTAATGCTAGACCTAATATAAATCAGCTTGGTAACTCTTCTCCCGGACGTGGTGTTTTGTTGGCACTTCATTCCAATCTCGATTCTTCCCTGATTACTATTCCCAACACAGCTAACCTTGAACTTATTTGTGTTAAGACCTGTGTATCTAAACGTTCCCTCTACATTTTGTGCTGTTACATTCCACCTGTCCAACCTACAACTGAATATCTGCTTCTTGTTAATGCAATTGATCATGTTGTTGATCTTTCTAATCCCGATGATGACATATTAATCGTTGGTGATTTTAATCTCCCACGTTTAAATTGGGAAGTATCTGACGATGAGATTTATTTCATTTCGTCCACTGCCAGTTCCAAAAAAGAAACTCTTTTTACTGACCGCCTTCTTTCTTCTAATCTTGTCCAAATGAGTGGTGTAAAAAACTGTTTGCAAAGACAACTAGATCTGATTTTCTCATCCGAGGCTCATAACACAGAAGTCAGCCAAAGTCACCATATCCTTTCAAAGATCGACAATTATCACCCCCCATTTCCCTTATTTTTGCTTTTGAATGTGATTATATCCTACCGTACTCCCTCAGGCCCCAATGCTTTAACTTTCATAAAGCAAACTTCGATAAACTAAACGAACTTATTAGTAAAATTAACTTTGATTTCATATCCAACGAGTTATGTTATGATCACCACTTTCTATGAAAAGATCCAAACTTGTTTTTCTCAATCGATCCCTCTACTGCCTCAGAAAAGTTTTACTTCTTCCCCTTCGTGGTATACCAAAGAACTCCGCTCACTTAGAAATAGACGGAATAAACTCTGGAAACAATACCTCTGTTCAAAGTCGAATCATGACTTCAACAACTATGTCTTAGTTTATAACAACTTTTCCAACTTGAGCGAGTCTTTATACGCCAGTCATCTTATCCAAACCCAATCGGATTTAATTTCGAATCCTAAGCACTTTTTCAAATTTATAAACTTAAAAAGAAAGTCTGATGGTTACCCTTCAACACTCAAATACAACAATTATTTATCATCCGATCCAAAATATATTTCTAACCTTTTTTCCGATTTCTCTGGTCAAGCGTTTTCTGCAAACGATACCGAGGTTTATACTAACAACTTCACTCACATGTACAACTGCACCCAAACCACCCTTACTTCCATAAACATATCCCTGTCCTCAGTTATTAATAAAATCCGCTTGTTGAAGAATGATTTTTCTTCGGGTCCTGATGGGATTCCTGCTGTTGTTCTTAAAAGTTGCGTCTCCAGTTTAGCTCAACCACTCACTGATCTTTTCCAACTTTCTATTTCTCTAGGTCTGTTCCCGAAAATATGGAAAGACTCTCTCATTATTCCAATTCACAAAAAAGGTAACAAAGGAGACATCTCTAATTATAGACCCATTGCCAAACTTTCATGCATACCCAAATTGTTTGAGAGTATAACTTACGATATTTTGCTTTTTCATTGTAAACCACTTTTCTCCCCTAAACAACATGGCTTTCTCTGAGGTAGGTCTACAACCACTAACCTAACTGAGTTTGTATCCAATACCATATGCTCTTTGGAAGCTGGAAATGAAGTTGATGCGATTGCAACTGACTTCAGTAAAACATTTGATAAAGTCTCCCATAACATTATCATCTTTAAATTTAAATCCTATGGCTTCCCCCCGTTACTTTTATCTTGGATTCAATCGTGTTTAATTGATCGTCGATATACTGTCCTTTTTAGATCCTGCAGCTCCAACCCTATCTGTCCTACATCAGGGGTCCCTCAAGGAAGTCATTTAGGTCCTCTGATTTTTCTACTAACCATTAATGATGTGGATCTTATCCTTGAAGGATCAAACCTTCAGATTTATGCTGACGACATGCGTATTTCAAAACATATTAAAGACATGGCCGATTTCCGTTTACTTCAGGATGACCTAAACAATTTCCATACTTGGTGCCAGCACAACTTTCTTGAACTGAATGTTAATAAATGCCAAGCTATCACATATTCCCGAAAACGCCATCCCTTACCACAACGTCAATATTTTATAATTAATGAACCAGTTGCAGTTGTCACTAATATTCGCGACTTAGGTGTTATATGTGACAATCAACTCAATTTTCGAGCCCACTATGATAATATTATTAATAGAGCTAACTCTACTCTAGGTTTCGTAAAACGCTGGTCAAAAGAATTCTCTGATCCCTATGTTACTAAGTCTCTGTATGTCACGTTTGTTAGACCTCTTCTTGAGTACGCCTCCGTAGTATGGTCTCCGTATCACCATGTTCACATTAAACGTATAGAAGCCATTCAACGCAGATTCATTCGCTTTTCCTTGCGCGGCCTTTCTTGGAATGACCCATATAATCTTCCACCTTATGAAAACCGTTTAAAATTAATAAATTTACAAACTCTTAGTAGACGTCGTGATAATGCTGATATAATATTTGCACACCAACTTTTGAATGGAGTCATTGATAGCGAAGGTCTACTTAATAAATTCAAACCGAATTCTCGTATTCGTCATTTGAGGAATAATCCCCTCTTTTGTGTCCTTTTCCATCGTACTGAATATGGCCAAAATGAACCAATTACTAGAATGATTAGAACAGTAAACAATTCCAGCATTTTTGATTTAAACCTCTCAAAATCCTCTCTCAAACTAGCTCTTCAATCTTAATCTTCCTCTTTTTATCCTCATCTTTTTTCTTCACCTTAGCTTTAAGATTTAATTGTTATCTAGTTTTAAGATATTATGTGCTTGTACTAAGCGGAATAAATAAATAAATAAGTAAAAAGTGATTTTCTTCATGCCGTCCGTCCATCGGTTTTTGGGGCTATACGTCTATCTGTTCATCTAGCAACAACCTTAAACGGACGGACGGACATAAAATGCTGTGTAAAAAGCTTGAAGCAAAAAGCTTTTTACACAGCATTTTATGTGATTCCTTAGAAAAGAGAAGCTCCAACATTTTTTGGCTAAAAATCAAATACTTAAGGGAGATATTGGCCAATGGTCATGTATGTCAGCGTGTGCTTCACATATCACTCAATTTATTTTGTTTTAATTAAAAAAGGAATAATTTTTGCTTTACACTTTATGTACATACATATAAGAAAAGGATTATATGTTTGTTTATATGTTTACATTAATGGTATATCATTATGTGAATTTTGATGTGTATGCTGTTAGTATAAGAAAAGAAAATAGCTATCTGGATAGGTTGGTGTTGTTGTAATCCGGTGTCAGAACACAGCTGATGACAAAACAGCTGCTGCAAAAAAAAATTATCTGAAGCTATCCGAAATACGTTGGTATATTTCTATACCCCATGAGAATTGTCAAAAACATAAATGCCAAAACCCACACAAATTTAACTTATCCGATGTTGGTTGTTAAAGAACTTAAATGAAGACTAACATTTTTTAGAAAGGCTATCGTACCGACAGTTGAATGCACCCAATGATTGCAGTACTGCCCATAATCTCGTAAAGGCCCTATCTACAAAATTTTCGATTACAAGTTTTTTTGCAAATTTGGAGTTAGGGCATTGTGTCTTTTTTTTATTGGTATAATTTCAAGAACCTAAATCTTCAAATAAGCTAGAAAATGGCAATTCCAAAAGGCCCTAAGTACAATCCATACGGACCAACATTTTTAAAAAGCCCTAACTACCACATAGGGCCTTTATAAACTACTGCATGGAAAAAACAGACCCACAATGTTTTTTAAAAAGCCCTATGTGGTAGTTAGGGCTTTTTATTTAGTAACAACAAAAATATTTTCAGAAACAAATGATGGCAGTTATTTTGTTTTTAAATTTTCAAAGTAGGCCGGTTTTTCCTATTGAAGAGTGCGTAGTTTGCTTCAGTATTTAATGCATTGAGGTTGTGACTGACTTTTGCTTACTATAATTTGTGGCTGTTAAATAAGTAACCTGGTTTCGCATTTTTTTTATCGGTTGTGAGTTGTGACTAATTTGTGATACATAAGCTTATAAAAATGAACAGGACAAGAAAGCTTCTTAACTTAGCGTTGAATATAAATCAACAAAAAAAAAAATCGAATTAATGAAAAAACAGTTAAAAGATAAAAAAACAAATAAAAGTCCAGCAGTTGAAGTGGATCGTGACTATGTTTCGGAAAATAACAGTGATTCAGAAAGTGACAATTGCTTAGAGCCTGCAGCTGGTGGATTGTTGGAAAAAAATAATGAAAATTTATTAGAACAGAGTAACATTTCTACAACAGGTAAGATTTTGAGCAGCTAGCAAATAGAAAGATGGATCCGCAAGAGATGTTGTCAAATTTTAAAGGAAAAAAGCACACATACGTTCTTAATCATAATAGGTAAACCGAGAAAAACCAATAGTCACATAAACTGACAAGGTCTTTAATTAGCCCATTTTTCTTCGATTTTTTCAATATGTGTAATCTGAAATGAACATTTTAGAGCAAGCTTCAGTATCAAACAACCCAGGACAGGCGGCAGAAATCATAGATGACGTAGAGTTGAAGAGGAAGAGGAAAGGACTATCACGGGACGCGAAAAAAATTAAAAGAAAAGAAAAGGAAACCCAGAAACATCCAGTTCGACCACCATGTGGAGAAAATTGCATTCGAAAATGCATTTCAAAAATTTGTGAAGGTAGGAGACTTGCCATTAACTCTCAGTTTTGGTCTTTGGATTGGCAAGGTAGGCAACAATTTATATTGAGCTCAACACGAAAAAAAGATGCTGCTCGTGATACTAAAAAAGACGGCTCGATTTCAAGAAGAAAATTTAGTTTTTTCTATTTTCTGGCAAATGAAAAGGGTGACAATTGTGCAGTTTGCAAGACCTTCTATCTAACAACTTTAGGATTTTCGAAGGAGAATAACAGCGTCATTTATGACGTTATAACGAAAACACCTGAGGGTTCATTAGCACCCCGAGCCGATAAGCGTGGTGGTCGATCTGCTGCACGATTGAATATTGAAAAGATAAAGGAATTTATTGAATCTTTTAATCCAACAATATCGCACTATCGACGAGAACGTGCACCTTTACGTCGTTACCTTCCAAGCGATCTGACAAAGAAGAACATGCACAATGAGCTCAAAAACAGTCATCCCAATCTTCGAACATCTTATCATAATTTTTTGTAAAATCCTGCGAGAGATGAATATCTATTTTGCCTCGCTTGGGCATGAAGAATGTGAGCTATGCGAAAGCAATAAATTGCATTTGATCAGCCAGCATGAAGAAGGTAACGTCCTAGAAAATTGTGAGGTTTGCAAGGCTTGGATGGATCACAAGACCCGAGTAGCAGTAACAAGAACTGAGTATCAGAAGCAGAGTAAGCTGGATTCCAACGAAATTGCGCTAGATACTCTCGTTGTATCTGTAAATTTGCAGAAAGTTATAATGTTGCCTCGTTTGGAATCGTTCAAGGCTGTAATTTTTGCTAAACGGATTATCGCATTCAATGAAAGTTTTGTGCCTCTTGGAACAAAAAGCAAAACAGTCCCTTTTTCTGCAATTTGGCACGAAGGTACTTCCGGACGAAAGAAAGAAGACATTATAAGCACATTTCATGCTTGTTTTTGCACAATCGGGATAAGGCGCACATAACTTTATGGGTAGATAATTGCGCTGCCCAAAATAAAAACTGGACGCTATTTTCCTACCTTGCAAAGATCATAAATACTAATTAAATATCTGCCCAATCCATTTTGCTCAACTTTTTTGAACCTGGTCATTCATTCATGTCTGCAGACAGTTTCCATCATCAAGTAGAAAAGGAAGGGAAAACTTTACGACTTTCAGGATTTTTTCGATTGTGTTCAAACCGCAAACTCTAGTAAAGTTTTTGTAAAGGAAATGTCTGCATCCGATTTTTACGATTGGCCTGATTGCTCCTCTACTTACAAAATCAATAGAACCACACCAAGGCCATATTTGCACGATATTAGGTGCTTGAAAGTTGAGAGAGGAAGCAACAAGAAATCGTATGATACTGAGTTCATCCCACTTAACTTTTTAAAAATACAATATATAAAGTCAAGTTCTTTCAAACCATCATCATTTGTTCGTTTCCAGACAAGAGGAATACCAAAAGACAGAAAAAATTATATTGAAAAACACCTCTTTCAACTGTTTCCAGAAAATAGAAAACAATTCTGGACCAATCTTCCAGTGACAGAGCTTGAAGCGAATTAAGATTAGATAAATATTAGATTTAGTTGTTTTAACTTGTTTGTTTGATAAATGAATAAATATTTTTTAATTAAATTTACATTTTCTTTCATTTACACAGTTTTTTTAGGTAAAATAAATAATTTTAGTCAACAAAAATTAGCAAATTGGTGTACATAGGGCTTTTTAAATATATTTATTAAACACAAAAAAGCCCTATCTACGCTATTTTATAAAAACTAACAAATTTTTAATTTGAAGTTATAAGACAAAATAAAGCGCACATTAAGTTTTAAAACAAATATTTTTTCAATTTTTTACGTTTAATATTTTGGTTGCGGTTAGCGATTTAGTGTTTTCCTCTATAACTCGAAACTATAAAAACTGCAGTTAGGGCCTTTACGAGATTATGGGCAGAGTACCTACGAGTATTAACTTTATGACTATGACTTTTACTTGCGTTTATAGGTACTAATGCAAGTTATGCATTCGTGGGGATTAAAAATGTTGAGATAACAATAAAACACGACATTAAGATTATAGAGAAAGATATTTGAGTTACTGGCAAAATACTGTCCATCTGTTTGTCTGTCTGTCTGTCTGTACGGATGTATTTTGGACTGTAGCCTAAACCATTGAGCCAGTCGTCTTCAAATTTAGAACTTAAGGTTATTTTGATATTCTACAGAGGAGTTTTTACATTTTTTTTTAAGGTCAAACATTAACGGTACACGTCATATAACCGTTATGTAAAAGCTTATTCCAACAACATGAACTCTAAAGAAGTTCAGTTCTTTCAAGGGATAGCAAACTTCTCTAGGCGTAGCGTTCCTAACTTTTTCGCTTTAAAAAAACCTTTACAAGATATTACTCATAAAAGTTGTTCATTTTGTCTGGGGTAGACGGCTTTCAATACGTTGAAAACATCCTTTCCAGTCCACTTATACTTATCTATCCTGACTTCAGAGAACTTTTCCAGCCTACTATCCACAGGCAAATGGAGCATTGGAACTTAATCGCGGGCCATTGGCAGAGTATATAAGATCTTTCTCAAAAAGCAGTCCTGCTGAATGGGATCAATGGCTGCGACAAGCCATGTATGTGCACAAGAAGTGTCCACATGCTAGTTCTAAGCTAAATCCAATGGACGTTCTATTTGGTTTTAAATCCCCTATGCCAACTGGTATAATGAAAAAACCAGTATTATACTGAAATATTTTTTAATTTGACTAAAATTCAATAATTCAAAGTTTGTTGAATCCTTAAATATATTTCATTATTTTATTTTGAATTATATCATCTTATCTGTTAACTACTTAACGAAACTTATTAATTAAACAAAAAAATGTATCTTTGTAGATTTAAATATGTATTAATATTAGGAGGAATTGTTGTAGAGTAAGTAAGGCTGCCAAGTTTAGTGATATAGTTAAGACAAACAAAAAATGTTAAATAACTGAATCATACAAAAAAAGATATTTCTGTAAACTTTAAGTAAAAAAAAAAAGAAAATTATCTAACATAAATAATATTATTTAAACAATTTTACTTACACAAAAGAAAACTTTTCCAAAGGGAGGAGGAAATGTGGTATTATATTCCGTCTACCTTCCTGCACGTTTTGTAATCAAACACCTCCAAATGTATCCAAGTGCATGCAGCGTAGACCAGAAACAGGTATCCGAAAGCACTGGACGCAGCTAATGTCATGCACTTTCCCACGTTAGATGATTTTTGGTTGCCGTGTCGAAGCCACATTGACTCTTCCTAATGGTTTAGTTTTGATTGAAACCCTACGGTTGATTAAATTTAAATTGAAAGTATATTTTACTCAAAAAATGGTTTATGGGCGAGCTTTTTTCAAAACAGTGGCGCCGGTTTATATTATCAAGACACTGAATTAAGAAAACCTCTACTGAAAAAGATACAAAGCCCCTGACCAAAGTACATGAATTGCGTGTATCTCTGTAAAAACAAAGTCGTACACCCAAACACAACCGATCTTCATGAACCATGACAGGCCGACTCCACACGATATCTGTATTGCTAACCAGATCTCTGACATAAATATCAGACCATTTTCTTTTTTCTTCGCTGGGCAGTTCATGTCTTGATATTTCATTAAAGCAAGAGAGGCTAATGTGTTTGTATCTCTGACAAAAGTCAATAGATAGAAATTCTTCTTCTTATATTTGTTAATTTTATCATTTTAAAACATTTATTCCATTAAAAAAAATATAGATGTTGTCTCATTTACTCTTGTTAATACACATAAACTAATAAAAATACTGTATTCAGGCTTTTTCACTGCAAACTAAATTTTTAAAGCGCACAAAAAGAGCAACTACCTGCATGACAGACAAAAAATAATGAGATGAACCCTAAAAAAAGAAAGAAAAAACATAAACGTCAAATTGTTATCAAGACATCGATGTCAAGATAGAACCGCGGAGAGAGATGTCTAACATCCCAACAGACTCCGAAACAACGTGACTCCATTGGATATTTCATCTCATGTTGAAGATCCTGAGAGAAATTATATCGTGTGGAGTCGGCCTGTGATGGAATACTCAATACTGATCGTTCACTCACTAGGTCTGTATGTTTACTTTTTGCACAAATTTGAACCAGATAGTAAAAATATTATGAAGAGGAAAATCTTTCGTACGTTCCATCCTCCAACGCCCTCAATTTTTGTTGTCACTTGTATATCATTCATTGTGTTTTACTCATATTTATGCGAAATGGTCAATGAGATGACAGTTCATTCCTTGTGTTTCACTCATACTTATCCGAATTGGTCAATGAGATGACAATTCAAGCTTGTAGGCATTACGAAAAGAAGGTTTCTCTCATTATAATATTGTTACTATATGACTTTGGCACGATCAGCATTGCCAACTATTTTAGGTAAAATTATGCCTCACTTGAGAAAAAATTGTGCTTTTTCAACGGAATTATGCCTTTTTTTGAATTCTCTGTTGCTTTTGAAAAAAAAAAACAATCTTATTAAACAATAATAATATGCTTTTAGGAAAAAAATAAGATTTTAAGCCCAAACCAATGAAATTATGCCTAAAAGGCATTTTTATGCCTCAGTTGGCATCGCTGGGCACGCTGCCAACGTTTGAAGAGTGAGGATGAAAATCTCTCTGAGAATGTTGAAACAAAAAAAAAGTAAACTAAGGCTAAAAAAAACACCGGATCAAACAAACAGTTTTTTATTCCATAGTCAAAAAAACAGAATGTAACAAAACAAAACGTTTTGTTTTCTTATTTCGTTTGGTGTGCGTTGAAATGAAACAAAATGGAATTTGCGATTTGTTTTTAGTATTGTTCAGCATTTGGTCGGACTCAGACGATGAAGTTGTGCCAATCTTTCATACGATTTTTGAAGCAATTGAGGAAAAGGACACAATTAGCAGAGGGGTGGGTGCATCCATATAATCTAAAACGATATCTCGTATTATCAATAGTAAGTTTATTGGCATGTTCCTTAAGGTCCAACCATAATACGCGAAACAGAAATAGGAAGCTAGTGTCAAAACCGAATGAAAATTTTCTTTCCGTTCTGCCCAAAACATATAAGTTAACCATAAAATCCTTAAGAAAAAACGAGCATTTTTGACATTCCGTACATTCAGTACGCTTGAAAGCGTACATTACATGCGGAAATAAAACTGAACAAAACTTTATCAAAGTCATTTCGTGTTGGTTATAAAAATTACATGTATTCGCACTGTTTCATATGGCAACGTACGTTCCAATTCTTCAATTATGCTTCGATCTTTATCTCTATAATTATTGATAGGACTCCTTGCCTCAATTACAAAAATCAATTTTTCTTCATCTACGTCTATATTGGTTAAAATTTGCGCACAGAGTAAAGCAAACAAAACTGTAAAATGCAACGAAAGAAGAAAATAAAAATAGTGGAATCTAAATTTTGTTTTGCAAAAAACATAAGAAACAATGGTCTCTTGTTTCACGAAATAAAAAAAACACGGTTTGCTTTATCCGGTGTGTTTTCAGCCTAACGCGTTGAACAACTAATTAACCCACCTTTTTTAAACGTCAACAGAAATAAATATAAAAGTAAGCAAAATTATCCTATTTGAATTTCTTGAAACTTATCAACAAATATGTAGCTATGAGAAATATGTATGCCCAAAAAAATTCTTAGACTAACTTTGGCAGCAAGGGGAAATATTTTACTCTCTCGTGAGCTCTCTCTTCTGCCCAAAACTACCCAATTTGTGTGTTTACTAACAGTATTTGGCAAAGTTTGGCAATTTTTTTTAAAAATTCATATCTACCCTCGCTGTGTGAACTGAAAAAGTACATATTCAACCATCAGAGTTACCTTAACCAATTGAAAACAATACTATATTAGTCCAGCAGTGATGTACTTTTCGTTGGAAAGTATTCCGAAGTTTTTGGGACTTTAATGGGTAGCTTAGGAGTGCATTAGGAATACTATCCTAGTTTATCGACCTCGCAGACCCTGTGCTAACTTAAAAGGGGGACAGAACCCCAAATTTTCGAACTTTTTTCAGTTTTTCGCTTATTTCTCTTAAACTAAGCACATTGCATGACAAAGCTTAGGAACATAAAAGCTAAAAGCTGGTAGGTGAACCAAAGTCTTAAGGGCTAACTATAATGTTCGGAAGCAAACGGAAGCTAGTGTCAAAACCGACCGAAATTTTCCAATCCGTTTGTCAAATGAGCACGTCTACCCATAATGGACGGAATGCCGCGGAAGTATATATGTCAAATTTTCTTCATTACGAACACAGAAATACAAGGTAATGCTCGTAGACGCATACAAATCGCCATCTTGATATTGTATGACGTCACATTCTTCTGTTATTTTTATTTTATTTATTAATCGATTTTAAGGCCGCGTACGATAGCATTTATAGAGACGAGCTATACAGAGCCATGTCAGGTTTTGGCATTCCCACAAAACTTGAAAAAATTATAAGAAACTCGCAAGTCAATTGTAGTGGGACAATTTTTTTCAAGTCTGTGTAATTGCTAGCATACGCTGACGACATAGACATCATTGGCAGAACTCGGCGAGCTGTCACTGGAACGTTTGCTAGCATTGAAGCTGAAGCGGCTAAGATGGGACTAGCAGTCAATGAGGCCAAAACGAAGTACCTGCTGTCCACAAAAAGGGACACACAACACCGGCGGATTGGACAAAACATCACAATAGACAGGCACAACTTTGAGGTAGTTAGGGACTTTGTGTACCTCGGATCCGCTATAACATCTGACAACAACATCTCGTCAGAAATAAAGCGAAGAATTACTCTTGCCAATCACTGTTTCTATGGGCTAGGAAGGCAATTGAGTAGCAAAGCCCTCTCTCGAAAGACAAAGGAGACTCTGTATAAGACCCTAATCATCCCAGTCCTGCTCTATGGCGCCGAGGCATGGACTCTATCTAAAGCGGATGAAGATATCCTTAGTCGTTTCGAGCGTAAGATTCTTCGGAAGATTTTTGGCCCTATCTGCGTTAATGGGCTTTGGAGGAGAAGGTTCAACCAAGAACTATACGAGCTGTGGCGCGCTCAAGTGGAGGACGACCTCAACCAACTTGGAGTGCAAAACTGGAGGCAGCTAGCCAAAGACCGAGTTGGCTGGAGAAGCATGTTGATTGAGGCCCAGGTTCGTCCCGAACTGTAGCGCCACCTAAGTAAGTAAGTAAGTAAGTGAATATTATTTTTTTAAAGTGAAGGTTTAAACGTTTTTTTTATGATTATAAGAACAATAAACATAAAAAAAATAACAAAATTGGCAAATTAAAACATTTATTTACACTCTCTAAAAACAAAAATCAGAAGAATGTGATGTCAAACGCAAAATCAGCCAAAGTGAGCATACCTTTTATTTCTGTGTATCATGATCAGAAGCCATCTGTCAAGTTTTCGTCTGTAAAATGCGCTCGCTACCGCAGTTTACGTCCGTAAGTAAAACTCATAGAAACTTAAAACGGAGCAATCCGCCATTTAGGGCACAAGATACGAATTACTTGTTCTCGCTCACTTACGGACAGGCCCGTCCGCGCCATTCCAATCATAATAGTTCAGCCTTTAGGTCCAATATTAATAGAGATACAGCTGATACAATTTAGACAATATTTCTTTAAATGTGAAAAAGAATATTCATGTACTTTTTACTTGCGAGGCAAGTTTAGGATTCGTGAATATTAAAAAAATTGAGATAACAATAAAACATGGCATTACGATCATAGAAAAGTCTATAAAAGTGATCAAGAAAAAATGTCTGTCTGTCTGTTTGCCTGTTTGTATGTATAACGAGCTGCAGCCTAAACGGCTTAACAGATTATCTTCAAATTTGGTGTGTATGATTATTTTGGCATTTCCCAGAGGGGAAATTGAAATTTAATTTTTAGGTCTAAAAATAACGGTACCTGCCATATGACCGTTTAGGAAAAGCTTATTTTTCTCGAAAACGGCTACAACGATCTTAATGACAATTTTTGACAATTTTTTTGTTAGTTTTGGCTATCATCTGATTAGAACCAAATTTCCCGGAAAAGTCTATTTTAGATGGGTTCTGATGGGTTCTTTGGCTTTCCATCTACACCTGGACTTGTAAATAAGTTCTGAATGCGTGGTACTTGGTGGCATTTATGGTTGGTGGCAAGTTGGCATTTTTTGTTTGCAACGGCTTTGAAAAAAATGCGGTATCTCAAGTCTTCAAGATTTTCAATTACAATAATTACAATGGTCCACAATTTGACAAGAATTTCTATCCAACGTCAGAGATTTGAGATGGAAATGTCTTGGAATCTTTAAAAATCGCCAACATCTCTGAAACGCTAGGGTTCTTGCTGTACATATGTATCACTTTTTTCCAATACCAAAGGGTGGTGAAGTGGTGTCATATTCACTTATCGCATGCAGGAAAAGAATATCCTGTGGTTCGTACTTGAACGAGTCAGATGAATATAGGAGGAGTTGGGAACACTATGCCTTGAGAAGTTTGCCATCCCCAGAAAGAACTGAACTTCTTAAGTGTTCCTAATGGCCCTTATCAGTGCTGAAAGCCGTTTTCTCTCTGTCATTTTTTCGATTAAAATTTGGTGATAGCCAGTTGCTAAATCTAGTGCTGAAAAATATCTACTATTGCCTAATTGGTCGCGAATATCATCGATTCTCTAAAGGAAAAACATCACCTACAGAAATATCATTTAGCTTTCTAAAATCAAAGACAATTCTGTGCTACTTATTGCCATTTTGATCAGCTTTTTAAGGTACAACTAAAAGTGCGCTATTCCATGGGCTTCTACTATTTTTTTTATATTATAGTTTAACATTTGTGTAACATTATGTGTTTTTGAAATTCAGGTAATCTACATTGTTTTTTTTTTATAATTAACCCGTGCACAAGGGATTATTTGTTTCCCTTTTAATGCATGTGAGAACACTGCTGGAAGGACAGAGGGTGTCCATTAACATTGGTTTTAAATGCTTGCAAATCAAAATGACAAGGCAAAATATTACCGGGTAAACTGTTCCAAATTCGCATTGTTTGGCTAAAAATAGAATCTCTATATTTCACCGAATGTCTGAAATTGGGCTCAAGGGTGAACTGAAAGCTTTTCGGTTTCTTCGATGTAAGTGCCATTCATGGACAATGGCATTAGGGGTATGTTTATATTTAACGACAGAAGACAGCATTGGGTTTTCGAAGCCCTAAACTATACACGATTCCTGTTACCCTATTTGACAATGCTGTATAAATAGGAATTTAATGAACTTGATAAACGGTACCGTTGCAATTGAACGTCCAAAATCGAAGCAGGTGAATTATCGAACGAATACAAAAAGCTGAGGGTAGAGTCGTTAGCAAAACCGTTAGAAGTTAGAAGTAACAGACAGAAGATCATTTATAAAAATGAGGAAAAGAGTGGGAGACAAAACGGAGCCCTGGGACACAAAAGCGTTTATTTTGTGGGAATCAGACTTGAATCCGTCCAAAACAACTTGTATTGAACTGTCCAGAAAATAGCTTCTAATCCAACAAACAAGAGTATCATCGATCCCAAAAGCACGCATTTTCGATAAGAGAGCTTTATGCCAAACTCTATCAAATGCCTTGGAGATATCAAGAGCAATAATTTTACTTTCATCAAAGGGATGTAAAGAACTGTTCCACTGTTCGGTGAGATATGCCATCAGATGACCAGTGGAACGGTTGCTGCACAAGCTGACGGTCATGGAGCAGCTTTCGATCTTCGAGATATTCCTTTAGCTGACGGTTCATCAGCGTTTCTATGACCTTAGAAAGAGGGGATGTTAGTGCTATGGGTCAGTAGAAAGAAAGGGGAGGATAAGTAATCTTTCTTAGGGA
The DNA here is from genome assembly GCA_963971375.1 of Platycheirus rosarum. Taxonomy (NCBI): domain Eukaryota; kingdom Metazoa; phylum Arthropoda; class Insecta; order Diptera; family Syrphidae; genus Platycheirus; species Platycheirus rosarum. Next base: position 98,888,284 of record OZ020508.1, read on the forward strand.
CAGACTGGACAAATGCTGTTGTCCATCTTCTAGGAAAAATTCCAAAAGAGTAGAAGCGATGGAAAAGCTTACGCAGGGGCTTTGCCTGGGTGGAAGAACACCTCTTCAGAAGAATGGGGGTATACCATCCGGGCCAGCGAATTTGTGTATATCAAGATCTTTGAGAACTCTTGTTACTGTATGAGTGCGGAAAAAAGTATGTCCCATGGAAAAATTTACATTCTCAAGTACAGGAGGGGCAACGCTGCTGTAAACCTGACAGCGAAATGAGCTGCAAACAAGTTTGCCTTCTCGGAAGAGTAGACAATAGGTTTATCATTAGCGATGAGCGTTGAAAATGTTGAGGAGTTTTAAATATCTTTTACTAATGACAAAAAATTTGTACTGCCTTTGGGACATTGCAGAATTTTTTGCCGTCATTTTTGGGCATGCGAAAACTTGGTTCGTTCAATGACGGAGTTCCAAGAGTTCCTGGCTTGTTTGTGCTTTATCTGATTTTCCTCTATAGGGTTGGCTTTATAAGATCGGAAATTTACTTGTTTTAGCCTTATAGCTTCTTTACACTCAGAGTGAAACCAAGACATTTCTTTAGGTTTAATACTTTTTACTCTGTTAGGAATAAAAGCACGCATCCCAAAAAAAATCACAATTGTGACCATTTCTGGTATCAATGTCACTATCGAGGAAGCATAGTAACCAGTTAAAGTTACGGAAGAAATCATTCAGGCCGTACCAGTTGGCTTTCTCGTATTGCCAAACGGTCCTGGTGGGAAATTTTCTTTAATTGGATTAGTGGAGGATGAGAAATTAACTTAAATGACACAATGAAGTTCCACATGGAGAAGTTACACTAATAGTATACTTATCAGGGTGCAAAGTAAGAAACAAATATGGGCGGCTTGCCCTGGAAGATCCGGTATTCGTATAGGCTCATCGACGAGTTGGATAAGGCGGTGTAACCCAGCAAAAATCTCGACATACCGTCCTTCGGGTGTTGTCTGGCCAGAATAGCGGAGCCAACTAGAATTGTGTACATTGAAATCACCCACAATAACGATTTCAGTGCGAGATCAATGGGAAACAATTTTCGAAATGGAATCGGACAGCGCATCAAACTCGTTAAAAGTCGATTTACTGGCGAGATAAAAGGGAAACAAATAGTTCCTTGTGCGCGCGTTAATTATAAAAAAAAATATTCTCGTTGTTATGCCCTTAAGATAGTTTACATACAAAAAATTAATTCAAAAATACATCACAATAACACAGATCAGTTGACATTCATCCATGCACTAAAAATCATCATACGATAGTTAGACAGTTACGCACAAGGTGATACGGATTAGAGGAGGGCTTTTGCGTCGCGATCGGTATTTTGTTTAACACGCGAGAAGGTGATGAAGCGCAGACACTTTTTCGAATTTATTAACTTTTTTTTTGTGCGAGCACCCACTTCTTTTTTTTTCGTTTTATATTTTTTTTGCAGGCACCACCGCCAAAAGCGACCATCCCCGGTGAGCTTTAGATCGACACTAAATTATTATTATTATAGGTACACAGCTTTGACGAATAATATGAGGCTGAGGTACATCTAAAACATACCTACAGGATTTGTAGGTAGACAGAAAGGCGGCAGCTATACTCAACGCTGGCAGGTTATTTTCTTCAATTATTATATTGTTTCTTTTTGTGTTTTTTTTGGAAGTGCATTAATTTATCCATTTCTTAATAGGCCATTTCAAAAGCTCTTTCGCAAACTAAATTCTCCTGGCTAATTTTTTGGCAAAAACTGGTCTTTTTTAGGACTGCGAGGTGGTAGGTGTTTTTTATCGCAAACGTCTACTTACCGTTTCAATGCTCCTTTCTAATGATAAATCTTGATCCCAACAAGAACCTACCTACCCCACCACGTAATTTTCTCAAATAATAAAAGGTGAAATATGAATAATCCAGTCTTTTTTAAATTTATTCTTTGTATATTTTTAAGATTTAGATATTAAAAATTGGGCACGACTGGGTCGCACGTACTTGCTGTTATGGGCCTAATTATAATGATATTTTTTGATTATTGTGTAGTTTGAACAAGACAACATACTGTTCTTTGTGGTACGAAAGTCAGAGCGGAAGAAGTGGAAACGATATTGCTAGTGCCTTAATAAGGATTCTTAGAGCAGTTCTGGAAGACAACCCTGATGTGACGAAAATTATTCTCTGGTCAGATTCTTGCATACCTCAAAACAGGAATCGCTTAACGTCCTTCGCCTTGTTTAAATTCTTGGAAACTAGTCCATAGATTGAAACGGTTACCCAACGTTTTTCTTCAGGACATTCTAGAATATAGGAGCTTGACGCGGTACACAGTGTAATTGATCGTCATTTAAACAATATATCATATTTCAGTCCGATTTCCCTTATGCGCAATCTCAAGACCATGGATTATCCAAACATAAAATTGAAAATGATGCAACTAAACCAAAACGATTTTTATAACTACAGCATTGCAACACAAGGGTTGAATTTCATTCCCTACACAAAATGTAAGGAACTAATTTATGAACAAAAAAATTTACTTCAAATCAAGTATCATGAAGATTATGGAGAAGACATTATCTTAACAGTCGTTTCCCTATTAAATGAGAAAAAACTACGAAGTAAAAAAAAAACAAAGAGATATCTACTGTTTTGCCAAAAGTGTCGAAAACCTCGATTGGAGGTTTAAGTGGATGCCTATGGAAGATGTCCAGTTTTATAAAGCTATCCTGAAATAAGAAAATTGTGAGTCAAAAAATGCAACCGTAGTTCAATTCAAAATAAAAAAAATCGTCTCCTGTAAAATTTACTTTTAGTGACTTAGAACAATTTTGCTTTCCGCCGACGATAACCTTTTTTTCCTTCTAGTGCTTTTAGCTTATCTTAGGCACAAACCAATAAAAAAGGAAGTTGTCCGCGATCTAAAAAAAACAAGAGGTAAAATACCAAGGATGTCGCACACTTCTATAGATGGAATTCAAAAGTGTCAGTTATGTTTTACCGTTAAATGCGACTTTTTGAATTTTTAAAAACAGATGTCGCGAGCTTCCATGTCAATATTTTGTTGCGGTAAATTTTACTGCAACAAAAACTTCCCTTCGGTCGTTCTTTTCCCTTTTTTTTCGTTGTGGCTGCAAAATATTGGCGAAGTTGGTTTCATCAACCACTGGTGTACCTAGCCATTACTTTGCAAAAGCAACAAACGCAGGTGTTCCATTTCCAGCACGAGGTTTTGAAACGAGAAGAGAGCCGGCGGACGAGTCTTTAAAGTAAAGAGTGAGGTGGACTCCAACCCGCATCAAACCATTTTCTAATTTTCAATATAATTTAACGTAACGTAATCTTAAAATTAGTTTAAAATGACGTAAATTAATTAATGTACAAAATGCATTTTTAACGTGTGTTCGGTTAGGTTTTATGGGCGTTGAAAATGATTTAAAATAAACTCTTCTCTTTATTATCTCCGATTTGGTTAATTAATTCACGTTTCGAATCCCGCGTGTTAGTAGTAGAGTAATAGGAAAAAGCCTAGTGGAGACTTCTTCTCGATTTTATATCTTTTTCAAATTTTCTCGAAAATAGATAGTTGGGAAGGGTTCTGAACTCGTCCATTATGTTTCGGCAAGTTTTGGAAATACATCCAACAACTTGTTGAAACCGTGTTTGTGTGTGTGAGAGTAAGGTTTTGCTAGATCTCACAACGGTGGCTTTCTTGGTTAGCGTCAAGCTTCCAGGAAGCCAGAATGCCGTGTTTGTGCCGGAATGGTTGTGTTGTATGTATAAGTGAATGACTAGGATGGACGAAGGAGGAAGGGAGTAGTTAAAAATGAGCTTGAGGGACACTCTTGCGAGAGCCTTAATAGCGACAAGAAAAAAAGAAAGGAAAATAGAGGAATTTTGAAGAAAAAAATCGAGGAGGAGACATTTGTTCTTATTTTAAAATTTTGGATCGAGGATTTCACCTTGGCGGCAAATGGTAGGAATAATTGAATATATTTAGGAGTTAACATTTATAGAACAAAGTTTTTAGGATTACTTGATTCGGGAGCTTCACGCACCATTGTAGGAGGGGATGGGTGGAAAATTTTAAATGAGTTAGGACTTAAGTTATTGAAAAGCAGTGTTGGGTCAGTAGCGTTAGCAGATGAGGCAGGTGTAGGAGTAGCTGGGTCTATTTCTCTACCAGTGGAGGTTAAGGATAGATCGATTTTATAACAATGTCTAGTAATACCGAATCTTCAGCACCAATTGATCTTGGGTGCTGATTTTTGCGCAGTATCGGGTATAGTCCCGGATTTGAGATCTGGTGTGTGGAAGTTTTCAAGTCAAGAAATCGTGGCTTCGGTAACAGACACGGTAGCGATTAGAGAAAAATCAGATTTGGACGATTTTGAAAATAGGAAGTAAGAACACTTGTTAGGAGAGCTTTTCAAATCAATGACCGAGGAATTAGGGAGCACGAACTTAGTTGAGCACAAGATTAGGACGTCCGCAGAACCGATAAAGCAGCGATACTACCCAGTGTCACCTGCGATTCAAAAACACATCGATCAGGAACTCCAAGAGATGTTAGAAGCTGGAGTGATCGAGAAGTCCGAAAGTCCTTGGGCATCCCCGATTCTTCTTGTTAAGAAAAAGGATGTTAGTTTTCGGTTCTGCGTTGACTAAAGGAAACTCAATGAAGTTATTGATAGGGATGCTTATGCACTACCGTTTATTTCACCGATTTCGGACAAGCTTCGAAACGCGAAGTACTTGTCCTCATTAGATATTAAATCTACTTATTGGCAGATTCCAATGGAGGGAGAATCGCGTAAGTACACAGCCTTTACCGTGCCAGGCCGGGGTCTCTTTCAATTTCGTAGGATGCCATTCGGCTTACACAACTCCCCGGAAACTTGGCAAAGGTTTATTGACGACGTTTTAAGTCCCGACTTAGAACCGTTGGTCTTTGTGTACTTGAATGACATAATCATTGTCACCGATTCATTTGAGAAACATCTAGAAATTCTCAGTGAAGTTTTTAAAAGGCTAGGAGATGCGGGTTTAAAAGTAGGCAGGGAAAAGTGTAACTTTTGTAGGCCTTCTGTGAAATTTCTAGGTTATGTAGTTGATAGGAACGGGCTCCATCTAGACCCGGAAAAAGTGGAAAGCATGATGAGGATTCCTCCACCGAAAAACGTGAAGGAAATTAGGAGTTTTGTAGGAACTATTTCTTGGTATCGAAGAAATTTTTTGGTTAGGCCTCTTGCCGATCTATTAAAGAAAGGTAAGAAATTTGAGTGGACCCAAGAATGTGAGGAAAGTTTTAGGAAAGTCAAATAATGTTTGGTTACGACACCGATTCTGACATGTCCGATTTTTCTCGGCCGTTTGTTGTCCAAACAGACGCGTCAGATTTTGGTATCTACTACTGCTAATTCTACTACTACTCTACGACCGAAAAAGAATGCTTGGCCGTACTATGGGCGATGGAATAGTTGCTACCGTATGTCGAAGGCATTCGATTTACTGCCGTGACTGATAACCATTCTTTGGTATGGTTAAGTAACCTTAAGGAGCCGCAGGGTAGATTAGCTCGTTGGACCAATCGGCTCCAGCAATTTGTTTTCAAAATCATCCATATAAAGGGCAAAGAACATGTCGTTCCTGATATGTTATCGCGAAGAGTTCCCGATTTAGCGCGGACTCGGCCCGTTGGGTGTAGGTAGCAGAAAAATATTACTGGCCCAAAATGAGAGGGGATATTACAAAATACGTTAGGAATTGTAAGATTTGCCAACAAGTGAAATCTGTTAACGAGAAACCAGCTGGTCTTATGATCGAGAGATATCAAATAATTAAGACTACGCTCCGCAGTTTCAGAAACTGAGACAGGAGATAGCTAGGAAGTTGGAGGTGGCGGGAAAGAAGGCCGCTTAAACTTATAATTTGAGAAGAAGAGAAACACAGTTTCAACTTGGTGATCTTGTTTGGCGTAGGAACTATTATTTATCTGATGCGGCAAACTATTTTGCAACAAAATTTGCGACCAAGTTTGTTGGTCCATATAGGGTCAGTAGGAGGGTGACACCTTGGAAATACGTCCTGATAGACGATAAGGGGAAGGATCGGGGGACGGGCACGTGAAAGATTTAAAACAATATATTGACACTTAATCAGAAGTCCCGTAATATTTTATTGAAGTTGTAATTGTTTGTACTGTTTTCTTTTGGTATTTTGTCCAATTTTATATTTTTATTTTGTGTCACTAATTATTTTTTCTTCTTTTTTTTTTAATATGATGGTAACCTGTGTTGTGTTGTTCACCCTGTTCTTTTACCCTCCAATCCTGGCTGAGCCTTAAGAAATGGTTTATTTTTCTTGAAAAGTAAACACATTTCTTGAGAGGTAAGGGTGGGATTTGATGCGGTAAATTTTACCTCAACAAAAACTACCCTTCGGTTGTTCTTTTCCCTTTTCTTTTTTCGTTGTGGCTGCAAAATATTGGCGAGTGGTCTCATCGACCACTGGTGTACCTAGCCATTACTTTGCAGAAGCAACAAACGCAGGTGTTCGAGTTCCAGCACGAGGTTTTGAAACGAAAAAAGAGCCGGCAGATGAGTTTTTAAAGTAAAGAGTCAGGTGGACTCCAACCCGCATCAAATCATTTTCCAATTTTCAATATAATTTAACGTAACGTAATCTTAAAATTAGTTTAAAATGACGTAAATTAATTAATTTACAAAATGGGTTTTTAACGTGCGTACGGTTAGGTTTTATAAAAGTTGAAAATGATTTAAAAGTAACGCTCCTTTTTGTATCTCCGATTTGGTTAATTAATTCACGTTTAGAATCCCGCGTGCTAGTAGTAGAGTAATAGGAAAAAGCCTAGTGGAGACTTCTTCTCGATTTTATATCTTTTTCAAATTTTCTCGAAAATAGATAGTTGGGAAGGGTTCTGAACTCGTCCATTATGTTTCGGCAAGTTTTGGAAACACATCCAACAACTTGTTGAAACCGTGTTTGTGTGTGTGAGAGTAAGGTTTTGCTAGATCTCACAACGGTGGCTTTCTTGGTTAGCGTCAAGCTTCCAGGAAGCCAGAATGCCGTGTTTGTGCCGGAATGGTTGTGTTGTATGTATAAGTGAATGACTAGGATGGACGAAGGAGGAAGGGAGTAGTTAAAAATGAGCTTGAGGGACACTCTTGCGAGAGCCTTAATAGCGACAAGAAAAAAAGAAAGGAAAATAGAGGAATTTTGAAGAAAAAAATCGAGGAGGAGACATTTGTTCTTATTTTAAAATTTTGGATCGAGGATTTCACCTTGGCGGCAAATGGTAGGAATAATTGAATATATTTAGGAGTTAACATTTATGGAACAAAGTTTTTAGGATTACTTGATTCGGGAGCTTCACGCACCATTGTAGGAGGGGATGGGTGGAAAATTTTAAATGAGTTAGGACTTAAGTTATTGAAAAGCAGTGTTGGGTCAGTAGCGTTGGCAGATGAGGCAGGTGTAGGAGTAGCTGGGTCTATTTCTCTACCAGTGGAGGTTAAGGATAGATCGATTTTATAACAATGTCTAGTAATACCGAATCTTCAGCACCAATTGATCTTGGGTGCTGATTTTTGCGCAGTATCGGGTATAGTCCCGGATTTGAGATCTGGTGTGTGGAAGTTTTCAAGTCAAGAAATCGTGGCTTCGGTAACAGACACGGTAGCGATTAGAGAAAAATCAGATTTGGACGATTTTGAAAATAGGAAGTAAGAAAACTTGTTAGGAGAGCTTTTCAAATCAATGACCGAGGAATTAGGGAGCACGAACTTAGTTGAGCACAAGATTAGGACGTCCGCAGAACCGATAAAGCAGCGATACTACCCAGTGTCACCTGCGATTCAAAAACACATCGATCAGGAACTCCAAGAGATGTTAGAAGCTGGAGTGATCGAGAAGTCCGAAAGTCCTTGGGCATCCCCGATTCTTCTTGTTAAGAAAAAGGATGTTAGTTTTCGGTTCTGCGTTGACTAAAGGAAACTCAATGAAGTTATTGATAGGGATGCTTATGCACTACCGTTTATTTCACCGATTTTGGACAAGCTTCGAAACGCGAAGTACTTGTCCTCATTAGATATTAAATCTACTTATTGGCAGATTCCAATGGAGGGAGAATCGCGTAAGTACACAGCCTTTACCGTGCCAGGCCGGGGTCTCTTTCAATTTCGTAGGATGCCATTCGGCTTACACAACTCCCCGGAAACTTGGCAAAGGTTTATTGACGACGTTTTAAGTCCCGACTTAGAACCGTTGGTCTTTGTGTACTTGAATGACATAATCATTGTCACCGATTCATTTGAGAAACATCTAGAAATTCTCAGTGAAGTTTTTAAAAGGCTAGGAGATGCGGGTTTAAAAGTAGGCAGGGAAAAGTGTAACTTTTGTAGGCCTTCTGTGAAATTTCTAGGTTATGTAGTTGATAGGAACGGGCTCCATCTAGACCCGGAAAAAGTGGAAAGCATGATGAGCATTCCTCCACCGAAAAACGTGAAGGAAATTAGGAGTTTTGTAGGAACTATTTCTTGGTATCGAAGAAATTTTTTGGTTAGGCCTCTTGCCGATCTATTAAAGAAAGGTAAGAAATTTGAGTGGACCCAAGAATGTGAGGAAAGTTTTAGGAAAGTCAAATAATGTTTGGTTACGACACCGATTCTGACATGTCCGATTTTTCTCGGCCGTTTGTTGTCCAAACAGACGCGTCAGATTTTGGTATCTACTACTGCTACTACTACTACTACTCTACGACCGAAAAAGAATGCTTGGCCGTACTATGGGCGATGGAATAGTTGCTACCGTATGTCGAAGGCATTCGATTTACTGCCGTGACTGATAACCATTCTTTGGTATTATTAAGTAACCTTAAGGAGCCGCAGGGTAGATTAGCTCGTTGGACCAATCGGCTCCAGCAATTTGTTTTCAAAATCATCCATATAAAGGGCAAAGAACATGTCGTTCCTGATATGTTATCGCGAAGAGTTCCCGATTTAGCGCGGACTCGGCCCGTTGGGTGATAAAAATTAAATCTTTAGTAGAAAAGAGCCCATTAGAATACCCATCCTGGAGATAAGAGAACGGGCGGCGCTATAAACATGTTAGGGTGAACCATGTCGTGGTTTATGAATAGAGTGAGGGATGGAAGTTAATGATAGGCAAAAATGATAGGTCGAGAGTTTTGAGCGAATGCCATGATGCTCCATTAGCAGGACACATGGGAGTTAAAAAAATGTTTGGTAGGGTAGCAGAAAAATATTACTGGCCCAAAATGAGAGGGGATATTACAAAATACGTTAGGAATTGTAAGATTTGCCAACAAGTGAAATCTGTTAACGAGAAACCAGCTGGTCTTATGATCGAGAGATATCAAATAATTAAGACTACGCTCCGCAGTTTCAGAAACTGAGACAGGAGATAGCTAGGAAGTTGGAGGTGGCGGGAAAGAAGGCCGCTTAAACTTATAATTTGAGAAGAAGAGAAACACAGTTTCAACTTGGTGATCTTGTTTGGCGTAGGAACTATCATTTATCTGATGCGGCAAACTATTTTGCAACAAAATTTGCGACCAAGTTTGTTGGTCCATATAGGGTCAGTAGGAGGGTGACACCTTGGAAATACGTCCTGATAGACGATAAGGGGAAGGATCGGGGGACGGGCACGTGAAAGATTTAAAACAGTATATTGACACTTAATCAGAAGTCCCGTAATATTTTATTGAAGTTGTAATTGTTTGTACTGTTTTCTTTCGGTATTTTGTCCAATTTTATATTTTCATTTTGTGTCACTAATTATTTTTTCTTTTTTTTTTTTTAATATGATGGTAACCTGTGTTGTGTTGTTCACCCTGTTCTTTTACCCTCCAATCCTGGCTGAGCCTTAAGAAATGGTTTATTTTTCTTGAAAAGTAAACACATTTCTTGAGAGGTAAGGGTGGGATTTGATGCGGTAAATTTTACCTCAACAAAAACTACCCTTCGGTTGTTCTTTTCCCTTTTCTTTTTTCGTTGTGGCTGCAAAATATTGGCGAGTGGTCTCATCGACCACTGGTGTACCTAGCCATTACTTTGCAGAAGCAACAAACGCAGGTGTTCGAGTTCCAGCACGAGGTTTTGAAACGAAAAAAGAGCCGGCAGATGAGTTTTTAAAGTAAAGAGTCAGGTGGACTCCAACCCGCATCAAATCATTTTCCAATTTTCAATATAATTTAACGTAACGTAATCTTAAAATTAGTTTAAAATGACGTAAATTAATTAATTTACAAAATGGGTTTTTAACGTGCGTACGGTTAGGTTTTATAAAAGTTGAAAATGATTTAAAAGTAACGCTCCTTTTTGTATCTCCGATTTGGTTAATTAATTCACGTTTAGAATCCCGCGTGCTAGTAGTAGAGTAATAGGAAAAAGCCTAGTGGAGACTTCTTCTCGATTTTATATCTTTTTCAAATTTTCTCGAAAATAGATAGTTGGGAAGGGTTCTGAACTCGTCCATTATGTTTCGGCAAGTTTTGGAAACACATCCAACAACTTGTTGAAACCGTGTTTGTGTGTGTGAAAGTAAAATTTCGTTAGATCTCACAACGGTGGCTCTCTTGGTTAGCGTCAAGCTTCCAGGAAGCCAGAATGCCGTGTTGAGTATATCGAAAACGAATGGTTGTGTTCTATGTTAATGTTAATCGGCACCTCCTATCTCTCCCCTCCCTATCTTCGTAATGCCCGCGCAGTGTGTTCTACATTAAAAGGGAAACACATAATCCCTTGTGCGCGCGTTAATTATAAAAAAAAAAAAAAAAAAAATTATGAGTGATTGACTGAAATGGACGAAGGAGGAAGAGAGTAGTTAAAAATGAGCTTGAGGGACACTCTTGTGAGAGCCTTAATAGCGACAAGAAAGAAATAAAGGAAAATCGAGGAATTTTGAAGAAAAAAAAATCGAGGAGGAGAAATTTGTTCTTATTTTAAAATTTTGCATCGAGGATTTTTAAAACTCAAATCAGGATTCGGGACGTGAGAGGTTAAAAAGGAGAAAAGAATATAGGAGATAAAAAAGATAAGTAGTTTGTGTTCTATTTTGAGTATAAAAATATATACATAATTTCTTTTACCCAAAAATATATATATATTTATATTTATATATTTGTATATATATATTTATATATATATATATTTATATATATATATTTATATATATATGTATATTCGAGATTCCCATAACATTTTCAGGACGCGTTTTAGTTGTATTAAAGACCCATTTTTTCTTTTGTTTTATTTGCCTTTTTTTATTTATCTTGTTTACCTATTTTCAATTGAATTTCCCTTTTATATTTATTATACGGCCATATTGAATTGTTCAAACCACCATTTTTATTAGAAAACATATTTGGGTTTTAATCCAGGGGTTTTCTATCCCACGGTTTCCCAAAATAAAAATCACTAAGCAATCTAAACTTTTATTTCAATAAATTATCGGTCTATAAATTGTATATATATTTATATCTGCACTCTACTGTGCAACAACATATGTACACATATATATTTTTCTTTTGATAAACTATTCTGATTAAATAAATCAATCTAGTTTATCAGAAGAACCCCCAAAATTCTTCCACTGAACCCATCCCAGCTGAGTAGCCGTGGTTACAGCTTTTCTAATCAAGCTGTTGTTACACTTTTTTGCATTCATTTTTTTTGTGTACTCGTTCGTGGTCGTGTTAACAGAAGTTATATTGTAGTTGCGCGCGTCATCGCCGGCGTCCTTGTAATCAGTACGCGTACGCGTTTATTAAAATTTTAATTTTGTTCGGGTTACTAAATTGTTCGCGGCAAAAAGTGTAACAATTTTAAGTAGTTAATTTTTTTCCTGAAGTGAGTTCAGGAAAGCTAGCATCGCATTCTGAATTTTGGCACCATTTTTTTGACAATTGTTGTATGAAGCTGACATTAGACTAGCAGTCCATATATAAATTGTGAAAAATGCCGAACAGATTTTAGTGTTTCGCATGGCGGTGCTAGTGATATTGAGAAACATTTACGGTCAGGAAAACACAAATTATGCAATAATGCTGCCGCTTCAAGTTCATCGATGCTCAATTTCTTTAAGAAAACGGATTCACCATCTTCCAAGGACTTTGAAGTTGCTGCAGCGGAGGTTGCCTGGGCCTATCACAGCGTACAGGAGAATCATAGCTTTCCCTCGAACGATTGCGCATCTCGTTTCATACAGACATGTTTCGAACAAAAATTTATATGTGCCCGTACTAAATCCGAGGCTATTGTTTTGAATGTGCTGATGCCTTTGGCAATAAATGAACTTAAAGAACACCTTAGTAAGGCTAATTGTATAACTTTACTGACGGATGCTTCAAACCATGGTTCTACAAAACTATTCCTTGTCTTAGTACGCTCTTTTTACCAGACGAAGGGGTACAAGTAAAAGTTTTGGAGTTTCAAGATCAACCAGGGGAAACGTCAGATATTAAAGTTGACTACTTGAAACAAGTACTAACAAAAAATGAACAAAAATTGTGGCATTTTGTGGTGATAACACCAACTGTAATTTTGGAGGAAAAATAGAAAGGATCCAACAATGTTTACTGTGAAATTAAACCAATATCTCAGAAGAACACTTAAAGGTATAGGATGTGGAGCTCACATAATACACAACGCGATCAAAACTGCTGCTGATTGTCTACCTATTGATTTTGAGTGCATTATTATAAAAATTAATTAATTTTTCTATATCTATCGCGTTCGTGTTGAAACACTTAAAGAATTTTGTCATTCCTCCGACACAGAATATAAAAAACTTCTAAGCTACAGTAAAACTAGCTGGCTTGCGTTGATGCCGTCGCTGGAAAGAGTTTTGCAAATGTTTCAGCCCTTAAAAACCTATTTTCTGAGCATTGATAAGTGCCCAAATATTTTAAAAGATTTTTTTAACAATCCTAGTTCAGAATTATGGTAATTTTGTATGCATGCTCAGTGAGCTACGTTTCATCAAGCAGTGTTAAAGATCGAGAGACAGAACGTGTCAGCAACAGAGGCCGCGAATGCAATTGATCAGCTAATAAGTAATTTAAGCCAAAAACAAAATTCGTGTTTCCTTCCTCACGCCACCCGCAATATAATGGCACAGTTACAGCAAATAGGTGCTGTCAATGAGAACAACGTAAAAACTGCAGTAACTGAGTTTTACAAGGCCAGTAAGGAGTATTTGGAGCAGTGGTGTCAGTTTAATTCCTAATTTAAGATTTTTTGACTGGGCGAACCTAACAAAAGTCCTCTCTTGGGAGGAAGTTCAAAAAGTGCTGGACTTATTAGTCGAACAGGGTTTTCTCAGGAGCAATCAAGATACCGGAGTTTTCGATGAGTTTTCACTCATTTTGAATTACATAACAACTCAAAAAGTTACAGATTGGAACATCTTTCATGCTAAAAATTTATCTCACGCAAATTTTCTTATAATTGAGGAGTACATCTTGTGTCTACCAGGTAGTAATGCTCCTGTTGAAACAGTTTTTCTCATGTAAATAAGATATGGACCAGCAAAAAGAACCAATTGCGAGTCTCGACTTTGAAATCCATTCCTATAGTAAAGAATAACATAAATAAATCATGTCAAGAATTTCATGCGTATTTGAAAACCAAACCTGTTATTTTAAAACAAATTTGCTCATCAGAAAAATATAAAGAAGGTAGCAAGTCAACCACTCAATAATTTTTTTTTCGCGAAATATTAAAAACATAAAACACTAGAAATATGTCAGACTTTGTTAAATTAATTACTACTTACTTAAACTTTTTTTTGCATTAAAAAAAAATAATCTTTATTGTTATCTCATTCAAAGTGTATCGTATTGAACACATACGAGTTACCTAAAAGGAAAACGTTATAACGCTACTCTTTCCTTCCAACAAGATGCCAGCCACAATACATACACGTGCCAGCAACAAGCAAGCTGAAATAATAATTATATGATTATGTATTGTCAAATATATTGTGATATTGAGTTAGTTGAGAAAGCGACTCCGACTCGATCGGATGTGAAATATATTAAGGGTTTTTTTAACGAAATGTTTTTCCCAACCAAAACGCGAGTATTTTATTTTATTTGGTGTTAACTTTACAGCGAGGAAAACAACGCGAGTGATTGCACTAATATACACAAAGGTTCTTATGAAATAAATTATTAACATTGCAAATTAAAAATCTGTCAAATTTATTCAAATAACCTTTTTTTTAAATAAACGAAAACATAAAAATATAATTTTTTTTGTATTGTCTTTTGTCGAAAGAAATTAACGAGTCCCGCTTTGAGATGACAAAATTATGGTCACCTTATATATAATATGTCCATGATTTTATTATTGATTTATCCGTGTGTATTTACCTAACATTGATCCTGGTGAAATGAATACTACTTACAACTTTCATCAATGGAGCTTTCTTTTCTTGATAAAATAATTTCCACTGGCTTACAAACAAGGTGTATCTATTAAAAACTCAAAAAAACTAACTCTCGATTTAATGTTTTGCTTTGACCCTATTAGTAAACTCGTCCTAGAATCTAGATCTGGGGCCTATTGCACCAAAAACTTATCACTTATCTTTCAGCAACTTATCATACATTTTGAAAAGTTTTCGTTGCAACAACAATATATTTGATAAACAATTATTTGAGTTTGAAAAGTAAAAACTGCTCAACTTTTTAGGAAAGTGTTGCACCAAACAAAAAGTGATTGAGTCTAAAAAATACCGATTTGTTTATGGAATTGTACAAAATAATCAAATTCTGTTGCACCAAAGTATAATTTTTTTCTTACACTAATGAAAGAAAATAATGATAATTTAAGCATATATTACCTTAGAAAAAATTGACTTTTTAAAATTGTGTTCTTTACTAATAATGCATTTATTCGTAATAATAGACGAAATTCACGAACTTAGGTGTTTCATATGTTCTTAAATTATAATTTTGAACGTCGTTAAGGCTTAATACATTATATTTAAATGTCCTAAATAATACATCCTGTTGCTATAACTATTGCAAGAAAACATAAATTTTAACTAGCCACAACAATGAATGCTAGGTTCTAATTTGTTGTCATAAAGCACAATTATGGCAGTTTGTATTAAGAAAAGAAAAACGACTGGGTCGCACGTACTTGCTCTTATGTGCTTAATCATATTGGAAGGCAAGATCTTTGATCGAAACAAGTAACATTTACGTGCAAAAGTAACACGTTCTGAAAGTGTCAAAACCACAACCCTAAACGATTATTAGTAAAAATGGAGTATGCCATCAGATGTCTTGTATAATAAAAAAATTATGAAAAAAGTATTTCGAAGATTGTAGGACGGATTTTGATAAGATCCTGTTTTTTATTTTTTGTTTTTTGAAAACATTTTTTTTTATTTTGGTATGCAGTTTTTTAGAGCTGTGATTTTGAAATTTTAAATAATTTTTCTGATTAGTTTTAATAATATTGATTTTTCAAAAAAAAATAATTTTTATTAGAAAAAAAATAGCTATTAAAAATTTTGATATGCAGAATTGTTTAAATTACTTAGATCTTCTCAAATATAAAATTTTATTGAAATCCTTTGAGCCGTTAGCGAGAAAGTCGAAAATTAAAAAAATCGTTATATGAAAGGCACCGTTAATAAACTTTTCCGGTAATTTTGGTTATAATTATCTGAGAGCTACTACCAACACTAAAAATGTCATAAAATGTCATCAAAAACGTTGGAGCCGTTTTCGAGAAAAATAAGCTTTCCCTTAATCGTTATATGGCAGGTACCGTTATTTTAGCACTAAAAATTTAATTTCAGAGGAATGCCAAGAGATACATACATTCCAAATTTGAACGCAATCGTTTAACCCGTTTAGGTTGCAGATCGATATACACCCGGAGAGGTAGATAGACAGACAGACGGACGGTTTATTTACATAAAATTAAAAAAAAAAATTAAGTGAACATCAGAGTATTTTTTCGATTTTTGTGACTTTTAATTGTTCAAAAAAAAGTACGTAAAATTGTATTGAGCGAAATAATTTAAACGCCATTTTATAAATTTAAGAAATTTTAAAAAGCGTAATTTTTTTTTATCTTAAGGGTTTTTAAATAAAACGGGAATTTTTAAACAACTTAAAAAAAAAATTAAAGAAAAACTAAAACATGGAAACTTAAGCGCAAATATAACCTATATATTATAAGCAAAATTAAAAAAAATCATCTGCCCGTTTTCAAAATATTGAGTTTTCAAAACTTTTTTTTTTAAATTATTTAAATTAAAAAAAAAAGTTTTCGAAATTACTTAGGCTACCTACATCTTCCTGAATATTTTTTGATTGTAATCGGATAACCAGTTTTCGAGAGAGTCGAAAAGAAAAAAAACAGGTCCTATGGCAGGTAACGTTTTTAGCCCACCATCTTAAATATTTTCTTCTTTTTGCGTTATAGTACCTACTATAATCGCAAGTAATTATAGTACCAATAATCGCAAGTAAAAATTGCATGTATTCTAATAAATCTCAATAGTTGGTAATCATACCTCAACGGTACAGATGGATATAACGTGGATAGATAAGAGAAGGCTAGATGCCCCCAAAAGTCTTAATCCCTGTCCTACATAGATATATGCTAGAAAACCTAACCATCATAATATTGGAGATACCAACACTCCTTGTGAAGATCTAAAAATTTCGTTAACTATTGTTATAATTTTAGATACAAATATGTAGGATTCTTAATGGATATCCCTGTTTTTTGTCTAGGGTTTATTTAAATAAAACACCGATATTTAAGTTAGTCTTTTATTCATTCAACGTTATAATAATTTTAAGGCTAAGCAACAACGAGACAACTGAACTATTTACGACACGACCGACAACGGCAAGGCTAAAATATCAACTGAACTACTATGTACATGAAAGGTGGTGGTTTTACTTTGAAAAATAAATAGGGACGCACATTCTTTGTATTCGTCTGTCCAGTTTTCTGCAAGTCTTGTGCGTGTGTGTGTGTTTGTGTTATGTACGTCGTCGATCGGTTTGTCTTTCCTTCGTGTTGGTGGTCGACCGGCTGCCAGTCCCACAATCGGCTATCCGGACGGTTCATTCGTCCCGAATGAGTGTTGCCATGGCTTCATGTGTTCGGCCACCGTCTTGTCTTCTTTGGTCCCTCCTGCTCACCCACTTTGACCACATCATATCGTTCGTGGTGTAGTTTTTTGGCAATCTTATAGGATCCCAAAAACTTTGGTCTGAGCTTCATCCCAGAGCCGAACTGCGTGTGCTTGATGGCGACCAATGCGTCTAACTCGTACTCCAATTCCTTATTGATCGGTCTCAGCATTTCTGCCTCCTTTCCTGCTTTTTATTCGGCCATGAGACACTTCACGCAACCCTTGATCTCAAATATATGGTCGTTCCAACGGAGGTCGCCGTTGACACACATACCGAGTACTGAGAGATTTTCGGTTTCTTCGATGTAAGTGCCATTCACGGACAATGGCATTGGGGGTATGTTTAGCTTTAACGACAGAAGACAGCATGGAGTTTTCGAAGCATTAAACTCCACACGATTCCTATTACCCCATTTGATAATGCTGTATAAATCGGAGTTTAATGAGCCTGACATATGGTACAGTTGCAATTGTACGTCCGAAGGCGAAGGACGTGAATTATCGAACGAATATGAAAAGCTAAGGGTAGAGTCGTCAGCAAAACAGTTAAGTGGATTAGAAGTAACAGACAGAAGATCATTTATAAAAATGAGGAAAAGAGTCGGAGACAGAACAGAGCCCTGGGGCACACCAGCATTTATTTTGTGGGAATCAGACTTGAATCCGTCCAATACAACTTGTATTGAACGGTCTAGAAGATAGCTTCTAATCCAACGAACAAGAGTATCATCGATCCCAAAAGCACGCATATTCGATAAGAGAGCTTCATGCCAAAGTCTATCAAATGCCTTTGAGATATCAAGAGCAATAATCTTACTTTCACCAAAGCGATCTAAAGATTTGTTCCACTGTTCGGTGAGATATGCCATCAGATCACCAGTGGAACGGTTGCTGCGGAAGCCATACTGACTGTCATGGAGAAGCTTTCGATCTTCGAGATATTCCTTAAGCTGACGGTTAATCAGATTTAGATTTAGATTTTTTATTATTAATTTCAAAAGTTTTTACAAATATTTGTGTTACCCACGAAGCTTTATGCTTATCTGTGGGTGGCAGCTGGTTCATAATTGATGGTATCGCATAACTTAGTTGTCTTCTTCCGTAGTTGTTGTATACCGCTGGAATCTCGAGTAGACCTTGCGCTCGTCTTCTGGTGTTAATATTGTGTGAGATAGGTTGATGAAACCTTACATCGTCGTAGTATTCTATTATAGCTGACATTTTATAAATATTTTTAACATTCAAAAACTTGAACTCATGATTCTTATCAATTATTTTAAAGCTTCTATTCTGTAGATTGACGATATTATTCATGTGAGTATTTGATGCGTTTCCCCAGGCCAAAATTCCATACCTCAATCGAGATTCAACAAGCGAGTAGTAAACTTGTTTTAGGACATCTTTTGTTGAATACTTTTCCAGATAAAAGAGAGCAAACATAGAACTTCTCATGCTACTCCTTATGCTCTTAATGTGTTGGCGCCAAAGAAAATGATCATCGATTGTGACTCCAAGATATTTTGCAGATGTAACTACTTCAATTGCATCACATTTTTGAGCATGTGGACATTTTTCGTTTTGAAAGAAGATCCTTATTCTTTCCTCTTTTTGGTGTGGTGAGCGAATATGCATGAGTTTCGTTTTGTTGGCATTAATGACCAACCCAAAATCATGACACCATTTAGAGACTTCATCAAACTCTTGTTGCATAACGTTAATAGCTGTTTTAAGGCACTTGTGTCTAACAACAATTGCTATGTCATCTGCGTAGGAAAAAAACGGTACTATTTTTTAAAACTCCAAGAAGTGCGTTCGTAAAAAGAAGGAATAGAACTGGACCAATTTTGACCCTTGTGGTACGCCATATGTACAAATTTTTTCTTCACTGCATGAATTACAAATTTTAACTTTGAAAGTCCTATCTTTTAAATAATTCTCCATCCATTTCCATAATGTTCCTCTTATGCCAATTTTGTATAGAACCTCAAGGAGTTTTTCATGACTAAGAGTGTCAAATGCTTTGCTGAAGTCCACGAACATAACTAAAATATGATGATTTTTATTTAGGCTCATGTTGACGACGTTACAAAATTCCCCAAGTAGTTTTCCCGTACTTTTTCCTCTTTGAAAACCATACTGATTGCTTTGCACTAGGCAGTGTTTTTCAATAAACTTGTTCAAGCGTTTTAAAACGACTTCTTCCAAGCATTTTTCAAAAGCGGGCAAAATAGAAATAGGCCTATAGTTTTGTATTTCGTTTTTCTTTCCTTCTTTATAAATGGGTCGTATATGTGATGTTTTTAAAACTTTTGGAATACATCCTTGCATCAGACTTTGGTTGATAATTACTTGCAAGATTGGTGTTAGAAAATCAGCATTCAGTTTGATATCACACGCTCTTATCCCATCAAAAGAGATATTCCTTAAGCTGACGAATAATCAGTGTTTCCATGACCTTAGAAAGAAGGGATGTCAGTGCTATGGGTCAGTAGGAGGAGGGGGAGGATGGGACACCTTTCTTAGGGTTAGGCTGGACAAATGCTGTTTTCCATTTTCTAGGAAAGATTCCAGAAGAGTAGAAGCGATGGAAAAGCTTACGCAGTGGCTTTGACAGTGTTGAAGAACACCTCTTCAGAAGAATCGGGGGTATACCATCCGGGCCAGCGGATTTGTGTACTCTTCCTACTATACGAGTGCGGAAAAAAATCTGTCCCATGGAAAAATTTGCATTCTCAAGTACAGGAGGGGCAACGTTGCAACGTTTTTACTGCCTTTGGGACACTGCAGAATTTTTTGCCGTAATTTTTGGTCATGCAAAAATTTGGTTCTTTCAATAACGGAGTTGCATGAGTTTCTTGCTTGTTTGTCGTTTTTCCGATTTTCCTCTGTAGGGTAGGCTTTGTAAGAACGGAAACTTTCTTCTTTGAGCCTGAAAGCTTCTTTACACTCAGAATTAAACCAAGACTTTTCTTTAGGTTTGATGCTTTTTACTCTGTTAGGAATAAAAACACGCATCCCTAGAAGAATCACGTTTGTGATCATTTCATCACTGGCATCAATGTCACTATCGAGGAAGCATAGTGACCAGTTAAAATTTCGGAAAAAATATTCAGGCCGTCCCAGTTGGCTTTCTCGTATTGCCAAACGGTCCTGGTGGGAAGTTTTTCTTTACCTGGATGGGTGAAGGATGAGGAATTAGCTGAAATGACACAATGGTCTGAATTGCCAAATGGAGAAGTTACATTAATGGTATATTTATCGGGGTGAGAAGTAAGATACAAGTCAAAAGTATGGGCGGCTTCCCCAGCAACATCCGGTATACGCGTTGGCACATCGATCAGTTGGGTAAGGTGATGTATCCCGGCAAAGAGCTCGACATACCTTCCTTCGGGTGTTGTCTGACCAGAATAGCGGAGCCAATTGGAATTGTGTACATTAAAATCGCCCGCAATAACGATTTCAGTGCGAGCTGATGTGCTTTCCGATCAGTTCCTTCTCCATCACTGTAGGTACTACGACAAGTTCCTTGATGGGATCCTTGCATAATACCCCCGCCTTCAGGAAGAAATCTTCATATTCTCAAGACTGTGCCTCTCGTATTCGATGGTTCTTCAATCATGAGACAAAACACCCTGCTTGATACCTAAGAAACGTTAAAGCGCTTCTTCTTCTTCATTTTCACCTTCTTCTTTCCCTCTTCTACATCTTCACCATCTTCTTCTTTTTCTTCTTATTCTTTAATTTCTTATTCATTTACTTCTTATTTATCTTTATCTTCATCTTTTTCTTCTTCCACTCCTTAATCTGTTCGCGCACCACAATCTGATCTGTGTACGCCATTCACCTCAGTCCTTGGAAGAATGACACATCATCTTTCAAAACGAGTTTCATCGTCACAGGCGAAGTCTCCTTTCCTACGGGCACATACCCCTCAGTAATTGGCAACAGCACCTCACGTATAGCGACGTCCAGGTGACTCAGTTCCAAATCTCTCTTGAATAGACCTTCCTCCGCTGCCAAGTGAATGTCAAAGAATTCATCTGCAAGTTCTGGTGTTTTCCATTTCTCCAATGCTTTGTCACCCTTGCTGTCCACCTCCATATCCTCGCTGCCCAGTTGTGCGATCTGTTCGGAACGCACATCGACGCCCAACTGCACTTCCTCTCTGGAACGCACATCGTTACTCACCCCTATGTTTGTAACCATCCTTTCCATACTATCCAATGACTCATCTCGCAGTCCACTTGACGTCTTCTTCGATCGAAGCTCCGCGCCCTCATCTGTAATGATCACATCTACCCTTTTCAGAACATCGTTCCCAATGAACGCTGCATATGGCATGTCATTTTCCTTCACTACTTGAAACTCTAAATCCATCGTCAGCCCATCCACCTCTACTGTCATTCCAACACTACCCATCGTCGTAACTCTGTGCTGCCCAATGCCTAAAAGATTTCTTCTATTCCTCTTCAGCTCCACAAACTCCATCAAAGACAAACTATCGTAGCGAAGAAGGCATAAATGACTTCTGGAATCCAGAAGTGCGGAAAGTTTATAGCCTCCAACCGAAATGTCTATGAAAATTAGGTTTGTTCCAATCGCTAAATTCATTCCGGTTTCCGGCAAAAAATTGTTTCGAACATTTGTTGTTGCAGATTGTCCGTTGCGATTTTCTACCCTTCGTTGAGTTGATTGCGGATCCATTCGGCAATTTCGAGCGATATGTCCTGCTTGGTTGCATATGTAGCACTTCACTGCTGACTGACATTCTCGGGCAAAATGTGTCGTCTCTCCACATCGAAAACAAGTTTTCGCCTTCCTTTCTTCCTTGACTGGTACTTTGAATGAACTACTGCTACCAGGTGCTTGACTAGGCCAAGGCTTTCCCCTCGAGTTTGATGACGTCGACGTAGAACCCTTTGCCTTTTCGTAAACCCTTATCTGCACCACCAATTCTTCAATGGACGTGGCTTTGTATGAAATCATATTGTTGTGTCTTCCATCCGGTATCCTTCCACGAAATACTCGATGATGCTCTCATCGTCCAGCGCAATGAGGGTCCCCAGCTCCAATAGACTGTACAAATATTGCAAATATTACTCAGATGTTTTTTCTGCTTCGTCCTAAGCCTCCAATGAATTTCTGCTGCCGACAACTTCTTCCCGAACTCTTTAACGAGAGCTCTCTTCAGCGTAACCCAACTTTTTGTTCCCGTCCAGCTTTAAACGAACATCTTCGCAGCACCTCTCACCAGCTGTTTGGAATAGATATAATTTTGTACTTCGTCCCAACACACTGCGTTTGCATTCTCCTCGAATTCCTGGATCCAATGATTAATGTCCATGGATCCGCTGATATCGAAATGCGTGAGGGAGTCATCAATGTCCGGCAAGGTAAAATTTCTCATCCTTGGTGCTTCAGCTTGTCTTGCCACACCGCTGCCTCTAGCTTCTTCAAAATCTTTACTACCGCTCTTTTTTGCGTGCGATTCACAGTTTGTTTTTTGCTATTTCAGGATTAATGTCCGGTTAACTACAATTTCGCAATTATATTTTCGCGGATAATCCCGGTTGAGCTCCCAAGAAGTTTCTTGGATCTTAATGGATAACCTTGGCTTTTATCTGGGGTTTATTTAAATAAAACACCTATATTTAAATTAGTCTTTTATTCATTCAACGTTATAATAATTTTAAGGCTAAGCGACAACGAGACAACTGAACTATTTACGACACGACCGACAGCGGCAAGGCTAAAATATCAACTGAACTACTATGTACATGAAAGGTTGTGGTTTTACTTTGAAAAAATAAATTCTTTGGATTTTCTGTCTAGTTCTCTGCAAGTCTTTTGAGTGTGTGTGTGTTTGTGTTATGTACGTCGTTGATCGGTTTTTCGTTCCTTCGTGTTGGTCGTCGAGTGGCTGCTAGTCCCACATTAATGTATAGGTAGCTACATACATATGTATACAATATACATAAAATACTGTCAGGGCTTTCAACAACTTAATTTTGCTTAAGTTTAGTTGACATATGTAGGTATATTACTTGTAAACCATCTACCACCTTTTCGTATGCATTTATCGATATACTTACGCTGGTATTTTTGTAGACGATGGTTGGGGAAATAACTTTGTAGAATACTGTTTTTCAAAATATTGAACATTTTCATCAATTTTTGCGTTTAGAATGTCAAAAAACGAATAAAAATCCAATAAATTTGGTATATATATATATATTGAAAGACACCTCCTTGTTATTTTTATACCAGCAAAAGGCAGTGCAAAATAAGGCCCCAAACAAAACGGCCTCAAAAACAAAAATGAAATAAGGCCCCAAAAGTATATTAAGAACACAACAACAAGAAAAATCTTTATTTTGGGGGTGTAATTTCACTTTTTGGGACCTAATTTCATTTTGAGAATTGGGTTTATTTTTCATTATGAAAAAAGCCCCTAATATCAAAGAATGAAATAAGACCCCACAAAAATATTATGTCGATACAAAAATTGGCAAAAAATAAGTGGCTATTATTGTCACTTTTTGTATTCGGCCAGTATAAGCACAAGCAACAAATTTAAAGATATGTCCCACTTTGATAAATGCTAGTATGAAGAAGGTATAGGGGGCATGCTGCCCCTCTGCAATCCCCCTGTTTGGGCTCACTATAGGATTTGGAGAAGGTGCAGGGTTGGGTATGTGCAACCTTTCTTTTTGATTTAAAAACTTTTGCATAAACCCAATCTCGCACATACTCCAAATCCTATAGAGAGCCCAAGCAGGGGGGTGGCAGCATTCCCCCCATACCTACCACATACTGATTGGGAGATGCAATCTCAAGAAATGCTTAGGCAAAACTAGTTTAGCCTAAGTATGTTAGGTTTTTATTTTTTATTTTTTCAAAAAAAAATTGGGGTCTTCTTTCATTTCGTTTTTAGGGTTTTTTTTATTTTTGGGTCCGAATTTTATAAAGAAAAATATGGTTTTATTTCATTATGAAAAAATACCCCATTTTTTGGGCCTTATTTCATTTTTGTTTATGGGGCCGTTTTGTCTGGATCCTTATTTCCCACCGCCCCAGCAAAAAGCCCCACATTTTATTTCAGTTTTAAGACTTAAGACTGAAGATCAGACCACTAGAACTCAAAACTGACACAACATCTTCTTTTTAATAAAATTGCAATTATAACTGTTCTTCTACACTGAACATCGGTGATAGGAGTCTTACAAAGCAGGCAATTTTTAATGTTTTTCTTCTGTTTTGAAATTAAGATTGCAAAACTTGTATTCTTATTAATTAAATTCTTATTAATTAAAAAAAATCAAATCTATTGATGGAACCAGTCAAAAGTAATTGGCTGATATGTGTAATCTTCTCAATATTACAGTTTTCTTAGTTAATGACATTCTTGGACTCCAATTTTTTTACCAAATATTCAAATCAATATATTCTATCGTTTCTAAAAATTTCAAATTTCTAGATCAATTCCTTTAAAAAGATAAAATTGTTTTAGTTTCTTTGTGTGAGAATATTTATCGAATAATTTATCGATTTTGATAAGTCATGCATTTTGTTGGAGCAACAATTTTCATTTTTACTAAGCTTAAATATGAAAAGTTTGTAAATGAAAAGTGAGTGATTTTATACATGCATTCATCCAACGCAAATCGATTACAATTATAACAATATCGCTCAACTGATAAGTTGCTAAAATATAAGTGATAAGTCGTTGGTGCAATAGGGCCAGATCACTAATATAGATAACTACCATTCACCACTGGACATTTTTCTTGATTTGATTGATCACATTTCTGAAAACAGTTACTCCTTTGATTGCTCTTATAGTGTTGGCTTTAGAAAAGCAAATTTCCAGGTGTTGTCTGAAGATTAAATTAGTTTTGGAATAGATCATTCGAATACTGACGTAGCAGTCACTAATTTGTATGATATTCTTAACAAATGCTTAAGTTACAATCTGAGTTTAAAAAAATCGAATAATACAAACACTATTCACCCATGGTATACGAAAGAGCTACGGAACTCTGCAACGGATTACTCTCATTATGCACAAAATTTCGATGAATTTTGTTGTTTTTTGTTATACTATTAAAAAATAAATTGCACGACTGGATCGCACATACTTGCTTTATGTGCGGTCACATTGTAGAATAAAATATAAGAACAAATATTAAAGATACAAAAAAAAAGTTTTCGAATAAAAATTAATGCAAAATTACTTAGGTTACCTACATCTTCTTGAATATCAATTTTGATAGTAATCGGATCACCAGTTTTCGAGAAAGTCGAAGAAAGAAAACGGTCCTATGGGGGTACCGTTTTTAGCTCACCAACTTAATATTTGTTTTCGGCAGAACATATACCAAACCTAAAAGAATGCATTGATTTTTTTTCATAAAAATTTTTGGAGCCGTTTTCGAGAAAAATAAACTTTTACATAACGGTTATATGACAGATACCGTTAATGTTTGATCTAAAAAACATTGAAAAACTCCTTTGTAGAATGTCAAAATAACCTTTAGTTCTAAATTATAAATAATAGTACCTACATATAATCGCAAGTAAAAATGGGCACGACTGGGTTGCACGTATCTGCTCTTATGCACTTAATCCCATTGGAAAAAACGAGAAACATTAACCTAGAAAAATAACACGGTCTGAACTTATAAAAAGTGTCAAAACCACACCACTTAAAGATTTCTTAGCAAAAATGGAGTGCACCATCACACGTCTTGAATAATATTGAAAATACCTATTTTTAACCTTCTGGTATGCAGTTTTTAAAAGTTAATTGATATACAGCCGATCTTAAAAGTTATTTGATTAGTTTTTTTTTTAAATATTGAAAAAAATTATTCAAAATTTTTATATGCAGAACTGATTTGGCTATTTAATTTTTGATAGAAATTCAATGAACCGCTACCGAAAAAATGGAAAATTAATAAAACCGTTACATAAAGGTACCGCTAATTGATTTTTCCGTTAAATTTGTTTTAGATAAAATGATAGCCGGTACCTACCAAAATACTTTTAAAAAATTTCATAAAAATCTTTGGAGCGGTTTCCAAGAATATTAGCTTTACCTTAACGGTTATAATGCAGGTACCATTATTTTTAGCCTTTGAAATGAAAAAAAATAAATTTAATTTAAAAAGCCCCTCCAAGGGATGCCAATAGTACCGCACATACTAAAGGAGAATGCTCAAAAATGTATGAGCCAGAAACCCAAAATTGATAGGTTCTAAACCAGGTTGTAACCGGCTTTGTAATCAAATATTGGAAATGTGAATTTCTATATTACCTAATTAAGTCTATTATAATTTTAAGCATGATGGTTATATTAGATTTTCCGTTAAATTATAGTATATTTTAATTTAGATAGTAAATACCATTTTTTCTAATCGAAGTGATATATCTCTATATGATATTAATATATCTATATTTCTATATCTCTACATCTCTGTATTTCTATATCTCTATAACTCTATAGGTATCTCTATATCTCTATATCACTAAATCTATATCTCTTTATGTCCATTTCTCTATTTTTCTATATCTCTATATGTCCATTTCTCTATATTTCTATATCTCTATATGTCTATATCTCTATAGTATAGTCAACCCTATAACTCTTTCGTATATCAAACTTCACAAATTCTTGAATTCGTTAAGACTTGGAAGAATATCAAACAATTGTCCAGCAATGCAGTATTTGACATTTAAACTTCTCCCACAGAAATATTCATTTATCCTGGATAAAAAGTAGCTTTGTTTTAATCCAGCACATTATCCATCTACCTACCAAATTTCATCCAAATCCGTTGAGCCGTTGATATGTGATTATGAAACAAACATCCAAACATACAAACATTCACATTTATAATAAAAGTTGGATGATGGCAGTAAGAAACGAAACCACATAACTCTTATGGTTGGTCCATGTACTTATAAAGGCACTCCACTAACCCAGGACGAGTCAATAATGGCTTCAGCTTTGGCTTTGTCACGTTACATTTCACACGCTTTGTGTTCGCTTTAAATGACATTGTTGTTTTTGATTTTTTTTGTCAAAGCGAGCAAAATTTCAACCAGTTTCTACTTCAGCTTTGAGTTTGAGTCACGCTACCTTATCATGTACACGAACCAAACGTAACGTCAAAGCCAAAACGACATTGTGATAAGATGTATTGATTTCCTATGGTTGAACTTGTAAACGTCAGGCGAAACCGAAGATAAAGCGTGATTGTGTTTTAGCCATAAAGAATCTGACATTATGTGTTGTTGTCTTCGGGTCAGTGAACGGTCACAATTAAAACAAATGGTTTTTATCACTCCCGTGTGCACTATAAAAAACTAAGTCAATCGCAAAAAGTTAAAATTATGTAAGTATGTCTATAAGAAAAGCTAGCCGGACTACGTGTGCGCTGCGTACCTATTTGCACATAGTTAAATTTGTGTCCGTTAGAAAAAAGCTAATCTTATTATGTACATACATACGCATATACAACCGTCTCTCTATCTTAGACCACCTATCTCTTTTTGTCCAAAGGAAGCTCTATGACCGTTATAATGTTGCGATTTGTTAACGTCGTGACAGTTATGTGGTGATTATTTTGTTAAAAACTACAAATTTAATACCTATTATGCACCTTTAACAGCCCTATGTATAAGTTTTTTTTAATCGACACTATACATTTCCCTTTAGTATTCAAGCTATATCGCAAGTAAAAAGAAATAAAAAAAATTAATAAATTAAATTGGAGAAAATATTAAAAATGTAAGATAATTTTCTTAAATGGAGTATGCCTGTATGCCAGTCTTATATAATTATATACCTAATAACTAATTTAGGAAAAAATGTATTTATTTTTTATTGGAAAATTTGGTAGGCAGCTTTGTAGAGTTAATTAATATATGTACATCTGATCGTAAAATTTTAAATAAAATATATTAATACATTTTAGAAATAAACAAAAACAAAAAGTGATTCAAAATGATGGTTTGCAGAATTAATAAGGCTACCTGTATCTTTTCAAATATAAAATTTTATAAAAATCTAATGAGTCGTTACCGAAAAAGTCGAACATTAAAAAACCGTTTTATGAAAGGTACCGTTTATAGAATTTTCACGTAAATTTGGTTTTGATGAAATGATAGCCAATACCTACAAAACAATCACAAAAATGTTCAATGAAATCGTTTGAGCCGTTTTTGTGAAAAATAAGCTATTCACGGTTTTATGGCAGGTACCGTTATTTTTAGCCTTAAAAATAAAATTCCAAAAATCCCTCTGGGGAATGCCAAAACAACCATACATACCAAATTTGAAAGTAATCACTTAAACTTATATGATTATAATACGTACAAGTGGACAGACAGACAGCTATTTTTGTCTTACTTAATTTTGGACGTTTCTCTATGATGTATTATCGTAATGGCATGTTTGATTGTTATCTTAATTGTTTAATATTCACGAATCCTATACTTGCCGAACGAGTATACTTAAACTTTTCTTACTTGCACTAGATAATGATTTTCCCTATAGTTCCACGCCCAGCTTAGCTCCAAGTTCCGGTTATCTTCCTAATTTCATTTACTCGCAACCCATCTGTTACTTAACATCAAACCTCTAATGTAATAACTCATTCGTTTTATATTACGAAGCAGAGTACTGAAGTTTCCGACACGAATCCACAAGTCTACAATCAAGAAAATAACTATGATCTGATTATGATATTCGAAGCAACTATGACACAACTCTTGTTGAAGTTATTAACTCAAGTGATTTTGAATTTGTGTCGGTTAATATTAATTTTTTGTTTTGCTAAGTTAATGAAAATTCTTTAGGTATACCTTTTTTTCTGAACTGTGCGATGCTCTCTACACCTGATATCTTTAATGCAATCAAAAGTTGTTGCTGATCCAAAAAATGTTTCCACAATGTGTCAACGGAAAACTCTTTTTTCATACCAAAGCCCTATAAAAGCATTGTGCATGAAACATAAGCTTTTCACTTTTCATTGTAAACAAATCATTTCTCCAAACCAACATTGTTTTCCTACGGAAAGATCAAACATAACTACTAGCCTTGTTGAATTTAACTATGAAACTAAATGCTGTCTCGGAAATGAATAAAAGTTGACTTAATTGCCACTGATCTAGGCAAATTGATTGATAAAATATTCCAACGTAATTTATATCATGGATTAAATCTTACTTGAAAGATCATTCTTATTCTTTCTTTCTTTCTTGGGTGGACCTGGGCCTCAACCAACAAGCTTCTTCAGCCAGCTCGGTCCCTAGCTAGCTTTCTCTAGCTTCGCACGTGGACTCGGTTGAGTTCCGCTTCCACTTGTGTGCGCCACCTGAGTCTCAGTCTTTCTCTAGACGTTGAGTGTTTACTCTTTTGGCTAGGTCTGTGTCGCTGTACAGCCGGTAAAGTTCTTCATTGTATCTTCTTCTCCACTCTCCGTTTATGCATATGGGACCAAAAATCACCCGGAGAATCTTTCTCTCGAAACAGCCTAAAGTGTCCTCATCAGCTTTTGATAGCGTCCATGCGTCTTCATCATAGAGCAGGACTGGGATGATGAGGGTCTTATAAAGGGACAGTTTAGTTGCCCGAGAGAGGGCTTTGCTACTCAATTGCCTTCTAAGCCCGAAGAAGCAGCGATTGGCAAGAGTTATTCTTCGTTTCATTTCAGCGCTGGTCTTGTTGTCTGAGTTAATAGCGGAGCCCAGGTAGACAATGTCCCTAACTACCTCCAAATTATAGCTGTCTATGGTGATGTTTTGTCCAAGACGTCGATGTTGAGTATCTCTTCTTGATATACTTGTATTTGCCCTCATTGACTGCTAAACCCATCTTTGCCACTTCCGTCTCAATACTCACAAAAGCGCTACTAACATCACGCTGCGTTCTTCCGATTATGTCAATATCGTTGGCGTATGCGAGTAATTGGACGGACTTTTGAAAGATCGTGCCTCTGGTGTTGGTGTGAGAGTTCTGCACTATTCTTTCAAGAAAAATGTTGAAAAAGTCGCATGACAGCGCATCGCCTTGTCTAAATCCTTTTTTGACTTCAAAGGTGTCGGTGAGGTCTTTACCGACCTTGACGGAATAGCGTGCGGTTTCCATCGTCATTTTACACAGGCGGACGAGTTTGGCAGGGATGTTTAAACTACACATTGCTCTTTATAACTCGTCTCTATAAATGCTGCCGTACGCGGCTTTGAAATCGATGAAAAGGAGGTGGGTATCGATTTGAAGTTCTTGAGTTTTTTCCAACATCTGCCGTAATGTGAATATTTGATCGATAGTGGACTTTCCTGGCCTAAAACCGCACTGATATGGACCTATCAGGTTGTTGACGAATGGCTTAAGGCGTTCACACAATACAGCAGAAAAGATCTTGTAGGCGATGTTGAGAAGACTGATACCCCTATAGTTGGTGCAGCTCAGAGGGTCTCCTTTTTTAAGGATCGGGCAAATTATGCTGAGATTCCATTCATAGGGTATGCTTTCTTCTAACCATATCTTGCTTATGAGTTGGTGCATACTTTTAGCCAAGTCATCGCCTGCAGGTTTGAAGAGCTCGTCAGCTAGGCCATCGACTCCGGCGGCTTTGTTGCTCTTAAGTTTAGATATAGCTATCTTTATTTCATCCAGATGTGGTGGTCGGAATTGTTGGTCTTCTCAGCCCAGATAGAGTAGAACAATCTGCCTGACAGCAGAATTCGTTTCGTCATAGCCGTTATACAGTATACAGAAATGATTTTTCCGTATTCTCAGCATCGACTGCGATCCCACTACGATATTTTTTGATCGTCTTTGCAAGCTTCAGTTGAGCTCTGTACTTTTGACAGTTTCTTTGTACCTTTTGGTAAAACTTTCGAACTTCATTCCTGCAATAAGAGCTCTCCATTTCCTCGATCGCGCGCTTCTCATGTTCCGTTTTTTTCTTTCTGAGAAGGCGGTGTTCTTCTTTCCTCTTCTGCTCGTAGAGTCTGCTTACCGACACTCATCATCAAACCAGGGGTTTCGTTGTGGTGGCCGTGTAAAACCAAGTAATTCAGTCACGGCTTCCCTGATGGCATTTTGGCAATGTTGCCACTGGTTCTCAATACTTGATGCTGGCGGTAAAGGACTCCTTTGGAGGTTATTTGAAACACGATCGTAAAAGGATCTGGAGATTTCTTGCGATTGCAGCCGTCCGACGTTAAACTTCCTCACAGTATTACCTCTTCTTGGCGTGGGTCGTGATATCCTAAGTCGTACCTTGGCTACAACGAGGTAGTGGTCCGAGTCATTGTTTGCCCCTCGGAAAGTTCGGACATCCATCATACTGTAGTAGTGCCTTGCATCGATTGCAATGTGGTCAATTAGGTTGACAGAGGATTGATCAGGGGATCTCCATGTCCCTTTGTGAATGTTGAGTGTGGGAACTTGCTACTTGCTATTACAATATTTCGCCCCGCAGCAAAGTCAATTAGCCTGAATCCGTTATCGGAGGTGGTGTCTTGTAAGCTGTGTTTTCCGATTGTATCACCAAAAACATCCCTAGCTTGGCGTTAAAGTCGCCTAGGATAATTTTAATGTCATAGCTAGGGCATTGCTCATATGTTTTGTCCAGGAGCTCAAAAAACATTTCTTTGGTGTCATCATCTTTTTCCACTGTGGGGGCCTTGATGCGGATTGTCATGAGGCGCTCGTTCACATATTTGTAACTCAAAACCTCTTGCCGGAGCCTGCCTCCAATGACGAATCCACATCCAAATAACCGCTGTTTTTTTTGTGTATAGCAGTTGCCATAGTAGATATGGCAGTTTTTCATCTTTTTTTTTGCCCGGCCCGTCCCATCGCATTTCTTGGATGGCGGTTATGTCTGCCTTACAGCAGTCAAGGGCCTCCGCTAGTTGTTCGGCTGCATGTGGTCTGTTAACGGACCTAGCATTCCACGTACATATCCGAAATTCGTTGTCCTTATTTCGTTTGCAGAGTTCGTCATCAGTGAATCCGTCCGTACCCGAGGCTTGTTGATGCTTCGCAACTAGTTGTTTTTGGTGTGGCCGGGAAGTTACCCCGACGGCACAACCCCCAACCTGGAGGACCAGGTCCTTATTGTGACTCCAAGGACGAAGAGCCGGATAAACCGCTCCTTATAGGCCTGAGCTCCGAAAACGTCGTAGTAGCCCATATAAGGTGTTCACTAAGTAGTTCAACCTGACTGGAACTGTAGACGCCACCGTTGATTCTATCTAGAGAATTCTTCTGCTGCTGCCTTGATGCAAGGAGTAGTGCCTTAATGGTCATTCTTATACAAAGCTATTTTTAGATCATTTGTATGCCAGCCCGCAGGGTAGTCACCTTGGCCCATTAATTTTTATTCTCAGACACGGACGGAATTTCCGGGCCCACTTTTTTTGACTTCTCTACCATCGTACTGTCATGTTTCATTGTTAGAATTTTTTTTACGAATGCATAACTTGCCTTATAGTCCCTATAAATCGCAAGTAAAAAACTATTCGATTACTACTGAATGCAAAAATTTCAATCGAGAAAACAAATTAGCCCCTAAGTAAACAAATAAGCACACAGGAGCAAGTACGTGCGACCCAGTCGTGTCTTTTATATATTTATTTTTTTCTGAAATTCTTTATTTAAAAAATAATATGATTGAACAAACTTTTTGCTTTAAAAAAGGTATAGCACATTATTTTAAATGTTGCCGTTATTTTTACATATACCTATAGGTATAAATATATTTTAGTCTAAGATTACTTAGCCTACTTACATTTTCCTGAATATCAATTTTGGTTGTAATCGGTTACCTAACCAGTTCTCAGAAAAGTCGATGCCAAAAAGAAACTCCTATGGGTGGTACCAGTTTTAGCCCACCGTCATATTTTTTAAACCAAAATTTAATGCACATTGATTTTTTACATAAAAAAATCTTGGAGCTGTTTTTGACAAAAATAAGCTTTTACTTGTGGGTAATAACGCAAGTACCTACCGTAAATATTTCAGCTAAAAAAGAAATTTAAAAAATCCCATGTCGGGCCAAACCGTTTAGTAGACGGACAGAATTTTGCCAGTGACTCAAATATGTTTCTCTATCATCGTAATGTTATAGGTATTTGATTGTTATCTCAAATTTTTTTTTCTGCACGAATGCATAACTTGTACCTATAATAATTGCAAGTAAAAATTAAACAATTAGGTATTACAAATGTTAAAAAAACCGTGGTATTTTTAGGAATTGTATAGAAGATTAGTACAAAGAAATATTTTGGTTTAACTATAAATTTCTTTCCCGCGAGCTAAGCTGGGTAGGTCAACTAGTACCTAGTATATAAACCTCAAACAAACCAAAGATCTTTGTTACTATAAATCAATAATATATAATCAATCAATAATAATATAAATCGATTTACAAACAATTTTTGATTGAATTTCTGCACATAGTTCATTCAGATAGATAGCTACATAATACATATATATGTACCTATATTTATATGTAGGTACCTATCTGAATGAATTCGAATCAAAAATCTGGTCAATGGTGCATAGGTATATGTACAAATATGTATGTAGGTAGTGCTCGTACAAAACTTGAAAATCCTAAAAATTTCAAATCAAAAGTCTGGTCAATGACAATGTATAAATACTTATGTAAGAACCAGTTCTCATATTACATATTCCATATAAAAAAAAAACGTAAACAATGAAAATGTTGGATCGTGTATAAATCCTTACAAAAAACTATTCGCCTCAGCTAACTTCAAAACTGCTAGCAGTTTACATAAGTATACAATGAACAACACAAAATACTGAATTATTTCATGTTCTCTTTCTGTTTTTTCTTGCCTCACATTGCACATGCGCAATAAACTAAGCACAAAGCATAACACTAAAAAACATGCTCTTAATTCTCTCTCACTCAAATAAAATGTCCCTACACTAGCACTCCAAGCGGCTCTATGTAAAAAGATTTTTTTTTCGTCTCATGATAGTACTATAGGCAATGTATATACAATGAAATGATGGTAGTAGTGTACGATAAGGTGTATTTTCGGATATTGTATAATAAGAATACAATCTTGGAACATGTATCGTGTAAGGTAAGGAAATTATAAAGGGACCTTGAGTAAAACAAGACGTTGTCACTTTTTGAAATGAAATAATGTCAATAAATGCTTTTAGAAATATTTACTTGTAAAAAGAATTTGTCACTTTTAAACCTAATTTCTTTGAAATTATGTTTCATGGATTATTTTGTTTAATTGTGAAGTAAAAGGTAAAAATGTAAAAGTTTGTGAAGTGTTTATAAATACATAGTGTTATTTGATTTAATTGTAAGGGAAAAGTAAAAAAAAAAAACGATTACATATACCTATTGTTTATGAAGTTTGAGAAAATTGTAAGGAAGAAAAAATTAAGATTTTATTAAATTAAAAAATAATTTTAAAGCAAAAGAATTGTGAAGTAAAAAAAATATATTACTTTGTTTGTAAAGTGTATGAACATTGTAAAGAAGAAAATAAAAGAATGTATTCATTGATTTAGTTCATATGTTTAGAAAATAAAAAAATAAATAAAGTAAGTGTTATTATTAGTTAAATTGTGAAGTAATTTTTTTTTTATAATTAAGTGTGTGTAGAGTTTTAAAAAGGTAAATTGATATAAATACATAATATTCAAATAAATAATAATTAATAAAAACGCTTTTTTACAAAAAGCTTGGAACAGTAACAGCGTTGCTACGGGGAGCCACTTGGGAGAAAATAGAGCCACCACAGTGCCGTAAATGAAAACAATAAAAAATTATTAATGAAAAAATGTTAAAGACTATATATTAAGTTTTTTTTATCGGAAATTAGGAAAATATGTACTGAATTTTCCTTCATTATTTATTACTCCTATTGTTTTTTATCGAACTCTTAACATTAGATATGACTACAATTTTTGAGAAAATTTGAAATTTCTAAGCCTTTCTTCTAATAATTTGTTTGCTATTTACGTGATTAGATAGGTAGATATAATAAAGTTGAGGTTAGTAAAGGGATGCATGATGTCCCCCCTGCAACCCCTCCTTGGCATCATTATAGGATTAGGGGTAGGTGCGTACGCTTAGGATAACTTATTGTTTTTGTGTTTTTTTATTAGTTCGAAGTTATTTTTTTTAAACTGGTAATTAATTTAAACTGTTTTAAGAACACTTAAATTAAGTGCAAATTTCTATCTCTCAGAAAAAGTGTAATATATTTTAGTTGTAAGCTTTGCCGTTCTTATAAAATAATTGTTTTTTTCATTTTAAGTAATTTTTAATAAAATTGTACCTCCCGCCTAAAAGGTTGGTTATAGAACCCCCCTCTCATAGCACATTACATTCCACATTTAAAATGTAGACAAGTAAGGTAAAAAAAGGTAAACAAAACAAGGTCAACAGCATCAATGTCGCTTATAAGGACTAAGGCTATGTATGTACCTATGTTTCTCCCTCGAAATTTTCTATCTGCGATCCCTAAAGGATTCATATTAACATAGCAACGTAAGAATACTTTCAGTAGTAAACACACATGTGTTTACCTACATCGGTTGACTTGTATCTTACTAAGAAAAAAAACAAAACCAGAACAACTATGTATGTAACTTACTGAACTTGATCAAATGTATCTACAAGCCACATCCTCCAAAAAAGCACTCTCTTACCCAATATTTATTTCTTGCTCTTACTTCGTTGCTTCTCTACTCATTTCCACTACAAGCCACTTCAATTTCACGGGCTACTGTAGCGCCCTCACATGTGGCGAGTTCAAATTAAAAAAATCGTCTTCATGATAGTACTATAGATTTTATATACAAAGGTTTTGAATGTTAGCAGATCAAAATGGCAAGGCAAAATCTCGCCGGGTAAACCATTCCAAATTCGTGTTTTTGGCTAAAAAAAGAATCCCTATATTTCACGTTACGTCCGAAATTGGGCTCAAGGGTGAACTGATGAGCATTCCTTGCGAGACGAGTATTACGGGAGAAAATTTTAAGGGGAGGAAGGCAACTGGCTACTTCGAGTGAACATTTTTTGTAAAAGAAACGATAAAATAAGGAAAGACATGAAACATTGCGTCGGTGTTCGAGTGGGGCAATTGTTTCAGCGGCAGTTCTATTTCCTATCAATCTTAACGCTCGATTTTGTATTCTATCAAGCACGTGAAGCGATGTTTGCGAAGCACCTGCCAAGAGGTGGGAGTTATACTCGAGTTTAGGGCGTATAAACGCTTTATAAACTGTAGCCAGATCAAATGGGGAAAAATACTTCTTACACCGATACAGAAAACCTAAGCACTTAGCAGCATTCTTAGCAATCTCAAATATATGGTCGTTCCAATGGAGGTCGTCGTTGACACACATACCGAGTATTGAGAGCTTTTCGGTTTCTTCGATGTAAGTGCCATTTAAAGCATGAAGTCTGTTCTATCATCTTATTTTTTATTGAAGAAATATCTTCATATAGCTTTTGAAAAAAAAAAACTTATTATATATTCGAAATTTTGAAAAAAAAAAGTTTTTATAGATTTTTTTTCAAAATTGAATTGAATTGGATTTTTATAAATAAATTCCACGACTGGATCGCACGTACTTGCTCATATGTGCGGTCGCAAGAAAAATGAATAACTTTTTTACTGAATTAATCTCATTGATTCAGAAGCCACCAAAAATATTAAAACCCAACGATGAATATAAAATTGAATATATCTACCACCTGTATACCTACTTATGCATCAACCAAGCGAAAGATACAAAAAATGCCATCAATGTCGATTTTTAACGTCGTCGCGTCGTTCACCGAGAACAAGATATAGACACATACATAAATGTTCCTGTATTAAGTAGTCCTTGTCAGCCTCACCCTCGCCCTCACAACACCGCAGGCCAAACCCACGACCGACCAACCAAGTGATATTGGAATTTAGCTCAACAAGGAATAAGGGGTGTTTGGCTTTGTCACTGTGTATGGTTTCTTATTGGACTGTTTTATGGAATCTCTAAGAGTATGAATGGAAAATCTCTTGGAATGTAAAATCTAAGAGAGCGGGTGATATCACGACCCACCATATAAAAATTTTAAGTACAAACATTTTTATGAGATGCGACTTCTTGGTAATTCTATATTCTTTGATAGTACTATAGATTTTATATACAAAGCTGCATATCTCTAAGAAAAAGACAAAACCAAAACAACTGTGTAACTTACTGCCAGTGATCAAATGAATCCACAAGCCACATCCTCCAAGAAAGCAAAGAGCTCACTCTCTTACCCAATATTTATTTCTAGCTCTTCTTTTTTTGTTTTTCTACTCATTTTCCACACAATCCACATTTATTTCATGAGCTACTGCCCTCACGTGTGTTTAGTTCAAAGTAAAAAAAACACGTCTCATGATAGTACTATAGATTTTATATACAAAGGCATAACTAAGATAATTTTGTTCAAAAACATCCTTGAAAGTTTATTTATAAAAGCCTACTGTTTTTAAGATAAAAGCAAAAAACCCATTTTGTTGACCTTTGACCCACCATAACGGACCTAGCGTACACGGGACAGTTGGGAACTTTTCTGAGATTGTAAGCCACATCAATACCAACATGTATACCAAAAATCAGCCTGTAACTAATTTTTTCTTTTCAAAAAGCTATTTTTCCTGGGTTCTTAATTGTAATAGTGTAAAATTTTTTTAATTCTCAACTTGAATGTTAGATTTTTTCATAAGTTTAATAAATATGATCTTAAATGAATTTTTAGGGGAAGTATTAAAAGACTATGATACCATACAAAATGTATATCTTGCCATGCTTATTCAATAATGCTAGATATATAGGCATGCCCGATGCCCCTAACGCGAAGTCATTTTAATTTTGAAAAATGTTCATATCCAATATTCTGAGTCGTTGGCTCTTCTGTAACTGAAACTGACGTTATATCATTCATTCATACTATAAGAATGTAGGTATAGCATGCAAAGGAATCTATTTGCTTTGGGAATGCCTTAAATCAAACACTCCAAAAACTTTTAAAATTAGGGTTTTCACCACTTCTCTTTTCCAAGCATATGTATGTAATTTGTACACGAACACAACTCTCATTCATGAATATTGGATATACCATATACCGCATACTGCATCCTATGCAACAAGCATACAAAAAACACTCAACAAAAATTCTGAATTTAATTTCGGCACTGATCTTCTCATCCTCTTTTATTTATACACTGCCTGTCATATGAATAGGTTCAATTTTTTTTTTCATCTTACTGGTAGCTTCTCTTCATATATATTGCAATTACACATCTTTGTTATATAATGTAATGAAAGAACATCATTTTAGGCTTAATTTGAGAGAAAAAAATGTGTCTTAACCCTTACCGTTACTCTCACACACCAGCTAGAGCAAATGCATTCTTAAAAACGAACGTTTTTTTGGCTCATTTGAATAGGTTCAATAGCAAAGACTTTAGTTTACGTACTCAAATTTTTTTCTGTCAATAAACCTTATTGTGTTTTACCTATTCACGACGAAAATGGGTCGCGGAAAATCTTTAAGCGAAGAAGAAAAGGGTTAAATAAAAGTATTTCGAGAATTAGCATTAGAATTAGAAGAAGTCAAAATGTAGTGAGCGGTTATTTGCGAAATGTCGAAGAGTATGGGAAAAATATGAAATTTGGAGTTTATACGTAGCTTCCAATTTTTATGATTCCGCGTCAAAAATAAGGATAAAAACAGGAGTAAAATGTAGTTTGGCAACGGTAAAACGCGTTATTAAAAGTGCTAAATATTTGAAAAGAAAAAAAAATTAAAAAAACCACCACTAAACAAATCTAGAAAAGAAATTCGTCTCTAATTTTGTAAAAAATACATGTCGTGGAAGTCGGAGTGGCAGCAAGTGATTTTTTCAGACAAAAAAAAGTTTAATATAGAGAGGCCTGATGGCTACAATTATTATTTTCATGACCTTCGAAAAGAGGAGCATTATTTAAGCCGTCTGCATAGCTGTGAAGGCAGTGTTATGTAACCTTCGAACTCCAATACCTTACATCAAGGATGAATGCAAATACTTACAAAGGTGTGCTACAAACGGTCTTCCGACAGATTTTTTTACCTGTTTGGACTATTTTCGTGGACATTCCAACATGATAATGCCCCTATCCAAACAGCGAGGATGGCAAAATAGTGGATTCAAAGCCATAATGTTAAGATGCTGGTGTGGCCTCCATACTCTCCTAACCTAAAAATTATAGACAATGTGTGGGGACTTCTTTCACGTAAAGTTACAAGTCAGGGAGACAATTCGAAAACAAACAAATATTGATCAAAGCAATAAAAAAAGCTTGGACCGAAATCCCCTTCAATACCTGGACAAATTGTATGGGTTTATTCCAAATCGAATCTACGAAACTATATTAAAAAAAGCGGCAATACTCATTATTAATTATCGATGTTATACTCCTACCTATACAAAAGTGCAAAATAAATCATTAAATTACAATTACTTTTCATGTTATATTCCATTTCATTCGTTGAACCTATTCAAATGAGCCAACAAAAAATATTCGTTTTTATGAATGCATTTGGTCTAGCTGGCATGTGAGAATAACTGGCTGAACACAATGACGACGGAATTGGAATACGCATACGGAACTGCAAACATTGAATACACGCGAAGTGTATTTTGCGAACACAATGGTACGTTACTGCATACGGAACTGCAATACGCATACGGAAAGGTTGGTTAACTTTTAACTTGTACGTACAGTAAATTTGACATTTATCTGATGCAGAGAGAAATTATGAAAGAGAGAACAATCTTTCGTACGTCTGTCCCTCCCAAACCCTTTTATTTAGCATACCTGAAATAACACCAGATGATTCCATTCTTCTTAATGATATTTCAATTCGTTGTATAAGAGTTTCTCCTCTTTTTTATCATTTGTTTTTGGTATTCCATGCATTTTTGAATTTAAATGTCAAAGTTACTGTACGTGCATTGTGTTCCGATTGAAATTGGTACGTACGACAAATTTGACAGCTGTTCCGTACTCCGTCTCCGTAATGCAGTTCCGTTTTTGCATTGTGTTCAGCCAGTAACGGTAAGGGTTAAGACATTTTTTTTCTCAAACTAAGCGTATAATTATGCTCCTTCATTACATATATAACAAAGATGTGTAATTGCAATATATATGAAGAGAAGCTAACAGTAAGGTGAGCAAAAAACTGAACCTAT
Source organism: Platycheirus rosarum (assembly GCA_963971375.1). Taxonomy (NCBI): domain Eukaryota; kingdom Metazoa; phylum Arthropoda; class Insecta; order Diptera; family Syrphidae; genus Platycheirus; species Platycheirus rosarum. The sequence continues at coordinate 98,928,820 of OZ020508.1, forward strand.
TCAGATGAGCGGCAGTGTAAGTATGGTTTTAGATTGGCATACATCATTATGTGTGCCTATTAACACCAAAAAAGTTCAAAGAAGCAAACTCGAGATGCAATAATCTTTAGTTGGATTTTTTCCCATATTTAGTATTTAATATAAACTTATTTGTATGTCTAGTTGTGCAGGAGTATTTTTATTAAAAATTTATACATACCTGTCATAGGTATATTCGTTAAGTCAAAACTTATTTTTCTCGAAAACGGTTCGAAGAATTTTTATTAAAAAAAAATCAGTGAACTTTTGTAGGTGTGGTATATATTTTGGTGGAACAAAAATGTAAGTCGGTTGAAAAAAGTTTTAGCTCATTATTTTAAGTGTTGCCTTTGTTTTGAAATATATTTTTTTCAAATGCAAGTGCTTTTTAAGAAAATTGCCCCTCTTTCCTTAAAGGGTGTCGATTGACCTCCTCCCATCCAATAGCAAAACAAAATCTAGTCATTAGAAATCTGTTATTATTTTGCAGCGCGTACTCTACCCGAAAATGTAAAGAGAAAGACCTCGAAAAAACCAACAAAATTATAAAAAGTGGGTTTGGTAAATATAAATTTTCTCGAAAACTAGAATACGTAATAGCATCTATTTTTTAGAGATCAATTTTGAAAAAAGTCACTATGAACTATTTTTTTTATTTTTTTACCTAAGTTTTTTCAAATATGTCTAAAGATATTTGAAGGTTTTAAAAATAATATGATAGAAAAGACTTTTGGCTTTAAAAAAAAAGTAGAAAACATTATTTTAAGTGTTGCCGTTAATCGCAAGTAAAACTTCGCCTACCCGTTTTCAAAATATTGATTTAAAAAAAAAATATTAAAAACCAAAAAAAAAGTTTTCGAATATTTTAGTATAAGATTAATTAAGCTACTTACATTTTCCTGAATATCAATTTTGGTTGTAATTGGTTACCTAATCAGTTCTCAGGAAAGTCGATGGTATAAAAAAGCTCCTATGGGAGGAACCACCTTCATATATTTTTTTTCACCAAATTTGATGAATATTGATTGTTTACATACAAAATTCCTGGAGTCATTTTTGAGAACGGCAGGTACCGTTATTACTTTAGCTAAAAAATAAATAAGAAAATCCTCTGGCGAATGTCAAAAAAAAAATTAAATTCCAAATTTAAGGACGATTGGCCCAACTTTTTAGGAGACGAACAGAATTTCGCCAGTGTCTCAAATATGTTTCTTTATCATAGTAATGTTATTATTGATTGTAATCTCATCATTTTTAATCTGCACGAATGCATAACTTGCATTATAGTACCTATAATCGCAAGTAAAAATGTAAACAATGAAAATGTTGGATCGGGTATAAATCCAAAAAAAAAAATATTCGCCTCAGTTAAGCGAAACAAGATACTGAATTATTTCATGTTCTCCTTCTTTTTTTCCTGCACATGCGCAGTAAACCAAAAACGGTAAAAGAAATTCAATCATTTTTAGGCCTAACTGGATACAACCGCAAGTTTATTCTGGACTATGCAAAAATTATAAAACCAATGACAATATGTCTCAAAAAAGATGAAAAAATAGATATAAATGATCATGACTACGAAGAATCATTTGAAAAGCTAAAATTGGTAATGTCTGATGACCTCCTAAACAGACATCCAGACTTCACAAAAGAGTTCACCTTAACAACTGACGCATCCAATTAAGCAATTGATGCAGTATTTAGTCAACCTCATGGTCCACTCTGTTTTGCTTTAAGCACATTAAACAGACATGAATGCAATTACTCAATAATAGAAAAGGAATTATTGGCAATTGTTTGGGCTACCGCTCAATTCCGGCACTATCTGTACGGAAGAAAATTTGTCATTAAAACTGACCATAGACCCTTAGTATGGTTACAAAACTTACGAGAAACAAATTCAAAATTACAAAAATGAAAAATCAAGTTGGAAGAATACAACTTCGACATTGAGTACATCCAAGGCAAAGAGAATAAATAGCAGATGTTTTATCTCGTATAAAATTGAACGAAATAAATGCCACAGAATTAGTCTCTACTCAACATTCAAAGGAGTCAGACAGTTCTAACCTAATCCCTATTACAGAAAAACCTGAATTCATTTATTAGACAAGTCATAGTAAAAATCGGAAGACAAAAAAACGAGAATATCAACTTCCCGTTCAATAAACGCCGGATAGAAATTATCCGAAAAACTTTTATTAAAACAGATTTCGAAAAAATAATATTTGAAATCGATGTAGGCCACCAAAACGCTATCTGCATAGAAGACGATGAATTATTCCTGAAATTCCAAAATCATTGGAAAAAAAATCACAATAACCAAAGATTGTTAAGGACAAAAATCTTCTTAACAGAAATTTTTGACCTACCAGAAATAGAGGACATTATTGATAAAACGCACTTAGAATTCAACCACATAGGCGTAGAGAAACTCTATTTAAAACTAAAAAGGAAATATTATTTCCCGAACTTAAAGAACCAAATCACTAAGATAACAAATAATTGTGAAACCTGTAACCTAAAGATATACCCTCCAAGACCACATATCCATTATCACTTAGATATATGGATCTTGTCTAACTACAACAAGTATCTCACTTGCATTGATAAATTCTCAAAGTTTGCAGCAGCAAAAAGATTGAAGTAAAAAAATCAAAAAGACATATTGAATGCATTAGAAAAATTATATAGCTATATGATTCAACCGAAAAAAAATAACAATAGATACGACCCCACGTTTAAAACCTATTCAATACAAAGTTATTTCAAAGAAAAAGAGATTTTAATTCATTTTTCCAACCCCTGTAGGCATACTGGAAATTCTGACGTAGAACGTCTTCACAGTACGTTTGAGGTACTGATTGAGCATATCAGGTTGCTGGAAAGATCAGAAAATATCTTAAATATCTATAACGAACCAATACATCTGACAACAAACGAGAAACCTATAGATATACATTTAGGGAAAATAAATAACGAAACAATATTCGAAAGAATAGAAAATACAAAAAACCAAATTTTAGAGAAAATTAATAAAAATAGGAAAGATACAGATATAAACCCAAATTTCACGAAAGTTAAACACCCTATTAGAAGTACAAGAAATTATAGGAAAAATATCTGACATCATTATGACCAGTAGAACAAGTGTCCTAACACAAGACATTTTAACAGTTCAATAAATATTCGAGTATGAAATAAATTTTGATAAACATAAAGAATTAGAAATAACTTTGGCAACTTATAATGAAAACCTATTAATTATCTTAAGCATTCCTGAATTTAATGATAAACTATTTAATTAAATTTATATACAAACATTCCCTGTAAAGAACAAAATAATTAAAATACCTAGCAACGATCTGATTGAAACAAACAAAACAAACAAACAAATAAACTATATGATAAAAATTATGAACATGCCAAACCATAGATTGCCTAAAATAGTGGCGCTTCAAGCAGTCCAAAAGAAAAGTACCTGGTTAATGTATTGGATGGACTTAGCGCAACAAATAGATTTTGAGTTAAATCTTGATGTGAGAGCAACAGAAAGCTGGAAAAATACATGGTATCAAAGTATCAACTCATCACAAGTGTGGATGAACACAAAAGAATGATTTCTATGATGTCCGTTTGAGAGGAGAATTATTAAGGCTAAATTACATACCTCATCGTGAGGACCTACCCATTCTACGCAGTATGTGTAATTTGGAAGAACGTGAAGATGTTTATCACTTCGTTGGAAGGTGTCCTATACTGCAAGAGACGAGAAGAAATATACTGGGGAAGGTTTTTATGTCTAACGAGGAGGTACGACAACTACTCAACGAATTAAATGTCAAACAATTATTCGAGTTCTGCAAGATAGCTCTATCATATCGAGAAAAAAAAAATATCGGAAAACTTTTGATGGAAAAAAAATAATGACTGTATACTAGGGTTGCCATGGTGGTCTAGGCTAACCCAGGACAAAAGGTGTTAAAATGGAGGACTTTGGAGGACGCCATCTACATTAAAAAGAGGACAAAACCCGAACAAAAACGAGGTTTATAAAATCGAACAAAAATATATTTCTTTAATCAAATTCTAAGTAAATAACATATGTATGTACATTAAAATTCACAAAATAAATGACTTATTATGAAAGGAACATAATACCATGTTATAAAGTACACATTTAAAACAGTCTGTTTCTTAAGTCTTCGTATATTTGTCGTTTGATTGAATTTTTTGTAGGATTCCATAATTACTATTTATTAAAAGGTCATAAAATAACTCACAGCTTATATGGTTGAAATTAAATTTTGTTAAAATTATTCCCTTAACAGTTTCGTGTTGAAGTCTATTCCTCTCCTTTGTCCATTGTAAGCTAATTTGTGAGAACACTATTTCAACGTCCGAGTTTTGGCTCGGAATAGCAAAATAGAACTGTGCAACTTTGATAAGTTCCGAGTAAAGTTCTTCGGATCCACAAATTTTAAAAAATATAACCCATTTAGTATCGATAACTGTTCCTTGTTCAAATTCAGCATCCATGAATCGTTTGAGATTACAAAAGTGATTGAAACATTTTGTGTCATCAATATTTAATCCTTTTTCCTGGAGATAAATAAAGGCTGGCTCGACCGACTCCCAAGTGACATTAGTATCATTGAATTGCATCCAGGAAAAAACCTTAAACTCTTCAAATGGAACCATCCATGATTCAATATATCCAAGAGTAACATTATAAAGTTTTTTTCTTTCTAAATCGAAACTCTTAGCCCTTTCTTCAAAACCAGCCTCAGTGAGTTTCTTTAAAATTGATCTTATTTTCAGCGGAGTAAAGGTATTTGGTATTCTTTCCTTTAAATTATCCACTATTTCTTGAAATATAGAAATTATTTCAATTATTGAAATATCTTGTTTTTCCATTTTCTGAATGTTATTATGAAAAACAGACATTAAAGAATGAACTAAGAATAAATAAGCTTCACTTATATCGTCATTGAAAAACTTATGCAAAATTTGTGGAGGGTCACTGATCGAAGAAAAAAATGCCTTAAGCGGCTCAAACATCAGCAACAAACGCTCAATTGCGGGATAAAGTGATAGCCATCTAGTAGTCTTTGAGTGGTAGAGTAGTTGCTTATATTCGGTCTCCACAAATTCGGCAAACTCTTTTAGTTGTTCTGTTTGAACAGTGTAAATTCAAAAGTATTTTAACGTTTTCACAATAATTATAAATATGTCTACTGGTAAGGTATCGCAGCTATGATAAACCGCATTGTTAAGAACATGCGGTGGACATCCCACACCAATAATATGTTCGTTCACTTCAGATATTAATTTTGCAAATATATTATTTTTGCCAAGTCTATTTCTTCCGCCAAAGTTTGTGTTACAGTTGTCACCACAGAACTCTATGCATTTGGGCAAGATATTATTCTAGTTAGAGTATTTAAAATTAATTGAAAAATTGTCTCTGACTTCTCATCTTTTTCAAATACAACATCAAGTATCTTACAATTGATACCTTCATTGTTATAATCAAAATACCTTATAATAACTGGAAACATTTTAAAGATCAAATGATTGCTGGTATATGTCTGAACGCTTATATAGTTTATGTTTTTTAAATCTGACAAGACTTTAGGGACAGACAGGGGAGCAATAATATTGGTTACTATTGCAGTTGCCTTTGTTTTGACGCATGAAACACCTTTACACAAATCCGAGTCGAAAAACACTTGTTTGTTTAACTTCGTGGTACAATCAAGAGAATTAAAAGATTGTTGATGACATACAGTATCAAAGGAAATTGTCGCTTCGGTAGCCTGGATATGTTTTTGTGTTGACTTGTTTAAAACAAAAGTTTCTAACACTTTTGATGTATTCGACGCAATTTTTATATTTTTTAAGTGCTTTTGAGAAGATAAGTGGTCCTTATCGCATTTTCCTTTGCTTGCAATAGATATCTTGCAGTTACAAACTTTGCAATTTACTTCCGAGTCATTGCTGCCTTTTGCATTAAACACGCATTTTCTTTTTGTCATCTTTGAAATAATCCTGCATAAAATATAAAAGAAAATAATTTGAACCACCAAATAAAATAATGTTTTGTTTTTTGCATTTTACCAAATGTCAAATAAAACATTTATTGTTTATTTGTTTGTCAAACTGCCAGCGCAATGGTGAATGTTGGAAAAAAACAAAATATATAACAAATGCGTAATTGCACAACAAAAGGAGCCCATTTCAAATGAATTTTGCGATTTGACATTTATATGGTTGACACATAAAAGTTAAAATAAGTGTTCAAGTCAAATATAGTATTAAAATTCGCTTCGTAAAATGTTCACCGGGAGGAATCGAAACTGAAGCCTTGTGTGTTCAGTTTTATGAAACAAGCCATTGTATATACATTACCTATAGTACTATCATGAGACAGAAAAAATCTTTTTACCTAGAGCCGCTTGGAGTGCTAGTGTAGGGACATATTATTTGAGTGAGAGAGAATAAAGAGCATGGTTTTTAGTGTTATGCTTTGTGCTTAGTTTATTACGCATGTGCAATGTGAGGCAAGAAAAAACAGAAGGAGAACATGAAATAATTCAGTATTTTGTTTTGTTCATTGTATACCTATGTATATGTATATAAACTGCTAGCAGGTTTGAAGTTAATACATAATGGTTTCGCTTAGCTGAGGCTAATAGTTTTTTGTAAGGATTTATACACGATCCAACATTTTCATTGTATACGTTTTTTTATATGGAATATGTAATATGAGAACTGGTTCTTACATAAGTATTTATATATGCGTACGTCATTAACCAGACTTTTGATTTGAGTTTTTTAGGATTTTCAAGTTTTGTACGAGCACTACCTACATACATATTTGTCATATTTGTACATATACCTATACACCATTGACCAGACTTTTGATTCGAATTCTTTAGGATTTTCAATTTTTTTACTATTATGAAGGTTGTCGTCTTCAAATAATGTACACATTCATTCTTGAAATTTAAACACAAACTTACTTCTTGCTATATTTATACAAAGATACAAACGTCCTTGCAGTTGATGGATTTTTGTTTTGAATTTTACTTTCCATTCAGATAGGTACCTGGTACATGCATATGAAGGTACCTATCTGAATGAACTATGTGCAGAAATTCAATCAAAAATTTTTTGTAAATTGATTTATATTATTATTGATTGATTATATATTATTGATTTATAGTAACAAAGATCTTTTGTTTGTTTGAGGTTTATATAATAGGTACTAGTTGACCTACCCAGCTTAGCTCGCGGGAAAGAAATTTATAGTTAAACCAAAATATTTCTTTGTACTAATCTACTATAGAATTGCTAAAAATACCACGGGTATTTTACATTAGTAATACCTAATTGTTTAATTTTTACTTGCAATTATTATAGGTAGGTACTAAGTACAAGTTATGCATTCGTGCAGAAAAAAAAATTGAGATAACAATCAAATACCTATAACATTACGATGATAGAGAAACATATTTGAGTCACTGGCAAAATTCTGTCCATCTACTAAACGGTTTGGCCAGTTGTCTTTAAATTTGGAATATAAGTTTATTTTGACATTCGACATAGGAGTTTTTTAGTTTCTTTTTTAGCTGAAATATTTACGGTACTTGCGATATAACCGTCAGGAAAATGTAAGTAGCTTAAGTAATCTTACACTAAAATATATTTATATAGGTATATTTAAAAATAACGGCAACATTTAAAATAATGTGCTATACCTAAACGGCTTAGGCAATTATCTTCAAACTTGGTGTGTGTGATTATTTTGGCATTCCCCAGAGGGTACAATAAAATTTAAATTGTAGGGCCTAAAAGTAAAGGTAGTGCCATATGACCGTTGAGTTGAGTTGTTTTCTCGATTGAAATTTTTGCATTCAGTAGTAATCGAATAGTTTTTTACTTGCGATTTATAAGGACTATAAGGCAAGTTATGCATTCTTAAAAAAAATTTTAACAATCAAACATGACATTACGATGATAGATAATTTAAAAAAAGTGGGTCCGGAAATTCCGTCCGTCTGTCCGTCTGTCTGTCTGTCTGTCCGTATCGATATCTACAGCCTAAACGGTTGGGCCGATTTGATTCAAACTTCGTACATAGTATTTTTAGAGTGCTCTACCCGACTATTTTTGGAATTGGCATTCTAGCTCCAAAACTAACGGCACCTGCCATATAACTTTAGATGAAAAACTTATTTTTCTCGAAAACAGCTCCTACGATTTTGATAAAACTTTCAGAATGATGTTTTCTATGCAAAATCTATCTTTAAGTTTTAATGGTTTTTTAGAAAAAGTTTTATAACGGTACCTCCCATATGACCGGTTTTTTTAAATTATATTGTTAGGTTGAACCCTAGCCACTAGTCTAATGAAAGCAAATTTCGTTATTTGTATTATTATTTATTTATCGTTATTTATTTTAAAGCATTTCATGATCGTTACAGAATACAGCATACAGAATAAATAATAACAAACACATAACATGCAAAAACAACTAACAAATAAAAAAAATACTCGATTACCTACTGAATGCAAAAATTTCAATCAAGAAAACAACTTAACTCAACGGTCATATGGCACTACCTTTACTTTTAGGCCCTACAATTTAAATTTCATTGTACCCTCTGGGGAATGCCAAAATAATCACACACACCAAGTTTGAAGATAATTGCCTAAGCCGTTTAGGCTGCTCGTTAAACATACTGACAGACAGACAGTAATTCTTGTCGATCACTTTTTTAGATGATCGTAATGTCATGTTTCATTGTTATCTAAATTTTTTTTATATTCACGAATTCTAAACTTGTCCCTATAATCGCAAGTAAAAATTGAAAAAAAAACTCCTCTGTAGAATGTCAAAATAACCTTAAGTTCTAAATTTGAAGACGATTGGCTCAACCGTTTAGGCTATAGTCCAAAATACATCCGTACAGACAGACGGACAGAATTTTGCCAGTAACTCAAATATGTTTCTCTATCATCGTAATGTAATGTTTGATTATTATCACAATTTTTTATGTTCACGAATCCTAAACTTGACTTATCGTCCCTATAATCACAAAGCTACTTGTGCATAAAATTCAACATCAACGATAACGAAGCCAATGAAATGAAAATTCAAAAAATAAAATCATTGTCGATCCTCTTCGTTGTTTACCGTCACCGAGAACAGGATATACACAATACACATACACATGTGCTTTTTAAGTTTTCCTTGATAGTATCTCCCTCACCCTCGCTCACACCATCTACCACACCGACGACCGACCGATCGACCTGAATTTAGCTGAACATTTTATCAAAGATAATATAACTTGTATACCTACGTAAATACACACATTATGTAGGTATGTATGTAGGTACATACCTAAATATCTACCTACCCCCGAAAGTTTTATATGAAAAAAATATAAAACTCAAAATAAACTTATCAACCAGCTTAAACATATCCCACCCCCCAGACACCATTCATTTACAAAAGTCGTTTTTCTTCTTTTTTGTCATTCCTTTTTTAAAACTAGCCATCTCGTATGAATTCTCTTTGTTCACCTCGTTCGCCTCTTTCAATTTACCGAGTTAACTATACCTAGAGCCGCTTGTAGCGCCACGGTCCATATGTCACCATGATAGTACTATAGAAGTTCATATACAATGCATTAAATTTGAAAGAATGGATCAACCACCGAAAAAGACATGTTGTTGTGGTAAAATATATGACTGTTAAATAAAAAAAACATAATATACCTTTTTTTATTATTAGCCTTATATTGTGGATTAAACACAGTTAGGCCATTAGATAACCATAATTGATTCGAAGAGTTTTGGGATAGAGCTCAATTTTCGATTCCTCTATAGTTTAATTTTTAATCTTTAATCTTTATGTATGCAATAGACCGAGATCCTGATATTATATAATGTATGATTTTTTTTCTAAATATCGGGATAAATTGAATTATGGACGGACTTTTTAAACAAGTTAGCACAAGATTTCTGTTTCAAAAAACTGTTAATCAAATTAACGTGATTTAAAAGGTAAAATTAAGTCCAAATTTTTATTTCAGAAAAAGTATAACTTTTAACTGTGCTGCCGTTCTTATTAAATAATAGTTATTATTTTACAACGCCAAAGTTATCGTACTCAACCCAAAATGTGTAGAGACCACGTTAGTACCAAACAAATTATAAAATAGTGGACTTGGTAAATTTCAATTTTCTAGAAAACTAAAATAACCCCTTTTCTATAGTAACAAAATTTTGTATTTAGTGTCTCTACAAGAATCCGTTATTAATTTGCGTCGCCAAAGTTGTCGATTTTCATCAATTTCCTGAATTTAAATCCTTACCAAGCAAGATGGATTTCTTTCTTATTTTTTTACAATACCTATATAACTCCTCTTTCCCTTGATTTTCACGACAAAAAACTAATTACCTTTCATACAAATGTTTTCTAAATTTTCGACTTTTTTTGTAACGGCTCTTTGAATTTCTATCAAGTTAAATATTTAAATTCTGCGTAGGTTCCAACTTTTTGAATATTTTTGTTCTACTACCTAATTAGTTTTTGTTTTTTTTTTTAATTTTTAGTATTTGTAAAACTAATAAAATGATTTTATTTTACATCTTATGATCATTGTATATACATTGTACTATCATGTGACGAGAAAAAATCTTTTTACCTAGAGCCGCTTGGAGTGCTAGTGTAGGGACATTTTATTTGAGTGAGAGAGAATTAAGAGCATGGTTTTTAGTGTTATGCTTTGTGCTTAGTTTATAGCGCATGTGCAATGTGAGGCAAGAAAAAACAGAAGGAGAACATGAAATAATTCAGTATTTTGTTTTGTTCATTGTATACCTATATATATGTATATAAACTGCTAGCAGTTTTGAAGTTAATACATAATGGTTTCGCTTAGCTGAGGCTAATAGTTTTTTGTAAGGATTTATACACGATCCAACATTTCCATTGTATACGTTTTTTTTATATGGAATATGTAATATGAGAACTGGTTCTTACATAAGTATTTATATATGCGTACGTCTTTGACCAGACTTTTGATTTGAGTTTTTTAGGATTTTCAATTATTTGTCATATTTGTACATATACCTATACGAGCACTACCTACATACAAATTAAACAAAACTTTACTTTAGTTTTAAAAAAAATATTTTATCGGAGGCTGAACCTCTTTATTTCAATTTCAACTTAGAACTAACTACAAACTGTTTTTCTTAAAACTATCTAACCTACTTATGCCTCTATGCTGCGGATGTTCCCACAGGTGGTGTTGTGTTGCAGCAGTCTCTGCTATGTGCTGGAATGCATATTTGTTCGCTGCGGATGTTCCCACAGGTAGTGTTGTGTTGCAGCAGTCTCTGCTACGTGCTGGAATGCATGTTTGTTCTGGTTGTTGTCTTGTTTCCAGACGCAGCGTCAGCGAAATTATCGTGAGAACGAGTCATAAATCATTTGCACAATATTTGCAATTGTTTGCCTTAACTCCTCCGCCCTCTAAAATCGAACGTCCTCGTTCGATCGAACCATTTTAATATGTTGGGGAAGGTCGTTTATCCCCAGTGTCCTAGGTGTCGGTACAGGTTCGTTTTTATTACTGCTTGTCGTTATATGTCCCTTATTTTCTCCTTCAGACGCTTCATTTTCGATGTTAATTTCTTTCTTGCAGATGATACATGGAATAACTCCTTTTTTCCAAAGGGTGATTACGATGACCACTAGTATTAATGTTAGTAGTGATAACACTGCCGCAGACTTTTTTTCATTGGTTACTTTCAGTTCTTCTATGTATTTGATGTTCTTTGCTTCTAGTTCTTTAAGCATTTCCAGAGAAAGCAACTCTTCTATTTGGGGCTTTATAGCTGGTGGTTGTAGCATGGCAGGAAGTGGATTATGTTCCGTCATCTCTGATTCTTGGAAGGTGTACTGTTGGGCTCTAACGGTGGCATTATGGAATTGTATTAAGTATGTTCCATTTAGGGGGATTTCGCTTTCATCGATGTAGATTTTGTCATCAAATTGGTTTAATAACACCATTCCAGGTGTGATCTCTTCTATAGCTGGAATATGTTGGTTGTTGATTTCAGTGCAGGAATGAGGCTTACTGGTTAATAAATTATTAATACAACTATCTTTACTTAGATCTATTACGTCACTATGTTTACATTTGCTAATGAATTGAAAGTCTTACATTTAGTATTAATTCCATATGAATTAGTATTACATTTTAGAATTTCGTTAAAATTTGTTTTAACAGCAGTTTTTCCTTTTTTGACAGGTTTTATAAGCATTCTTTTACATGTTTCTTTTTCTGTCGTTAATAAACTTAGAATATATAAAATGGATTTGTTATTTGAAGCAATTTTTACTTCTGAAAATTCGATAGCTTCGATTACATTATAATATGGCATGTTTTCTTTATTTAAAATATCTCTTATTATATTTATTTCTAAATTAGACAAAATATAAGTATTTATTATTCCTGCTCTTGCCCATTGCATAGAGTATTCGATATTTTTTACTTCTTCTCTTAATGATTCTAACTTAAACTTAAGTTCTAACATAAATTCTAGTTTCACATTTTCATTAGATTTTAGTGCTTGAATAATATTGTTCGTAACATTACTTATTTCACTTATTCTATTATTAATTATATTATTTATGATTCGTTGCTTATTATTGTTTGCAAGAGCGTTGTTGACTTTATCTTTCATTATTTTAAAATCGTGTCTATCCGGAGTTCCGGCAATCCATTTCCAGGCAGAGCCCAGGAAATCTAAGGATCTCTTTCTTCTGGATTTGGGAATAAGTCTGGTCAAATGGGATTGAATGTGTTTAATTTCGGCGGATAGGATAGGTAAAATGGAATCGGGTTGGGGTTCAATCTTTGACATCATGCGACTCAGTTCGTTGAGTGCCTGTTGGTAATCCTCGATGTCGATGGCTCAAACATCAGCAACAAACGCTCAATTGCGGGATAAAGTGATAGCCATCTAGTCTTTGAGTGGTAGAGTAGTTGCTTATATTCGGTCTCCACAAATTCGGCAAACTCTTTTAGTTGTTCTGTTTGAACAGTGTAAATTCAAAAGTATTTTAACGTTTTCACAATAATTATAAATATGTCTACTGGTAAGGTATCGCAGCTATGATAAACCGCATTGTTAAGAACATGCGGTGGACATCCCACACCAATAATATGTTCGTTCACTTCAGATATTAATTTTGCAAATATATTATTTTTGCCAAGTCTATTTCTTCCGCCAAAGTTTGTGTTACAGTTGTCACCACAGAACTCTATGCATTTGGGCAAGATATTATTCTAGTTAGAGTATTTAAAATTAATTGAAAAATTGTCTCTGACTTCTCATCTTTTTCAAATACAACATCAAGTATCTTACAATTGATACCTTCATTGTTATAATCAAAATACCTTATAATAACTGGAAACATTTTAAAGATCAAATGATTGCTGGTATATGTCTGAACGCTTATATAGTTTATGTTTTTTAAATCTGACAAGACTTTAGGGACAGACAGGGGAGCAATAATATTGGTTACTATTGCAGTTGCCTTTGTTTTGACGCATGAAACACCTTTACACAAATCCGAGTCGAAAAACACTTGTTTGTTTAACTTCGTGGTACAATCAAGAGAATTAAAAGATTGTTGATGACATACAGTATCAAAGGAAATTGTCGCTTCGGTAGCCTGGATATGTTTTTGTGTTGACTTGTTTAAAACAAAAGTTTCTAACACTTTTGATGTATTCGACGCAATTTTTATATTTTTTAAGTGCTTTTGAGAAGATAAGTGGTCCTTATCGCATTTTCCTTTGCTTGCAATAGATATCTTGCAGTTACAAACTTTGCAATTTACTTCCGAGTCATTGCTGCCTTTTGCATTAAACACGCATTTTCTTTTTGTCATCTTTGAAATAATCCTGCATAAAATATAAAAGAAAATAATTTGAACCACCAAATAAAATAATGTTTTGTTTTTTGCATTTTACCAAATGTCAAATAAAACATTTATTGTTTATTTGTTTGTCAAACTGCCAGCGCAATGGTGAATGTTGGAAAAAAACAAAATATATAACAAATGCGTAATTGCACAACAAAAGGAGCCCATTTCAAATGAATTTTGCGATTTGACATTTATATGGTTGACACATAAAAGTTAAAATAAGTGTTCAAGTCAAATATAGTATTAAAATTCGCTTCGTAAAATGTTCACCGGGAGGAATCGAAACTGAAGCCTTGTGTGTTCAGTTTTATGAAACAAGCCATTGTATATACATTACCTATAGTACTATCATGAGACAGAAAAAATCTTTTTACCTAGAGCCGCTTGGAGTGCTAGTGTAGGGACATATTATTTGAGTGAGAGAGAATAAAGAGCATGGTTTTTAGTGTTATGCTTTGTGCTTAGTTTATTACGCATGTGCAATGTGAGGCAAGAAAAAACAGAAGGAGAACATGAAATAATTCAGTATTTTGTTTTGTTCATTGTATACCTATGTATATGTATATAAACTGCTAGCAGGTTTGAAGTTAATACATAATGGTTTCGCTTAGCTGAGGCTAATAGTTTTTTGTAAGGATTTATACACGATCCAACATTTTCATTGTATACGTTTTTTTATATGGAATATGTAATATGAGAACTGGTTCTTACATAAGTATTTATATATGCGTACGTCATTAACCAGACTTTTGATTTGAGTTTTTTAGGATTTTCAAGTTTTGTACGAGCACTACCTACATACATATTTGTCATATTTGTACATATACCTATACACCATTGACCAGACTTTTGATTCGAATTCTTTAGGATTTTCAATTTTTTTACTATTATGAAGGTTGTCGTCTTCAAATAATGTACACATTCATTCTTGAAATTTAAACACAAACTTACTTCTTGCTATATTTATACAAAGATACAAACGTCCTTGCAGTTGATGGATTTTTGTTTTGAATTTTACTTTCCATTCAGATAGGTACCTGGTACATGCATATGAAGGTACCTATCTGAATGAACTATGTGCAGAAATTCAATCAAAAATTTTTTGTAAATTGATTTATATTATTATTGATTGATTATATATTATTGATTTATAGTAACAAAGATCTTTTGTTTGTTTGAGGTTTATATAATAGGTACTAGTTGACCTACCCAGCTTAGCTCGCGGGAAAGAAATTTATAGTTAAACCAAAATATTTCTTTGTACTAATCTACTATAGAATTGCTAAAAATACCACGGGTATTTTACATTAGTAATACCTAATTGTTTAATTTTTACTTGCAATTATTATAGGTAGGTACTAAGTACAAGTTATGCATTCGTGCAGAAAAAAAAATTGAGATAACAATCAAATACCTATAACATTACGATGATAGAGAAACATATTTGAGTCACTGGCAAAATTCTGTCCATCTACTAAACGGTTTGGCCAGTTGTCTTTAAATTTGGAATATAAGTTTATTTTGACATTCGACATAGGAGTTTTTTAGTTTCTTTTTTAGCTGAAATATTTACGGTACTTGCGATATAACCGTCAGGAAAATGTAAGTAGCTTAAGTAATCTTACACTAAAATATATTTATATAGGTATATTTAAAAATAACGGCAACATTTAAAATAATGTGCTATACCTAAACGGCTTAGGCAATTATCTTCAAACTTGGTGTGTGTGATTATTTTGGCATTCCCCAGAGGGTACAATAAAATTTAAATTGTAGGGCCTAAAAGTAAAGGTAGTGCCATATGACCGTTGAGTTGAGTTGTTTTCTCGATTGAAATTTTTGCATTCAGTAGTAATCGAATAGTTTTTTACTTGCGATTTATAAGGACTATAAGGCAAGTTATGCATTCTTAAAAAAAATTTTAACAATCAAACATGACATTACGATGATAGATAATTTAAAAAAAGTGGGTCCGGAAATTCCGTCCGTCTGTCCGTCTGTCTGTCTGTCTGTCCGTATCGATATCTACAGCCTAAACGGTTGGGCCGATTTGATTCAAACTTCGTACATAGTATTTTTAGAGTGCTCTACCCGACTATTTTTGGAATTGGCATTCTAGCTCCAAAACTAACGGCACCTGCCATATAACTTTAGATGAAAAACTTATTTTTCTCGAAAACAGCTCCTACGATTTTGATAAAACTTTCAGAATGATGTTTTCTATGCAAAATCTATCTTTAAGTTTTAATGGTTTTTTAGAAAAAGTTTTATAACGGTACCTCCCATATGACCGGTTTTTTTAAATTATATTGTTAGGTTGAACCCTAGCCACTAGTCTAATGAAAGCAAATTTCGTTATTTGTATTATTATTTATTTATCGTTATTTATTTTAAAGCATTTCATGATCGTTACAGCATACAGCATACAGAATAAATAATAACAAACACATAACATGCAAAAACAACTAACAAATAAAAAAAATACTCGATTACCTACTGAATGCAAAAATTTCAATCAAGAAAACAACTTAACTCAACGGTCATATGGCACTACCTTTACTTTTAGGCCCTACAATTTAAATTTCATTGTACCCTCTGGGGAATGCCAAAATAATCACACACACCAAGTTTGAAGATAATTGCCTAAGCCGTTTAGGCTGCTCGTTAAACATACTGACAGACAGACAGTAATTCTTGTCGATCACTTTTTTAGATGATCGTAATGTCATGTTTCATTGTTATCTAAATTTTTTTTATATTCACGAATTCTAAACTTGTCCCTATAATCGCAAGTAAAAATTGAAAAAAAAACTCCTCTGTAGAATGTCAAAATAACCTTAAGTTCTAAATTTGAAGACGATTGGCTCAACCGTTTAGGCTATAGTCCAAAATACATCCGTACAGACAGACGGACAGAATTTTGCCAGTAACTCAAATATGTTTCTCTATCATCGTAATGTAATGTTTGATTATTATCACAATTTTTTATGTTCACGAATCCTAAACTTGACTTATCGTCCCTATAATCACAAAGCTACTTGTGCATAAAATTCAACATCAACGATAACGAAGCCAATGAAATGAAAATTCAAAAAATAAAATCATTGTCGATCCTCTTCGTTGTTTACCGTCACCGAGAACAGGATATACACAATACACATACACATGTGCTTTTTAAGTTTTCCTTGATAGTATCTCCCTCACCCTCGCTCACACCATCTACCACACCGACGACCGACCGATCGACCTGAATTTAGCTGAACATTTTATCAAAGATAATATAACTTGTATACCTACGTAAATACACACATTATGTAGGTATGTATGTAGGTACATACCTAAATATCTACCTACCCCCGAAAGTTTTATATGAAAAAAATATAAAACTCAAAATAAACTTATCAACCAGCTTAAACATATCCCACCCCCCAGACACCATTCATTTACAAAAGTCGTTTTTCTTCTTTTTTGTCATTCCTTTTTTAAAACTAGCCATCTCGTATGAATTCTCTTTGTTCACCTCGTTCGCCTCTTTCAATTTACCGAGTTAACTATACCTAGAGCCGCTTGTAGCGCCACGGTCCATATGTCACCATGATAGTACTATAGAAGTTCATATACAATGCATTAAATTTGAAAGAATGGATCAACCACCGAAAAAGACATGTTGTTGTGGTAAAATATATGACTGTTAAATAAAAAAAACATAATATACCTTTTTTTATTATTAGCCTTATATTGTGGATTAAACACAGTTAGGCCATTAGATAACCATAATTGATTCGAAGAGTTTTGGGATAGAGCTCAATTTTCGATTCCTCTATAGTTTAATTTTTAATCTTTAATCTTTATGTATGCAATAGACCGAGATCCTGATATTATATAATGTATGATTTTTTTTCTAAATATCGGGATAAATTGAATTATGGACGGACTTTTTAAACAAGTTAGCACAAGATTTCTGTTTCAAAAAACTGTTAATCAAATTAACGTGATTTAAAAGGTAAAATTAAGTCCAAATTTTTATTTCAGAAAAAGTATAACTTTTAACTGTGCTGCCGTTCTTATTAAATAATAGTTATTATTTTACAACGCCAAAGTTATCGTACTCAACCCAAAATGTGTAGAGACCACGTTAGTACCAAACAAATTATAAAATAGTGGACTTGGTAAATTTCAATTTTCTAGAAAACTAAAATAACCCCTTTTCTATAGTAACAAAATTTTGTATTTAGTGTCTCTACAAGAATCCGTTATTAATTTGCGTCGCCAAAGTTGTCGATTTTCATCAATTTCCTGAATTTAAATCCTTACCAAGCAAGATGGATTTCTTTCTTATTTTTTTACAATACCTATATAACTCCTCTTTCCCTTGATTTTCACGACAAAAAACTAATTACCTTTCATACAAATGTTTTCTAAATTTTCGACTTTTTTTGTAACGGCTCTTTGAATTTCTATCAAGTTAAATATTTAAATTCTGCGTAGGTTCCAACTTTTTGAATATTTTTGTTCTACTACCTAATTAGTTTTTGTTTTTTTTTTTAATTTTTAGTATTTGTAAAACTAATAAAATGATTTTATTTTACATCTTATGATCATTGTATATACATTGTACTATCATGTGACGAGAAAAAATCTTTTTACCTAGAGCCGCTTGGAGTGCTAGTGTAGGGACATTTTATTTGAGTGAGAGAGAATTAAGAGCATGGTTTTTAGTGTTATGCTTTGTGCTTAGTTTATAGCGCATGTGCAATGTGAGGCAAGAAAAAACAGAAGGAGAACATGAAATAATTCAGTATTTTGTTTTGTTCATTGTATACCTATATATATGTATATAAACTGCTAGCAGTTTTGAAGTTAATACATAATGGTTTCGCTTAGCTGAGGCTAATAGTTTTTTTGTAAGGATTTATACACGATCCAACATTTCCATTGTATACGTTTTTTTTATATGGAATATGTAATATGAGAACTGGTTCTTACATAAGTATTTATATATGCGTACGTCTTTGACCAGACTTTTGATTTGAGTTTTTTAGGATTTTCAATTATTTGTCATATTTGTACATATACCTATACGAGCACTACCTACATACAAATTAAACAAAACTTTACTTTAGTTTTAAAAAAAATATTTTATCGGAGGCTGAACCTCTTTATTTCAATTTCAACTTAGAACTAACTACAAACTGTTTTTCTTAAAACTATCTAACCTACTTATGCCTCTATGCTGCGGATGTTCCCACAGGTGGTGTTGTGTTGCAGCAGTCTCTGCTATGTGCTGGAATGCATATTTGTTCGCTGCGGATGTTCCCACAGGTAGTGTTGTGTTGCAGCAGTCTCTGCTACGTGCTGGAATGCATGTTTGTTCTGGTTGTTGTCTTGTTTCCAGACGCAGCGTCAGCGAAATTATCGTGAGAACGAGTCATAAATCATTTGCACAATATTTGCAATTGTTTGCCTTAACTCCTCCGCCCTCTAAAATCGAACGTCCTCGTTCGATCGAACCATTTTAATATGTTGGGGAAGGTCGTTTATCCCCAGTGTCCTAGGTGTCGGTACAGGTTCGTTTTTATTACTGCTTGTCGTTATATGTCCCTTATTTTCTCCTTCAGACGCTTCATTTTCGATGTTAATTTCTTTCTTGCAGATGATACATGGAATAACTCCTTTTTTCCAAAGGGTGATTACGATGACCACTAGTATTAATGTTAGTAGTGATAACACTGCCGCAGACTTTTTTTCATTGGTTACTTTCAGTTCTTCTATGTATTTGATGTTCTTTGCTTCTAGTTCTTTAAGCATTTCCAGAGAAAGCAACTCTTCTATTTGGGGCTTTATAGCTGGTGGTTGTAGCATGGCAGGAAGTGGATTATGTTCCGTCATCTCTGATTCTTGGAAGGTGTACTGTTGGGCTCTAACGGTGGCATTATGGAATTGTATTAAGTATGTTCCATTTAGGGGGATTTCGCTTTCATCGATGTAGATTTTGTCATCAAATTGGTTTAATAACACCATTCCAGGTGTGATCTCTTCTATAGCTGGAATATGTTGGTTGTTGATTTCAGTGCAGGAATGAGGCTTACTGGTTAATAAATTATTAATACAACTATCTTTACTTAGATCTATTACGTCACTATGTTTACATTTGCTAATGAATTGAAAGTCTTACATTTAGTATTAATTCCATATGAATTAGTATTACATTTTAGAATTTCGTTAAAATTTGTTTTAACAGCAGTTTTTCCTTTTTTGACAGGTTTTATAAGCATTCTTTTACATGTTTCTTTTTCTGTCGTTAATAAACTTAGAATATATAAAATGGATTTGTTATTTGAAGCAATTTTTACTTCTGAAAATTCGATAGCTTCGATTACATTATAATATGGCATGTTTTCTTTATTTAAAATATCTCTTATTATATTTATTTCTAAATTAGACAAAATATAAGTATTTATTATTCCTGCTCTTGCCCATTGCATAGAGTATTCGATATTTTTTACTTCTTCTCTTAATGATTCTAACTTAAACTTAAGTTCTAACATAAATTCTAGTTTCACATTTTCATTAGATTTTAGTGCTTGAATAATATTGTTCGTAACATTACTTATTTCACTTATTCTATTATTAATTATATTATTTATGATTCGTTGCTTATTATTGTTTGCAAGAGCGTTGTTGACTTTATCTTTCATTATTTTAAAATCGTGTCTATCCGGAGTTCCGGCAATCCATTTCCAGGCAGAGCCCAGGAAATCTAAGGATCTCTTTCTTCTGGATTTGGGAATAAGTCTGGTCAAATGGGATTGAATGTGTTTAATTTCGGCGGATAGGATAGGTAAAATGGAATCGGGTTGGGGTTCAATCTTTGACATCATGCGACTCAGTTCGTTGAGTGCCTGTTGGTAATCCTCGATGTCTATCACGTGCACTAGTTTAAACGTGCCCATTTGTAGTTTGGCTGTTCCGGTATCGATTGCTATCAGCTTAGCGTTCGAGTAATCTAGCAACTTAACGTCACATAGTGCAGACGTGGCAAGGAATCTAAAATTAATGTCAATTACGGATTAGGGATTTGTGGACTATTTTACCAGATTTAGTTAAAATGGTTGTTTTTCTATTTTCAGAGACTGTCTCCTTTCGATATCGTCGATTTAATTTTGAACCTATTCTTTTATTCTGTCTAACATAAACAATTTGTCGATTCGGGCTTTTTCTAATAATTCAGGATTTGAAGTGACTCTTCGTCCAAAAAATGTCTCAACTGGTTTTTTTCCAGTAGTTGAGTGTATTGAGAAGTTGTATTCTAGAACTGCGCGTTCTAGTAGCTCCGTAAAGGATCGATGAAGGCCTTCAGTTTTTAAGCATCTCATTATTTCAATGAGTGTCGAATGGAATCTTTCGACTTGGCCATTTACGTTACTGGAGTATGGTGGTGTTGTGAATACCTTAATTTTTAATTCTTCTTCTAACATATACCCTAACGAGACTGAGTTAAAAGCTTTTTCGTTGTCGATTACGATTGTTTCGGGTAAACCGAAAGAAAAGAGGATCGCCCGTAAGGGTTGCCGTATGTCTTCTACTGCTTTAGATTTGATAACCTTAGCATGAGCATACTTTGAGAACTTATCGATGGAAGTTAGAACAAGATTATTCTCTGTAGAGAATATGTCGATATGAACGATCTGGCCTGGGAATTGCGGAATTGGAGTTGCTTGTAATTCCGGCTTATTGGGGTGCCTATCGTATTTATTCTCTTTACATACAGTACATTTTTTTATTACCTTCTTAATCTTTGTAGACATTCCGGGAAAATAGAATTTTTCCAAGATTTGCGCTTTGTTTTCGCGCTCGTTGCGATGTGCTCGCTTATGCGTATTTATGATTATTTCCTCCTGTCTCGTTTCATTAATTACATCCTCAACTTGAAGTTGCGTGAACCTAATTCGAAAATTTTTGAAATGAAGTGGATAAATCTCTTGCACCATGCCCAGTTGTAAGGTCGAAAGGTTTTTTATAATCGGGGTAAGCCAATATCACATCTTTTGAAATTAAGGAGTTTTTAATTTTGTTGAAAGAGTCTAGAGCGTCGTTATTCAAATTAATTTGGATCTTAGAGGAATGGTTTTTGGACACTCGTCCTTCCTCCCCTCTTAAAAGGATTGTCAGCGGTTTCGCAAGTTGGGCATAGCCATTAATAAAACGGCGATAATACCCTGACAAGCCGAGAAAAGATCTCAGTTCTTTTAAGGTTTTGGGTACGGGAAAGTCTATGATAGACTTTACTTTAGTAATATTTGTTTTAATGCCCTCGGATGATATTATAAAACCCAGAAATTCTACTTCCGAACTGAAGAATTTACACTTGTCCAACTGGACCTTCATATTTGCTCTACTGAGTGTACCAAAAATTTGTTCGATATTCCTAGCGTGCTGTTCTTCATCTTCGCTAAATATTATAATATCGTCGATGTACACAAAACAAGATTTCCCAATGTAGTCTCGTAATATGTCATCGAGAGCTCGTTGGAAAATCGAGGGAGCATTTTTAAGGCCAAACGGGAGCCTAGTGAACTCGTACTTCCCGTTGTTGATTGAAAAAGCTGTCTTCTCAATATCAGATTCCTTCAAAGGAATTTGATGGAAGCCACTTTTCAGGTCAAGTACGGTGAAAAATTTGTTTTTTCCGAGTTGTGCTGTCACCTCGTGAATATCGGGTATAGGGTATTTGTCGGCAATTGTAATGGTATTAAGCTTACGGTAGTCAATAACCATTCTATACTGCTTAGCTCCAGAAGAATCCGGTTTCTTTGGAACAATCCACACCGGAGAGTTATATGGTGACCGTGAAGGTCTGATTATTCCATCATTAAGCAGTTGTTCTTCTTGCTTTTCGACTTCGGATTTAAGAGAATTTGGGAAAGGATAGTAACGAGTATATACGGGATCATCCGTGGAGGTTCTTATCTCTGCTACTACTGCTGTTGTATAAGTTAACCTTTCATCAGGTTCAGAAAATAGGTTTCTGTTGTTATTAACTATAGCACATAACATTTTCTTCTGTGAAACTGTTAGATTTTCAGAATCTACAGCA
Organism: Platycheirus rosarum; assembly: GCA_963971375.1. Lineage (NCBI taxonomy): Eukaryota > Metazoa > Arthropoda > Insecta > Diptera > Syrphidae > Platycheirus > Platycheirus rosarum. Next base: position 98,951,955 of record OZ020508.1, read on the forward strand.
ATGGAGTTGACAGCTTGCGATTTGAATTGCTTAATTTTTACATGTACCTGGTTTAAAATGGTCTTAAAGCTTCCCTTAGTGTGAATAACGGCATCTAACGATTGAAGGCTATCGTTACCTAAGATACCGTCGAATGTTTTTAAAGTGGGCAGGATAAAAAATTTAATATTTAGATCATTTAATGACTTTAACATCACCAGCTATGGACTTAGCATATAAAATATTTTCATTGGGAATGATATTCTTAACTATATCGGGTTTTATGTAGTTCTTACTGGAACCAGTATCTATTAAAAATGTATATGTTTCTCCGGTCCTCGATCTACACTCAAAATATGGTAATGAGGACTGCGTTAGCCTAAAAAATTAATGTCGCTGAATTCTAACAGCTGGTAGGGTGGATTTTGATATCCTTCAAAATCAGAAGGTCTTTCCGCCGAAGGATCGTTATCCTGGTTTAAATTTAGGCCGCGAGTGAATTGTTCGCAGACTTGAGCATATGCATCTTCTTCAGATAATGCATTTTCTTCGTGACTGGGAATTGTTTGATTTTCGTAAGACTCCAAACTGGGACTTATATGGAAATTTTGATGTCCTGGCTTTTGAGCTGATGACTGCTGTTGATAGTTCGGCTTCTGTATTTGTTGGCTTGGGTTGAAGTGTGCTCTATGATGTTGGTTATTTATTCCTTTTAGTTGATTGCTTCTACCTATCGTCAGAGGTTCATTTTTTATGGGGTTTTGGTTTGGGAATGGCTTATAGGCCTGAAAACGATTTTGTGAAAAATTCTGGTTATTATTTTGTGGCTGAGGATTATTGATTGGGCGATTTCCGAATGCTGGAAGTTGTTGTGCGAATGGATTGTACGTGGGACCTTGGTGTATTGGGGGATTAAAGGAGGGATATGTAGGATAGGAGGAATGAATTGGATTCTGGTTACGATACGGGTATGTACCGAAATTTCGTGGTGGAACGGCATTACGGCCGGGATTGACTTGCAGTCGTGGAGTCTGCTGAATAAAGTTTTTCCGAACCGCTCCTTGATTTACTTGGTTAGGGTTAAACCTGTGATGTTGGTTCTCATATTTGAGGCAGAGGTGTAATGCTTGTGATAAATCCACAGGCTCTCTCATTCCCAACAGATCCGATAGATTGCCTCTTAGACCTCTTACAAATGTCTCGAGGGCTTTATCTCTGTAGGTTTGCGTTAAAATCCTCATCGCCTCTGAACCGATTTCCAAGCAAGATATTTTATTAATTATCAATGTCAATTGGGAGTTGACTGCCTGATAGAATTGATGTACCGTTTGGTTGCCTTGGACCAAGTTGAACATTTGGCATTCCAACGTGGTAACGTCACGCTTGTCTGCGTAGTGCATTGTGAGACAACGCACTATGCTTTCCCAATTAAGGGGCGTATTAAACGATTCGAGGGCAGCATCTGCTTCCCCAATGATTTTGTTGCGGATGACATTTATAATGCCATAATATCTAGGAGTTCCCCTCGTGTTTTCATAAATTTTCAAAACACGTTCCACGCTTTTCTTCCATGAAGAAAATTCTCCGGGTTCGCCAGAGAAATTGCGTAGACATCTTACGACGTCCGGAATTTTATCTAAACCATCTAAATACCAGAGTGTCCAGTTCTGGTGTTGATCTGACCTCTGGAGCACCATTATGGGTAGTACCAGAGTGAAGATGGCTATTTGAGTTCTGATAATTAGCAGGAGGAATATTTATTGAAGGGAGTGAGGGTATTGTATTATTATTGAAAGGAAATTGACCTTGTGGTTGTATCTGGAGTAGACCTTGAGAAAGACCACCTTGCGGTGGACCCTGAGGAGGTAACTGTTCATCACCTGTACTTGCAGGACTCGCTTGAATGTCCGCTCTTGCACCTGATCTTGTAATCATTGTTTTTTTTTCTATTTTTCTTATTTTGTTTAAATTATTATTATTATATATTTTCTTTCAATTTTAATTTTTTTAATTCTACTTCTTAAAATCCTATTCTCACTTAGATATTTCTTTTAAATTACCTTTTTTGTTTTATTTTACTTTGAGTTTGTAAATTGATTTTTTTTTCCAAATATTTTCTTTCAATCTTAATTCTTTTAATTCTACTTCTTAAAATCCTATTCTCACTTAAATATTTTCTTTTAAATTATCTTTTTTGTTTTATTTTACTTTGAATTTATAAATTGATTTTTTTTTCAAATATTTTCTTTCAATCTTAATTCTTTTAATTCTACTTCTCACTTAAATATTTCTTTTTTGTTTTATTTTATCTTGAATTTATAAGTTTTAGTTGCTTCACTTTTAACCTTATACTATACTTAATATAATAATATAAATGTTTCTTACACTAATAAGTAGACGCGTTCCATTGATATTTCCATTGATGTTTCGTTTCCTTATTACTTCTAATGGGTGGGTGGTGCGGCTAGCGCTTAACGCAGCTTCCGTTTTGTCTAAGAGTTTATTTCTTTGAGACTACTTCGGGGCCTCTTTTCACCACAACACACGCGTTGGACCACAGGAATTTTTTTCTTCGTGACACTTTGATTTTTCACGTCGTCAGTCCGCGTAAACGGGATTTTGTAAAAACAACCGCGTATATACTTTGCGTTGTCAGTCCGCGTTAACTGGATTTTATTAAAACGATCGCGAATTTAAAAGGCCGACTTAGATAATTCCTGGGTCCCTGCTCGGGCGCCAATTAAACTAAACTTTACTTTAGTTTTAAAAAAAATATTTTATCGGAGGCTGAACCTCTTTATTTCAATTTCAACTTAGAACTAACTACAAACTGTTTTTCTTAAAACTATCTAACCTACTTATGCCTCTATGCTGCGGATGTTCCCACAGGTGGTGTTGTGTTGCAGCAGTCTCTGCTATGTGCTGGAATGCATATTTGTTCGCTGCGGATGTTCCCACAGGTAGTGTTGTGTTGCAGCAGTCTCTGGTACGTGCTGGAATGCATGTTTGTTCTGGTTGTTGTCTTGTTTCCAGACGCAGCGTCAGCGAAATTATCGTGAGAACGAGTCATAAATCATTTGCACAATATTTGCAATTGTTTGCCTTAACTCCTCCGCCCTCTAAAATCGAACGTCCTCGTTCGATCGAACCATTTTAATATGTTGGGGAAGGTCGTTTATCCCCAGTGTCCTAGGTGTCGGTACAGGTTCGTTTTTATTACTGCTTGTCGTTATATGTCCCTTATTTTCTCCTTCAGACGCTTCATTTTCGATGTTAATTTCTTTCTTGCAGATAATACATGGAATAACTCCTTTTTTCCAAAGGGTGATTACGATGACCACTAGTATTAATGTTAGTAGTGATAACACTGCCGCAGACTTTTTTTCATTGGTTACTTTCAGTTCTTCTATGTATTTGATGTTCTTTGCTTCTAGTTCTTTAAGCATTTCCAGAGAAAGCAACTCTTCTATTTGGGGCTTTATAGCTGGTGGTTGTAGCATGGCAGGAAGTGGATTATGTTCCGTCATCTCTGATTCTTGGAAGGTGTACTGTTGGGCTCTAACGGTGGCATTATGGAATTGTATTAAGTATGTTCCATTTAGGGGGATTTCGCTTTCATCGATGTAGATTTTGTCATCAAATTGGTTTAATAACACCATTCCAGGTGTGATCTCTTCTATAGCTGGAATATGTTGGTTGTTGATTTCAGTGCAGGAATGAGGCTTACTGGTTAATAAATTATTAATACAACTATCTTTACTTAGATCTATTACGTCACTATGTTTACATTTGCTAATGAATTGAAAGTCTTACATTTAGTATTAATTCCATATGAATTAGTATTACATTTTAGAATTTCGTTAAAATTTGTTTTAACAGCAGTTTTTCCTTTTTTGACAGGTTTTATAAGCATTCTTTTACATGTTTCTTTTTCTGTCGTTAATAAACTTAGAATATATAAAATGGATTTGTTATTTGAAGCAATTTTTACTTCTGAAAATTCGATAGCTTCGATTACATTATAATATGGCATGTTTTCTTTATTTAAAATATCTCTTATTATATTTATTTCTAAATTAGACAAAATATAAGTATTTATTATTCCTGCTCTTGCCCATTGCATAGAGTATTCGATATTTTTTACTTCTTCTCTTAATGATTCTAACTTAAACTTAAGTTCTAACATAAATTCTAGTTTCACATTTTCATTAGATTTTAGTGCTTGAATAATATTGTTCGTAACATTACTTATTTCACTTATTCTATTATTAATTATATTATTTATGATTCGTTGTTTATTATTGTTTGCAAGAGCGTTGTTGACTTTATCTTTCATTATTTTAAAATCGTGTCTATCCGGAGTTCCGGCAATCCATTTCCAGGCAGAGCCCAGGAAATCTAAGGATCTCTTTCTTCTGGATTTGGGAATAAGTCTGGTCAAATGGGATTGAATGTGTTTAATTTCGGCGGATAGGATAGGTAAAATGGAATCGGGTTGGGGTTCAATCTTTGACATCATGCGACTCAGTTCGTTGAGTGCCTGTTGGTAATCCTCGATGTCTATCACGTGCACCAGTTTAAACGTGCCCATTTGTAGTTTGGCTGTTCCGGTATCGATTGCTATCAGCTTAGCGTTCGAGTAATCTAGCAACTTAACGTCACATAGTGCAGAAGTGGCAAGGAATCTAAAATTAATGTCAATTACGGATTAGGGATTTGTGGACTATTTTACCAGATTTAGTTAAAATGGTTGTTTTTCTATTTTCAGAGACTGTCTCCTTTCGATATCGTCGATTTAATTTTGAACCTATTCTTTTATTCTGTCTAACATAAACAATTTGTCGATTCGGGCTTTTTCTAATAATTCAGGATTTGAAGTGACTCTTCGTCCAAAAAATGTCTCAACTGGTTTTTTTCCAGTAGTTGAGTGTATTGAGAAGTTGTATTCTAGAACTGCGCGTTCTAGTAGCTCCGTAAAGGATCGATGAAGGCCTTCAGTTTTTAAGCATCTCATTATTTCAATGAGTGTCGAATGGAATCTTTCGACTTGGCCATTTACGTTACTGGAGTATGGTGGTGTTGTGAATACCTTAATTTTTAATTCTTCTTCTAACATATACCCTAACGAGACTGAGTTAAAAGCTTTTTCGTTGTCGATTACGATTGTTTCGGGTAAACCGAAAGAAAAGAGGATCTCCCGTAAGGGTTGCCGTATGTCTTCTACTGCTTTAGATTTGATAACCTTAGCATGAGCATACTTTGAGAACTTATCGATGGAAGTTAGAACAAGATTATTCTCTGTAGAGAATATGTCGATATGAACGATCTGGCCTGGGAATTGCGGAATTGGAGTTGCTTGTAATTCCGGCTTATTGGGGTGCCTATCGTATTTATTCTCTTTACATACAGTACATTTTTTTATTACCTTCTTAATCTTTGTAGACATTCCGGGAAAATAGAATTTTTCCAAGATTTGCGCTTTGTTTTCGCGCTCGTTGCGATGTGCTCGCTTATGCGTATTTATGATTATTTCCTCCTGTCTCGTTTCATTAATTACATCCTCAACTTGAAGTTGCGTGAACCTAATTCGAAAATTTTTGAAATGAAGTGGATAAATCTCTTGCACCATGCCCAGTTGTAAGGTCGAAAGGTTTTTTATAATCGGGGTAAGCCAATATCACATCTTTTGAAATTAAGGAGTTTTTAATTTTGTTGAAAGAGTCTAGAGCGTCGTTATTCAAATTAATTTGGATCTTAGAGGAATGGTTTTTGGACACTCGTCCTTCCTCCCCTCTTAAAAGGATTGTCAGCGGTTTCGCAAGTTGGGCATAGCCATTAATAAAACGGCGATAATACCCTGACAAGCCGAGAAAAGATCTCAGTTCTTTTAAGGTTTTGGGTACGGGAAAGTCTATGATAGACTTTACTTTAGTAATATTTGTTTTAATGCCCTCGGATGATATTATAAAACCCAGAAATTCTACTTCCGAACTGAAGAATTTACACTTGTCCAACTGGACCTTCATATTTGCTCTACTGAGTGTACCAAAAATTTGTTCGATATTCCTAGCGTGCTGTTCTTCATCTTCGCTAAATATTATAATATCGTCGATGTACACAAAACAAGATTTCCCAATGTAAAGTCTCGTAATATGTCATCGAGAGCTCGTTGGAAAATCGAGGGAGCATTTTAAGGCCAAACGGGAGCCTAGTGAACTCGTACTTCCCGTTGTTGATTGAAAAAGCTGTCTTCTCAATATCAGATTCCTTCAAAGGAATTTGATGGAAGCCACTTTTCAGGTCAAGTACGGTGAAAAATTTGTTTTTTCCGAGTTGTGCTGTCACCTCGTGAATATCGGGTATAGGGTATTTGTCGGCAATTGTAATGGTATTAAGCTTACGGTAGTCAATAACCATTCTATACTGCTTAGCTCCAGAAGAATCCGGTTTCTTTGGAACAATCCACACCGGAGAGTTATATGGTGACCGTGAAGGTCTGATTATTCCATCATTAAGCAGTTGTTCTTCTTGCTTTTCGACTTCGGATTTAAGAGAATTTGGGAAAGGATAGTAACGAGTATATACGGGATCATCCGTGGAGGTTCTTATCTCTGCTACTACTGCTGTTGTATAAGTTAACCTTTCATCAGGTTCAGAAAATAGGTTTCTGTTGTTATTAACTATAGCACATAACATTTTCTTCTGTGAAACTGTTAGATTTTCAGAATCTACAGCAATGGAGTTGACAGCTTGCGATTTGAATTGCTTAATTTTTACATGTACCTGGTTTAAAATGGTCTTAAAGCTTCCCTTAGTGTGAATAACGGCATCTAACGATTGAAGGCTATCGTTACCTAAGATACCGTCGAATGTTTTTAAAGTGGGCAGGATAAAAAATTTAATATTTAGATCATTTAATGACTTTAACATCACCAGCTATGGACTTAGCATATAAAATATTTTCATTGGGAATGATATTCTTAACTATATCGGGTTTTATGTAGTTCTTACTGGAACCAGTATCTATTAAAAATGTATATGTTTCTCCGGTCCTCGATCTACACTCAAAATATGGTAATGAGGACTGCGTTAGCCTAAAAAATTAATGTCGCTGAATTCTAACAGCTGGTAGGGTGGATTTTGATATCCTTCAAAATCAGAAGGTCTTTCCGCCGAAGGATCGTTATCCTGGTTTAAATTTAGGCCGCGAGTGAATTGTTCGCAGACTTGAGCATATGCATCTTCTTCAGATAATGCATTTTCTTCGTGACTGGGAATTGTTTGATTTTCGTAAGACTCCAAACTGGGACTTATATGGAAATTTTGATGTCCTGGCTTTTGAGCTGATGACTGCTGTTGATAGTTCGGCTTCTGTATTTGTTGGCTTGGGTTGAAGTGTGCTCTATGATGTTGGTTATTTATTCCTTTTAGTTGATTGCTTCTACCTATCGTCAGAGGTTCATTTTTTATGGGGTTTTGGTTTGGGAATGGCTTATAGGCCTGAAAACGATTTTGTGAAAAATTCTGGTTATTATTTTGTGGCTGAGGATTATTGATTGGGCGATTTCCGAATGCTGGAAGTTGTTGTGCGAATGGATTGTACGTGGGACCTTGGTGTATTGGGGGATTAAAGGAGGGATATGTAGGATAGGAGGAATGAATTGGATTCTGGTTACGATACGGGTATGTACCGAAATTTCGTGGTGGAACGGCATTACGGCCGGGATTGACTTGCAGTCGTGGAGTCTGCTGAATAAAGTTTTTCCGAACCGCTCCTTGATTTACTTGGTTAGGGTTAAACCTGTGATGTTGGTTCTCATATTTGAGGCAGAGGTGTAATGCTTGTGATAAATCCACAAGCTCTCTCATTCCCAACAGATCCGATAGATTGCCTCTTAGACCTCTTACAAATGTCTCGAGGGCTTTATCTCTGTAGGTTTGCGTTAAAATCCTCATCGCCTCTGAACCGATTTCCAAGCAAGATATTTTATTAATTATCAATGTCAATTGGGAGTTGACTGCCTGATAGAATTGATGTACCGTTTGGTTGCCTTGGACCAAGTTGAACATTTGGCATTCCAACGTGGTAACGTCACGCTTGTCTGCGTAGTGCATTGTGAGACAACGCACTATGCTTTCCCAATTAAGGGGCGTATTAAACGATTCGAGGGCAGCATCTGCTTCCCCAATGATTTTGTTGCGGATGACATTTATAATGCCATAATATCTAGGAGTTCCCCTCGTGTTTTCATAAATTTTCAAAACACGTTCCACGCTTTTCTTCCATGAAGAAAATTCTCCGGGTTCGCCAGAGAAATTGCGTAGACATCTTACGACGTCCGGAATTTTATCTAAACCATCTAAAAAATTAATGTCGCTGAATTCTAACAGCTGGTAGGGTGGATTTTGATATCCTTCAAAATCAGAAGGTCTTTCCGCCGAAGGATCGTTATCCTGGTTTAAATTTAGGCCGCGAGTGAATTGTTCGCAGACTTGAGCATATGCATCTTCTTCAGATAATGCATTTTCTTCGTGACTGGGAATTGTTTGATTTTCGTAAGACTCCAAACTGGGACTTATATGGAAATTTTGATGTCCTGGCTTTTGAGCTGATGACTGCTGTTGATAGTTCGGCTTCTGTATTTGTTGGCTTGGGTTGAAGTGTGCTCTATGATGTTGGTTATTTATTCCTTTTAGTTGATTGCTTCTACCTATCGTCAGAGGTTCATTTTTTATGGGGTTTTGGTTTGGGAATGGCTTATAGGCCTGAAAACGATTTTGTGAAAAATTCTGGTTATTATTTTGTGGCTGAGGATTATTGATTGGGCGATTTCCGAATGCTGGAAGTTGTTGTGCGAATGGATTGTACGTGGGACCTTGGTGTATTGGGGGATTAAAGGAGGGATATGTAGGATAGGAGGAATGAATTGGATTCTGGTTACGATACGGGTATGTACCGAAATTTCGTGGTGGAATGGCATTACGGCCGGGATTGACTTGCAGTCGTGGAGTCTGCTGAATAAAGTTTTTCCGAACCGCTCCTTGATTTACTTGGTTAGGGTTAAACCTGTGATGTTGGTTCTCATATTTGAGGCAGAGGTGTAATGCTTGTGATAAACCCACAGGCTCTCTCATTCCCAACAGATCCGATAGATTGCCTCTTAGACCTCTTACAAATGTCTCGAGGGCTTTATCTCTGTAGGTTTGCGTTAAAATCCTCATCGCCTCTGAACCGATTTCCAAGCAAGATATTTTATTAATTATCAATGTCAATTGGGAGTTGACTGCCTGATAGAATTGATGTACCGTTTGGTTGCCTTGGACCAAGTTGAACATTTAGCATTCCAACGTGGTAACGTCACGCTTGTCTGCGTAGTGCATTGTGAGACAACGCACTATGCTTTCCCAATTAAGGGGCGTATTAAACGATTCGAGGGCAGCATCTGCTTCCCCAATGATTTTGTTGCGGATGACATTTATAATGCCATAATATCTAGGAGTTCCCCTCGTGTTTTCATAAATTTTCAAAACACGTTCCACGCTTTTCTTCCATGAAGAAAATTCTCCGGGTTCGCCAGAGAAATTGCGTAGACATCTTACGACGTCCGGAATTTTATCTAAACCATCTAAATTGTTTTGGTATTGGGGCAAAATCGTCTGGTCCACGCCGTGAAGGCTTTGTACATCCGGGTTAAGGATGTTTCCTATAATTTGTTTGCCCTGCTGTTGCAGTACACGACTGACTATGGAAGTTACCAGAGTGTCCAGTTCTGGTGTTGATCTGACCTCTGGAGCACCATTATGGGTAGTACCAGAGTGAAGATGGCTATTTGAGTTCTGATAATTAGCAGGAGGAATATTTATTGAAGGGAGTGAGGGTATTGTATTATTATTGAAAGGAAATTGACCTTGTGGTTGTATCTGGAGTAGACCTTGAGAAAGACCACCTTGCGGTGGACCCTGAGGAGGTAACTGTTCATCACCTGTACTTGCAGGACTCGCTTGAATGTCCGCTCTTGCACCTGATCTTGTAATCATTGTTTTTTTTTCTATTTTTCTTATTTTGTTTAAATTATTATTATTATATATTTTCTTTCAATTTTAATTTTTTTAATTCTACTTCTTAAAATCCTATTCTCACTTAGATATTTCTTTTAAATTACCTTTTTTGTTTTATTTTACTTTGAGTTTGTAAATTGATTTTTTTTCCAAATATTTTCTTTCAATCTTAATTCTTTTAATTCTACTTCTTAAAATCCTATTCTCACTTAAATATTTTCTTTTAAATTATCTTTTTTGTTTTATTTTACTTTGAATTTATAAATTGATTTTTTTTTCAAATATTTTCTTTCAATCTTAATTCTTTTAATTCTACTTCTCACTTAAATATTTCTTTTTTGTTTTATTTTATCTTGAATTTATAAGTTTTAGTTGCTTCACTTTTAACCTTATACTATACTTAATATAATAATATAAATGTTTCTTACACTAATAAGTAGACGCGTTCCATTGATGTTTCCATTGATGTTTCGTTTCCTTATTACTTCTAATGGGTGGGTGGTGCGGCTAGCGCTTAACGCAGCTCCGTTTTGTCTAAGAGTTTATTTCTTTGAGACTACTTCGGGGCCTCTTTTCACCACAACACACGCGTTGGACCACAGGAATTTTTTTCTTCGTGACACTTTGATTTTTCACGTCGTCAGTCCGCGTAAACGGGATTTTGTAAAAACAACCGCGTATATACTTTGCGTTGTCAGTCCGCGTTAACTGGATTTTATTAAAACGATCGCGAATTTAAAAGGCCGACTTAGATAATTCCTGGGTCCCTGCTCGGGCGCCAATTAAACTAAACTTTACTTTAGTTTTAAAAAAAATATTTTATCGGAGGCTGAACCTCTTTATTTCAATTTCAACTTAGAACTAACTACAAACTGTTTTTCTTAAAACTATCTAACCTACTTATGCCTCTATGCTGCGGATGTTCCCACAGGTGGTGTTGTGTTGCAGCAGTCTCTGCTATGTGCTGGAATGCATATTTGTTCGCTGCGGATGTTCCCACAGGTAGTGTTGTGTTGCAGCAGTCTCTGCTACGTGCTGGAATGCATGTTTGTTCTGGTTGTTGTCTTGTTTCCAGACGCAGCGTCAGCGAAATTATCGTGAGAACGAGTCATAAATCATTTGCACAATATTTGCAATTGTTTGCCTTAACTTACATATTTGTCATATTTGTACATATACCTATACACCATTGACCAGACTTTTGATTTGAATTCTTTAGGATTTTCAATTTTTTTTACTATTATGAAGGTTATCGTCTTAAAATAATGTACACATTCAATCTTGAAATTTAAACACCAATTTACTTGTTGCTGTATTTATACAAAGATACAAACGTCCTTGCAGTGGATGGATTTTTGTTTTGAATTTTAGTTTCCATACAGATAGGTACCTACATATACATGTAAGTACATACATATGTATATGTAGGTAAATTCAATCAAAAATTGTTTGTAAATTAATTTACGTTATTATTGATTGATTATATATTATTGATTTATAGTAACAAAGATCTTTTGTTTGTTTGAGGTTTATATAATAGGTACTAGTTGACCTACCCAGCTTAGCTCGCGGGAAAGAAATTTATAGTTAAACCAAAATATTTCGTTGTACTAATCTTCTATAGAATTGCTAAAAATACCACGGCTTTTTTACATTTGTAATACCTAATTGTTTAATTTTTACTTGCAATTATTAAAGGTAGGTGCTAAGTACAAGTTATGCATTCGTGCAGAAAAAAAAAATTGAGATAACAATCAAATACCTATAACATTACGATGATAGAGAAACATATTTGAGTCACTGGCAAAATTCTGTCCGTTTACTTAACGGTTTGGCCAGTTGTCTTTAAATTTGGAATATAAGTTTATTTTGACATTCGACATATGATTTTTTTAGTTTCTTTTTTAGCTGAAATATTTACGGTACTTGCGATATAACCGTCAAGTAAAAGCTTATTTTTGTCAAAAACAGCTCCAAGATTTTTTTATGTAAAAAATCAATGTGCATTCTATTTTGGTTAAAAAAATATGACGGTGGGCTAAAACTGGTACCACCCATAGGAGTTTTTTTTTTGGCATCGACTTTTCTGAGAACTGGTTAGGTAACTGATTACAACCAAAATTGATATTCAGGAAAATGTAAGTAGCCTAAGTAATCTTACACTAAAATATATTTATATAGGTATATTTAAAAATAACGGCAACATTTAAAATAATGTGCTATACCTTTTTTAAAGCCAAAAGTCTGTTCAATCATATTATTTTTTAAATAAAGAATTTCAGAAAAAAAATATACATATAAAAGGCACAACTGGGTCGCACGTACTTGCTCCTATGTGCTAATTTGTTTATTTAGGGGCAGGTGTAAGCTTTCGTTTTCTCGATTGAAATTTTTGCATTCAGTAGTAATCGAATAGTTTTTTACTTGCGATTTATAGGCAAGTTATGCATTCATAAAAAAAATTCTAACAATCAAACATGACATTACGATGGTAGAGAATTTAAAAAAAAGTGGGTCCGGAAATTCCGTCCGTCTGTCCGTCTGTCTGTCCGTATCGATATCTACAGCCTAAACGGTTGGGCCGATTTGATTCGAACTTCGTACATAGTATTTTTAGAGTGCTCTACCCGACTATTTTTGGAATTGGCATTCTTGCTCCAAAACTAACGGCACCTGCCATATAACTTTAGATGAAAAACTTATTTTTCTCGAAAACAGCTCCTACGATTTTGATAAAACTTTCAGAATGATGTATTCTATGCAAAATCTATCTTTAAGTTTTAATGGTTTTTCAGAAAAAGTTTTATAACGGTACCTCCCATATGACCGGTTTTTTTAAAATTATATTGTTAGGTTGAACCCTAGCCACTAGTCAAATGAAAGCAAATTTCGTTATTTGTATTATTATTTATTTATCGTTATTTATTTTAAAGCATTTCATGATCGTTACAGCATACAGCATACAGAATAAATAATAAGGACGCCTATGATAAACACATAAACATGCAAAAACAACTAACAAATAAAAAAAATACTCGATTACCTACTGAATGCAAAAATTTCAATCAAGAAAACAACTCAACTCAACGGTCATATGGCACTACCTTTACTTTTAGGCCCTACAATTTAAATTTCATTGTACCCTCTGGGGAATGCCAAAATAATCACACACACCAAGTTTGAAGATAATTGCCTAAGCCGTTTAGGCTGCTCGTTAAACATACTGACTGACAGTAATTCTTGTCGATCACTTTTTTAGACTTCTCTATGATCGTAATGTCATGTTTCATTGTTATCTAATTTTTTTTTTATATTCACGAATTCTAAACTTGTCCCTATAATAGCAAGTAAAAATTGAAAAAAAAACTCCTCTGTAGAATGTCAAAATAACCTTAAGTTCTAAATTTGAAGACGATTGGCTCAACCGTTTAGGCTATAGTCCAAAATACATCCGTACAGACAGACCTACAGACAGACGGACAGAATTTTGCCAGTAACTCAAATATGTTTCTCTATCATCGTAATGTAATGTTTGATTATTATCACAATTTTTTTATGTTCACGAATCCTAAACTTGACTTATCGTCCCTATAATCACAAAGCTACTTGTGCATAAAATTCAACATCAACGATAACGAAGCCAATGAAATGAAAATTCAAAAAATAAAATCATTGTCGATCCTCTTCGTTGTTTACCGTCACCGAGAACAGGATATACACAATACACATACACATGTGCTTTTTAAGTTTTCCTTGATAGTATCTCCCTCACCCTCGCTCACACCATCTACCACACCGACGACCGACCGATCGACCTGAATTTAGCTGAACATTTTATCAAAGATAATATAACTAGTATACCTACGTAAATACACACATTATGTAGGTATGTATGTAGGTACATACCTAAATATCTACCTACCCCCGAAAGTTTTATATGAAAAAAATATAAAACTCAAAATAAACTTATCAACCAGCTTAAACATATACCCACCCCCCAGACACCATTCATTTACAAAAGTCGTTTTTCTTCTTTATTGTCATTCCTTTTTTAAAACTAGCCATCTCGTATGAATTCTCTTTGTTCACCTCGTTCGCCTCTTTCAATTTACCGAGTTAACTTTACCTAGAGCCGCTTGTAGCGCCACGGTCCATATGTCACCATGATAGTACTATAGAAGTTCATATACAATGCATTAAATTTGAAAGAATGGATCAACCACCGAAAAAGACATGTTGTTGTGGTAAAATATATGACTGTTAAATAAAAAAAACATAATATACCTTTTTTTATTATTAGCCTTATATTGTGGATTAAACACAGTTAGGCCATTAGATAACCATAATTGATTCGAAGAGTTTTGGGATAGAGCTCAATTTTCGATTCCTCTATAGTTTAATTTTTAATCTTTAATCTTTATGTATGCAATAGACCGAGATCCTGATATTATATAATGTATGATTTTTTTTCTAAATATCGGGATAAATTGAATTATGGACGGACTTTTTAAACAAGTTAGCACAAGATTTCTGTTTCAAAAAACTGTTAATCAAATTAACCTGATTTAAAAGGTAAAATTAAGTCCAAATTTTTATTTCAGAAAAAGTATAACTTTTAACTGTGCTGCCGTTCTTATTAAATAATAGTTATTATTTTACAACGCCAAAGTTATCGTACTCAACCCAAAATGTGTAGAGACCACGTTAGTACCAAACAAATTATAAAATAGTGGACTAGGTAAATTTTAATTTTCTAGAAAACTAAAATAACCCTTGTCTCTACAAGAATCCGTTATTAATTTGCGTCGCCAAAGTTGTCGATATTCATCAATTTCCTGAATTTAAATCCTTACCAAGCAAGATGGATTTCTTTCTTATTTTTTTACAATACCTATATAACTCCTCTTTCCCTTGATTTTCACGACACCTTGTATGGTATCATTATTATAAAAAACTAATTACCTTTCATACAAATGTTTTCTAAATTTTCGACTTTTTTTGTAACGGCTCTTTGAATTTCTATCAAGTTAAATATTTAAATTCTGCGTAGGTTCCAACTTTTTGAATATTTTTGTTCTACTACCTAATTAGTTTTTTTTTTTTTTTTTATTTTTAGTATTTGTAAAACTAATAAAATGATTTTATTTTACATCTTATGATCATTGTATATACATTGTACTATCATGAGACGAGAAAAAATCTTTTTACCTAGAGCCGCTTGGAGTGCTAGTGTAGGGACATTTTATTTGAGTGAGAGAGAATTAAGAGCATGGTTTTTAGTGTTATGCTTTGTGCTTAGTTCATTGCGCATGTGCAATGTGAGGCAAGACAAAACAGAAAAGAACATGAAATAATTCAGTATTTTGTTTTGTTCATTGTATACCTATGTAAATTGCTAGCAGTTTTGAAGTTAATATATAATGGTTTCGCTTAGCTGAGGCGAATAGTTTTTTGTAAGGATTTATACACGATCCAACATTTTCATTGTTTACGTTTTTTTTATATGGAATATGTAATATGAGAACTGGTTCTTACATAAGTATTTATACCTTGTCATTGACCAGACTTTTGATTTGAGTTTTTTAGGATTTTCAAGTTTTGTACGAGCACTACCTACATACATATTTGTCATATTTGTACATATACCTATACACCATTGACCAGACTTTTGATTTGAATTCTTTAGGATTTTCAATTTTTTTTACTATTATGAAGGTTATCGTCTTAAAATAATGTACACATTCAATCTTGAAATTTAAACACCAACTTACTTGTTGCTGTATTTATACAAAGATACAAACGTCCTTGCAGTGGATGGATTTTTGTTTTGAATTTTAGTTTCCATACAGATAGGTACCTACATATACATGTAAGTACATACATATGTATATGTAGGTAAATTCAATCAAAAATTGTTTGTAAATTAATTAACGTTATTATTGATTGATTATATATTATTGATTTATAGTAACAAAGATCTTTTGTTTGTTTGAGGTTTATATAATAGGTACTAGTTGACCTACCCAGCTTAGCTCGCGGGAAAGAAATTTATAGTTAAACCAAAATATTTCGTTGTACTAATCTTCTATAGAATTGCTAAAAATACCACGGCTTTTTTACATTTGTAATATCTATATGTTTAATTTTTACTTGTAATTATTAAAGGTAGGTACTAAGTACAAGTTATGCATTCGTGCAGAAAAAAAAATTGAGATAACAATCAAATACCTATAACATTACGATGATAGAGAAACATATTTGAGTCACTGGCAAAATTCTGTCCGTCTACTTAACGGTCTGGCCAGTTGTCTTTAAATTTGGAATATAAGTTTATTTTGACATTCGACATAGGATTTTTTTAGTTTCTTTTTTAGCTGAAATATTTACGGTACTTGCGATATAACCGTCAAGTAAAAGCTTATTTTTGTCAAAAACAGCTCCAAGATTTTTTTATGTAAAAAATCAATGTGCATTCTATTTTGGTTAAAAAAATATGACGGTGGGCTAAAACTGGTACCACCCATAGGAGTTTTTTTTTTGGCATCGACTTTTCTGAGAAATGTTAGGTAACCGATTACAACCAAAATTGATATTCAGGAAAATGTAAGTAGCCTAAGTAATCTTACACTAAAATATATTTATATAGGTATATTTAAAAATAACGGCAACATTTAAAATAATGTGCTATACCTTTTTTAAAGCCAAAAGTCTGTTCAATCATATTATTTTTTAAATAAAGAATTTCAGAAAAAAAAATATAAATATAAAAGGCACAACTGGGTCGCACGTACTTGCTCCTGTGTGCTTATTTGTTTATTTAGGGGCAGGTGTAAGCTTTCGTTTTCTCGATTGAAATTTTTGCATTCAGTAGTAATCGAATAGTTTTTTACTTGCGATTTATAAGGACTATGAGGTAAGTTATGTATTCGTAAAAAAAATTCTAACAATCAAACATGACATTACGATGATAGAGAATTTAAAAAAAATTGGGTCCGGAAATTCCGTCCGTCTGTCTGTCTGTCTGTCTGTCTGTCCGTATCGATATCTACAGCCTAAACGGTTGGGCCGATTTGATTCAAACTTGGTACATAGTATTTTTAGAGTGCTCTACCCGACTGCTTTTGGAATTGGCATTCTAGCTCCAAAACTAACGGCACCTGCCATATAACTTTAAATGAAAAACTTATTTTTCTCGAAAACAGCTCCTACGATTTTGATAAAACTTTCAGAATGATGTTTTCTATGCAAAATCTATCTTTTAGTTTCAATGGATTTTTCAGAAAAAGTTTTATAACGGTACCTCCCATATGACCGTTTTTTTTTAAATTAGACTTTCTCGTTAACTAATTGACGAATTTTGATAAAATTTTCAAAATATGTAGTGTTTTATAATCTAAATAATATTGTTTATTTAAATTTTGAAAAACATTTTTTTTTTAATTTTTAATATTTTTTTAAAAAACTTATTTTGTTTTTTGAATATTTTGAAAATGGATCTATAGATTTTTTTTTAATTTTTTCTCCTTGTATAAACTATAGATTTCTTTAAATTGACATAGTCAAATAAAAGTATATATATGTTTTCGAAAAGTTTTTCAAAAAACTGGTCGAACGATTTTGAAATGTAAAAATTGTAAAATAGAAAACAGCAAAAGAAATAAGATGGCTTACAACATTTTTTTCCAAAAAACATTATGAACTGTGTTTTTTGATGTCATAAAAAAATTATTTGTTTAATATTTTCCCCCAAATTTTGCCACTAGTCTAATGAAAGCAAACTTCGTTATTTGTATTATTATTTATTTATCGTTATTTATTTTGAAGCATTTCATGATCGTAACAGCATACAACATATAGAATAAATAATAAGGACGCCTATGATAAACACATAAACATGCAAAAACAACTAACAAATAAAAAAAAATACTCGATTACCTACTAAATGCAAAAATTTCAATCAAGAAAACAACTCAACTCAACGGTCATATGGCACTACCTTTACTTTTAGGCCCTACAATTTAAATTTCATTGTACCCTCTGGGGAATGCCAAAATAATCACACACACCAAGTTTGAAGATAATTGCCTAAGCCGTTTAGGCTGCTCGTTAAACATACTGACAGACAGACAGTAATTCTTGTCGATCACTTTTTTAGACTTCTCTATGATCGTAATGTCATGTTTCATTGTTATCTAATTTTTTTTTATATTCACGAATTCTAGACTTGTCCCTATAATCGCAAGTAAAAATTGAAAAAAAAACTCCTCTGTAGAATGTCAAAATAACTTTAAGTTCTAAATTTGAAGACGATTGGCTCAACCGTTTAGGCTATAGTCCAAAATACATCCGTACAGACAGACCTACAGACAGACGGACAGAATTTTGCCAGTAACTCAAATATGTTTCTCTATCATCGTAATGTAATGTTTGATTATTATCACAATTTTTTTATGTTCACGAATCCTAAACTTGACTTATAGTCCCTATAATCACAAAGCTACTTGTGCATAAACTTCAACATCAACGATAACGAAGCCAATGAAATGAAAATTCAAAAAATAAAATCATTGTCGATCCTCTTCGTTGTTCACCGTCACCGAGAACAGGATATACACAATACACATACACATGTGCTTTTTAAGTTTTCCTTTAGTATCTCCCTCACCCTCGCGCACATCATCTACCACACCTGAATTTAGCTGAACATTTTATCAAAGATAATATAACAAGTATACTTACGTTTATACACACATTATGTAGGTATGTATGTAGGTACATACCTAAATATCTACCTACCCTCGAAAGTTTAATATGAAAAAAATATAAAACTCAAAATAAACTTATCAACCAGCTTAAACATATACCCACCCACAAGGATTTAATAAAAGATATGTATGAAGGTACATACATATCCCTTATTTTTTCCAATACTTTTTCTGTTGCGATCCCTTTAGAGAATACAAACTAAAAGATTTATATTAACATAGCAACGTAGGAATGCTTTATGTAGCAAACACACATTTGTTTACCTATATCGGTAGACCTGCATGTTGTATCTTACTGCATATCCCAAAGAAAAAACCAAAACCAAAACAACTGCGTAACTTACAAATGATCAAATGAATCCCAAGCCACATCCTTCAAGAAAGCAAAGAGCTCACTCTCTTGCCCAATATTTATTTCTTGCTCTTCCTTTTTTTGCTTTTCTACTCATTTTCCACAACAATCCACATTTATTTCATGAGCTACTGAAGCGGCCTTACATGTCTTTAGTTCAATTAAAAAAACACGTCTCATGATAGTACTATAGATTTTATATACAAAGCAACTGTGTAACCCACTCCAAATAAGTCCACGAGCCATATCCTCCAAGAAAGCAAAGAGCTCACTCTCTTACCCAATATTTATTTCTTGCTCTTCCTTTTTTGCTTTTCTACTCATTTTCCACACAATCCACATTTATTTCATGGGGTGCTAGTGTAGGGATATTTTATTTGTGAGAAAGAGAATAAGAGCATGGTTTTTAGTGTTATGCTTTGTGTTTGGCTTACTGCGCATGTGCAATGTGAGGCAGGAAAAAAAAGACGGCGAATTTGAAATAATTAAGTAACTTGCTTCGCTTAGCTAAGGCGAATATTTTTTGTTGGGATTTATACACGATCCAGCATTTTCATTGAGAACTGATTTTTAAATACGTATTTTTATACATTACATTGACCAGACTTTTGATTTGAATTCTTTAGGATTTTCAAGTTTTTTCACTTATGTACCTTCCTATCTGAATGGAAAGCAAAATTCAAAACAAAAATCCATTTCTGCAAGGACGTGTGTATAAATACAGCAAGAAGTAAGTTTGTGTTTAAACTTCAAGAATGTACATACATACATTATGTTATATACAATGACAATATCAAGAAGTCGCATCTCATATAAATTTTTGTACTGAAAACATTTGAATGGCGGGTCGTGGATATCAAGACCCGCTCTCTTGGATTTTACTTTCCAAGATATTTTCCTACTCTCAGAGCTTCCATAAAACAATCCAATAAGAAACCACACACAGTGAAAGAGCCAAACACCCCTTATCTCTTTACTTTTGGTCTACATTATAAAAGGTTCAGATAAATTCCAATAATACTTGGTCGGTCGAAGGTGTTGTATAGCGGTGTGGGGAGGTTGAGGCTGATACAGATACAGACTTTATACAGAAACATTTGTATGTGTATACTGTATATCATGTTCTCGGTGAACGACAATGAGGATCGACGATGATGGCCGAAAACCGGCAGACAGGCCTACGCCGTTGTATTTTTTATGATGAAATTTCAATAAAAAGGAAATAAAAGTGAAACTCGAAATAAATTAGACATGATTGATGAGTTTGAAGGTTTGCATTATAAGCGAAATGCGAACATTGTTAAGCAGGTTTGTGGTCTTTTGGGTTATTTTCTTGATTAATATATTATTATCAATGACTTTTGATATATACGGGAAAAGTCTATTAATGGAACCTTTCATATAACGGTTTTTTTTTTAATTTTTTGCTTGCTCGATAACGGCTCTATGTATTTCTTACAAATTGTATATTTGAGAAGATCTAGATAGCCAAATTAATTCTGCATATCAAAATTTTGAATAACTTTTTTTTCTAATAAAAATTAATAAAATTTTTTTTTTTTTGAAAAATCAATATTTTTAAAACTAATCGAAAGCAAAATAATTTTTAATTTCAAAATCACATGTACTTATATTCGAAATACTTTTTTCATAAATTCGTTGTTATTTAAGACGTGTGATGGTATACTTCATTTTTACAAATGGTTTTGATAGTTTTTATAAGTTCAAACTGTGTTATTTTCAACGTAAATGTTATTTGTTTTTGTCAAAGATTTTGCTGTCCAATGTAATGAGGCACATAAGAGCAAGTATATGTGACTCAGTCGTGCTAGATAGTGCGCCCTGTAAACATGACTTGGCATCAATTTAGGAATTATTGTAGGGATGTTGGGCTGGGATATGCCTAGATGCTTTGAATTTTAAGAGACTGCATATGCTTAGGAGAATATGTTTTTTTTTTAGCTGAAGTCAATTTCTTTCAAAAAACTATTAAACAAAAGAACTTAATTTAAAATAATAACTAAGTGCGAGTTTCTGTCTTTCAGAAAAGGTACAGTTCTTAATTTTAAAAGGGGAGTTAGAGTTTTGAGTTTTTAGTTTTTTTTAATTAAACAAGAATCTGTTATGCCTTTGCGGCACCAATGTTATCGCACTTAAGATTAAGATCCAGCTTATTACAAAAAAAGTATAGGTTTGGTAAATTTCAAATTTCAATTTCAAGTCAAAAAATACTTGTTTCAACTCTCCCTACAGGAATACGTTAAATATCTAGCAAAGAATAAAGACCAGGTAAATACCAAACAAATTAAAAAAAAGTGTTTTAGCTTTAAAAAAATACAAAACACCTTATTGTAATTGTTTCCGTTATTTTAGGTATACTATTTCCAATACAAATGTTTTTTTTTTAAGAAAAATTCCCCTCCTGCCTAAAGGGGGAAGATAGACCCTTCTGCCGTATTTAATGATGTTTGTATATTTAATCCTTCTATTGGAGAATCATTATTTTCCGGCGCAAAAGTTGTTCTTGCCAAGAAAGCAAACTTAAGTAAATACAAAAATAACCTACATTTAAAAACACCAAACAAAAAAAATACTCAAAATATGTATTGCTTTAAAAAAAATAATTATTAATAAAAATACAAACTAAAAAGGTATTCGAAAATATTTCAATGTGAATCGCAAAAAAAATGAAGCGATCACAAACAAATAACATTATTTGCATTTTTCTCTCCAAATTTTGTTTAGGTATTCAGAAACGGAAATTGGAAAAAATTCGCTTTGGATTCAGCCTTTCCGAAACCGTGCAGTCAATAATTCAAGATTTTATGCCACATTTTATATTATTTTTTCGAATTAATTTTTCAATAAAAACCAAAACAAATAAAAAACCCAACGATGAAAATTGAATTACATCTACCACCTGTAAGTGTATATACCTACTTATGCATCAACGAAGCGAAAGATACAAACAAATGCCATCAATGTCGATCCTCATTTCTAAACGCGTCGTTCACCGAGAACAAGATATGTATACCTAGGTACAGGTACACATACATATGTATAATGTATTAACATTAAGGCTGGGTGTACCTCGAAAAAATGGATGTTTGTTAACAAATATTAAAACATACAAATTTTATTTTTGTTGTTATTTTTTAAATCTTTGTGAATGTTTTCTATGGTTTTCGAAGTTCAATTTTATTCTTAGTTTTATCTGAAAGCTGAGTTTTTTAAAAAAAATATTGTTTTTTAACACTCAAATCGCTGATTAAAAAAGCTAAAATATATATTGACTTTATAAGGAAAGTAACTTTCTAATAATTTTGGTTTAATTTTTTTAATTAATTAAATTTTATCTTTTTAAATCAACTTAGAAAATGTATATAACAATAATAGTTTTTTTTATATTAATTTTTAAAAAATGGTCTAATTTGCTTTCTTTCCATGGAAAGTGCATTGCTAACGCACACAAATAAATTTGTAGTTCGAACGATTTCCGCAGCAGAATTTGGTGCTGATCTGTTCTTTTACTTTGTTCTCTTCTATTTTTAGTAGTTGTTATTACATGTGTTCTGCTTTTTACTCTCTTGTTTCTACCCTTGCTGGTTCTGATATTTTTTTGTGTTTCAGTCTCTTATTTTGGTTGCCTCATTTGTCATTTTCAATTCTACTGAGACTGACTGATTGGTGAAGGGATACATATTATTGGTAGGGTGATTGCGGTGGGAAGTATTTTCTTGTGGGTCCGTTTTTTGGTGTGACAGTTTTTTTTTTTGGTTTATGGACCATTTTACAGAAAAGGAAAGTGTTTGGTGCCACACTCAGGCGAGGAGTTGTATTATTTTTAAGGAAATTTGGAAAAAAGCAAGAAACTAAGGTATGATGCAAATTGAATTGTTTCTTTTGTGAAGTTTTGTACGTTCATTTCGTTTTCTACGCAAACAAATTATTTCGGTTGGAGTTTGGAAATAAAATAATTTTTCTGGTGTTTAGCATGAGCGATATGCGATAGTACACATTTACATATGTATGTGTATACTAGATCAAAGATCTTTGACAGATACAAGTATTTAGTATACAGCATATACGTAGAAGAATGACATGATCTGAATGGGTACGTGAAATTTGGCTCCAATGAAATATTACCCATAAAACGGTCCAATTTTAAAATTTTAAAATGGCTTGAAAGCTAGTGGAAAAAGCTAACAAAAATAAAACAGATTCGAATTGAATACGAAAAATGGCCACACAAAATTATAAGCAAAATAACAATAGAAACATTTTTTTTTATTTCAGCGGTTTGGGGTTTTTACACATTTGTGGATTATTATTCTATTATGCTATTCTCAATTTTTATATAATTTATCGGGTATTTAAGAAAAGGCTTACTTTGGTGTATCTTGGCCCATGTTAACGATAATTGCGCTGTTATTATTAACGATAGAAACTTTGCATTATTTTTAAAAGAAATACTAGCCTTTGTAAATGCGTTTAAATAAATTTTATATCTTATCTTACTTTTAAGATATCCAGTTTTAAGCCTGTTCCATTTTTCTTGCCCATAAAAATGAAAATAAAAATACAACAAATTCCTAGGCACACCATTATGGACTAGGAGAGCCACAGAAAGGACGAACAGCACAAAAAAAAAACAAAAAAAGGTCATTTCATTTCTAGTTATTTCTAGAGCCAGGCCAGAGGCAGGTAGGTTTGTTGTTAGTGTCCATGCCCATGCATATCATTTCTTCGTGGTCGTCGCGTCGTCATCGCTCCTGAGGATCGAAAACAAATAAACGCAAGGAAAAAAGTGCACATTCATATTCTGTGTGATATGAACAGAATATTTACGTTTTAAAACGTCCATGGTCCTCATCTGAAGTCTGAATGAACCTTTGAGTCGGTGAAAAACGGGTTAAATCAGGAAATAAAAAAAATTTACTTTATTATAGGTAATGAATTAACCGCGTCAAAAGAAACGAAATATGTTTAAATAAACCTAGACCAGGAAACCTCATTGGAAAAAAAAAAATTAGACCAATAATTTTGAAAATTGACAATTAATTCTAATGTGTTAAAAACAAAAAAAAAGGATTTAAAGTTTTAAAACATAAAAATGTGCTCGTTCTATAAAAAGGCTAGTACAGTAACCACAAAAGCTTAGAGCCTTAAATATTTACAAACGACACGTGATTTCAACAACTCGTTAAACTTGCTTTCAACCGCAAAACTTTATGTGTAACACCCCAATAATACCTAGTTCGAAAACAAAATTCATGAAACCAAGCAGTAAAAAAGCTTTATGAACATAGTGCCTGTCCATTCGGTGATTTTTGAGTGTACTCATGGCACAACAGCTGTGTCCATATTGTGTTGTGATAACTCATGTACTATTGCTTAAGTGTGACAAAGAAAAATAATAATAAAATATTCTTGGCTCCTTCACACCTACAAACTCAATAATAGAAAAACGGAACAGTATAGAAATGGAACTGTACTATCCGTAGAAAATTCATTTCGGTTCATTAGTATCTGCACCCTTCGCCACTTCACCCTTCCTGTCCACAAACTCACCCATGAGTGCACTCAAAAATCACCGTATGGACAGGCACATAGGTACATCTTTTACCATCGAACCAATTATTTACGAACGTGTCAAACACCATAATACAAACCTAAAAAAAGCTCAATAAACATTAAAAGACCGTCTACATAAAAAAAATTTTTTTTTTTTTTAAACGAAGTAAAAATAAAACAACACAAAGTAAAAATTAAAATCAAATATAAAAAAATAATAACACTATTCTAATAAAATCAGCCTAAGAAATGAAACCAAAAAAAAACTCATAACATTTAAACATGCCCAAATAAAAAGTAAAACAAAACGCCGATTAAAGTTTAAGAACATTGAAAAATAAAAGCTATAAAAAGGAACCAGCTCAAAAATCAAAAATAAAAGTACTTGAAGACCGTCTACAAAAAAAAATTGTTTTTTTTTTTAAACGAAGTAAACATTAAATAACACAAAGTTAAAATTAAAATCAAATATAAAAAATAATAACAGCTCTAATAAATAAATAAAGATATAAAAAGAGACCAGCTCAAAAATCAAAAATAAAAGTACTTGAAGAAACAACTTAAAGCGCTTTGCCCAAAGAAGAACCCTTTCAACGTTTCTACATGGGGACTATCGATCCTCAAGAAAAGTTTAAGATAACGCAACCATTCCCATATATTTCAACGAAGATGATGAAATGTTTGCGAATCTTGAGTTCATTTTGCAGTTACCCTTGTTTAAAACGAAGATGTTTTGAGTGTATTTCGCTGCGAATGTTTCATATCTGACTTCTAACAATCAGAATTTTTCAGAATTTGTTTAGAATCAAGTTGTGTTCACAAATGAAATAAATTTCAGTCAAATGAAATAAATTTCAGTCGATTGTGGGTTTACACAGTGAAGTTGATTTTCTTAAGGATTATTTGTGATTAGGAATAATTGCTCTGTTAAATGGATTTAGATGAAGATAATTTAAAAATAAAAAAGGCAGTTTTTTAAGATTATTTAAAAAAAATGTAAAAAATTCATTTATTTATTAAAAAAATAAACTTGGCATACGGAATATATTTCCAAAAAAAAAATTTTAATTTTTTTTTATAAAAATGTAAATACGTTAAGTTGAAAAAAACTAGTTGTAATTTTCTTAATTGTTAATTGTTATACCATAAAAAGAATAATAATATAATGGTAAAAAAATATAATGGTAGTATTAATTATTATAAGAGTATTAAATAAAAATATTAAAAAAATATCTGTTATATGTAAAAAAAAATGTAAAAACAAATCAAAAACTTAACTAAAGTTCAAGCTGTATACTCAAACAACAAAAAATAATTAAAATTAAAAGACTGAAATAAGAAATAATGAATTATTAAGGCATTTGGTTGGTCAAAATTACTTTTACAAACAAAAAAATACTAAATTCCTTAGTATTACACAAAAATTAATGAAAATTACTGACCTTATTTGTTATAGATAAAATAGATGTTATAAAATAGCGAAATATTATATTTGTATTATTGAAGACATTTTTGGAGACCAAAAATACTTATGGGGGGAGGTGTTACATAATTGTATCATCCTAAATTCTGTTTACGACCTTAACCCCATAAGTAATAAGAAATTTAGTCCATTGCTTAACTCTTCTTATCGTATGCTTAACATACGATAAGCGAGCGCATTGGAAAGTCCTACATTTTTCTTTCCGGTATCATATTATTAAGAAGATAATGCTGGAGAGATTTATTGTTAGGAAAACTTATGCATTATGTTGTTAGTTCAGTCAGTTCTTTTTGTGCACTTGTCTAGTATGTAAGTTTATTTATGTTAGTCGACACATAATTTTCGTTTTGTTAGCTTTTTTTCGTTTGGTTTTTTTTTTTTTTTTGTTAAATAAAATCATTGGAATTTTGTTGAAAGTCGTTTTTTTCATTTCAATTATCTTTTCCCAAAAGCTAATAAAACTATATGGAATGCTAATAGCCTACCTCAAGTTGGTTCCATTTTAGGCTATGTAATTTTTGGCGACATTAGCTCTCTTGAATACAATTAGTGAAAAAAAATAAACCTCAATTTTGAAATTTCATCCAGTGATTCCAGATTTTGGTAGCAGGTTTTCCCACGTTGGCATGTTAAATTTCCTTTTTTCTCATCGTGTTATTTTGAATATCCCACAAATAACCCATTAAAAAAATAAATACAAAAAAACCCTCATGTATTTCTTGAAATTATTTTTTTAATTGTTAGTTTTATTAGTTAAACTGTGGTGCGATTCTGCAAACTTTACAAAAAGCCTTATAGTCGTCACAACTCACAAGGAATTGGCCTCATCCTCTGGCCATTTTGTCTGGATTTTTACTTTGTCTTTTATCATTATTAACAAATACAAATAATTAGAAGGAATAAAAAGGAATTTTGGTTTATAAAAGGCACATTGCCTTTTAGAACGCAACTTGATTTTGGACGTATGTAGTTTGAAGAACTAGAATGAAAGGAACAAAAATAAAAAAAACACCTTATCTACTACCTTAGTAGTTTTAATATAATCATAATTGATTAGTTTCTTTTAAAATCTTAATAAAATCAGCAATATTTGAAAAAAATGTGAACATAAAATTAAACCCCTTTTTTCTACGAGGTTTCAAAAATTCCCGTTTTCCTTCTAGTGCTTTTAGCTTTTCTTAGGCGGGCAAACCAATTAAAAAAGGAAATTGTCTACGATCTAAAAAAATAAGGGGTAAAATACCATAGATGGCGCACAATTCTATGGATGTAATTTAAAAGTGTTAAATATGACTTTTTGAATTTTTAAAAACAGATGTCGCGAGCTCTTTGTCAAAATTTGTATTAGTTAATTTTTTCCTGAAGTGGGGCCACGAGAACTAACATCGCAATCTCAATTTTGGCGATTTTTTTTGACAATTGTTGTTTGAAGCTGACATTAAACTAGTGGTCCATATATAATAGGTCCATGTTCATAAAATTGAAGAATGTGTTTTTTTTTTGTTGTCTTTGTCTTTTGTGACAGATGAGGTAATAAAGGTACACATTATGTTTGTGAACGAACTTCTTTTTTTTCCGCTCGATCGATTTGAATGAAATTTTTAGGAGTTTTTAGGACATGTTTGGAGAGTGCATATAAGAAAACTATTTGCCGTCTGATGTCTAGAACCGGAGTTTTGACCAAAAATGTCACTCAAATGCTAGAAATCGAAAATTGATAGTGTACCCGAGCAACGCAGGGAGGATCAGCTAGTACCTAAATAATAAGATCTATTAGTGTACGTACACTTTGAATAGTAAGTGAACTTCAATCTCAACTCTGGCGTAAAATGACTGTTTCCACATTTACGCAATTTGTTTCTAAGCGGCGTTCATGCAAATGCTTGCGGAAGGATAGGATTTTCTACGGTGTATGCATTTATCTCGTTGCATGACTACCCCTATTATGATAATAGTGTCTGGAATAGGATGCAGAGTCGTTGAAGAACAAAAAGGATAAAGCTTCATCAGAATCCATTAATATAAGCCCAAAATATTGAAAAATTATTTACATGCCTATAATAATTAGTTACATATTAAAATTTCTTAAAACTGTTTGCCCATCGTGCATCATTATATTTTATTGTATAGTAACTGTGAACAAAAGTTATAACTTAGAAAAAAACAAACTGTTTTATGTCAATCGAGAAACAGAGTCTGACTTCGCCCCGCCCGAGTATCCTACGCTGAAAAATCTTTTCCGCATTTCCGAATTTGATACATTCATTCGTACTCTACCTACTCTACATCTACATAGGTATACAAATTTATGAATTTTGGTTATATCCAGTTATATATAGTATATATATAACCATATAGTACATATACATAGTATAGTTACTCTATGGTTATATCTTCTCCCCAAATTTTCTGTCTGCTCTTAGACTAATATATAGGTACAAATAAACAAAATCTTAAGTAAAGTACGTGAGCTGTGTCTCTTGGAGTAAATATATTTTAACTGTTTCGTTTGAAAAACATGTTTAATGGTCTCATAATACTACCTATTTAGTTTTAGTTTTAGCTTAGTGAAGAGAAATCTTATTTTCTGCGAAGCAGACGAAAGAGGAGCATTGGTCCAACAAACAAATTTTCCTGGTACGTTCTTGTTAGTTGTCTTAACCACATCCATATATCTCCTGTAAAAAAACATATGCTGTTTTGGGCGAGTTTGGTTAACAGGAGGTATTAAATGAGCGCCCCATCTTAAAAAAGGGAATCCTAACAACATTAAAAAGGCACAAGGATAGTGGGTTGCCTTCGTTGGAAAAATTTATAGATAATCTCACTGTGCATTCATAAAAGTGGAGAAGTCAAGTGGTTTGGTTCAAATGTAACTTTTACATTATAAGGCAAAATCTTTGAGGAAAACTGCTACGTATAAGATAAGAAAATAACATTTAAGGACAGCATAAAAATTAAATAATGTTTCCAACGGTTAAGCTTTTATAAGTCACCACAGGTTTTTAATATGAAATCATTTACGAATAGAATAATTTTGAAAACTGTTTTGATAAAAATGTTAAAAAAATATTGTAGAGATGAACATACAATAATACATATTAGTAATTCGTAGCAATTAACCTTTTTTATTTATTTATTGATGTGTTTGTATTTTAAAATATAAAATTTCATAAACTAATACAAAAAATATGAATTTAGTATTCATGACAAATTTGAATTTTGGTGGGGGCAATACCATTTGTTGTACCGATTAAAAAATGAAACAAACGAGCTTTTTTGTCGGAAAAAATACTTAAAAAAACCCACTTTAATTGTTGCCGTTTCTTCGGGGTTATAAAGAACTCTTTCTGATGGCAACTCTGCCATAAGTTCTCCTTCCGTTCCTGCATTTAAGTGCACACAAAAACACGACGGCAACGCGATGCGGCTACAATAACACACTGCTCGAGAGTGTAATTTTGTTTTCAACTATTTTCCTAAATACTTTTCCGATTTTGTTGTACTAGCTTTCTTTTGAAACATAAATAGTGAAAATCATTCTTAAGAAATAATTTTATCAGTAGTTAACATCAAACTGCAATCAATCGGTTCTCATTATTTTCATTAAGTCTATATCACTATCGTTCACCATGTCAATTGACTCTTTGGAACGTGAGCGTGTGGCTGCTGTGTTCCAAAATCAAGCAATGAGGACCTGCATGTCTTGCTTAATAACTTTTGCATCTCACTTAACTGCACCTCTACCCCGGTCCTTAGAAACTTTTCGCAACAAAGCAAAAATTGAAATTGAAATGCCAATAATTATAAAATTCAACAACAAAAAAGACAACAACATGCTGCTGCATTCAATCAGTCAACGATACAAAACTTCAAAGCAATCTATCTGCCTTTGTGATATAAACATGAATTCTGCAAAACGAATCTACATAAATGAAAGTTTGACTACCTACAACCATAAGATTTTTCGTGAAGCTTATCATCTCAAGCGCTAAAAGAAGCTTTCATCCGTCTTTACATGAAATGAACAGGTATATATACGACTCACACCTCAGAGTAATATAGTTTTAATTACTTCCAATCATCTCTTGAAAACAACAATTGCATCTAATGCAAGAGACCCTGATGGCAACAGAAGTACAGGCGAAGGAACAATCTGTGATAACCATGCGTCACCTAAGCAGCGTGCGTCAACTACGTGCACTTTTTATTTTTGTTATTTTTTTTTTTTGGTTCCTCTGCACTTGCAGTCTTTAATATTTATTTTATTTAATGAATTTGTATTGGATTTTTGTAAAGGCAATTATTTGTTTAGGTTATTTGTACTTAGTTATTTGAATTTCTTTATTCTTTATCCAAACTCCTTCTTTTTTATTGCAAAATATCAATATAAATGCCTGTGTACACTGTCTCTTGTAGTCTGAATATTGTAATAATTGAGACTTGGTTTAAACATGGGTATAGTAACGTTCCTTATTTACTGACTGGCTATAAGATTTTTTTTTTAATAAAATAATATACTAATATATATATAATAATATAATATAATAATATACAAAATAATATAAATGCAAAAATTGTCTGTTCTCCAAAAACCAGGAGATGCTATTGAATATTGTTTTTTGGAGATTATGAATGGAAGCATTAAGAATTTGTTGGGAGGAGTGTATAGACCATATATGTAACTTTATAAATTTAAATCCTTTTTACACAATTCTTGAAACTATATGTTCTTCTTTCTCTGAAATTTTAATCAGTGGCGATTTCAATTGTAATCTTGTAATCTTGTGTCTGAAACTTCTGAAGGCTTCATTGAAATAATGCCTTCGCAAAATTTGTTTCCTGGTAATGCGAATACTTACTTACTTACTTACTTAGGGGGCGCTATAGTGCGGGATAAACCTGGGCCTCAACCAACATGCCTCTCCAGCCAGCTCGGTCATTGGTTAGCTGCCTCCAGTTTTGCACTCCAACTTGGTTGAGGTCGTCCTCCACTTGAGCGCGCCACCTAAGGCGAGGTCTTCCTTGACTGCGTCTACCCTCTGGGATGGAATCGAAGATCCTGCGAGCCGGAGCATTGTTGTCCATTCGCTCTACATGACCTAGCCATCTTAAACGTGATATGCGTATTTTTTTGACCAGGTCAACGTGGCTGTACAACTCGTATGGTTCTTGGTTGAACCTTCTCCTCCAAAGCCCGTTAACGCAGATAAGGCCAAAAATCCTCCAAAGAATCTTACGCTTGAATCGACTAAGGATATGTTTATCCGCTTTAGATAGAGCCCATGCCTCGGCGCCATAGAGCAGGACTGGGATGATTAGGGTCTTATACAGAGTCTCCTTTGTCTTTCGAAAGAGGGCTTTGCTACGCAATTGCCTTCCTAGCCCATAGAAACAGCGATTGGCAAGAGTAATTCTTCGCTTTATATCTGACGAAATGTTGTTGTCAGATGTTATAGCGGATCCGAGGTACACAAAGTCCCTAAATACCTCAAAGTTCTACCGTGATATTGTGATTTTTTTCCAATACGCAGGTGTTGTGTGTCCCTTTTTGTGGACAGCAGGTACTTTGTTTTGGCCTCATTGACTGCTAGTCCCATCTTAGCCGCTTCAGCTTCAATGCTAGCAAACGTTCCAGTGATAGCTCGCCGAGTTCTGTCAATGATGTTTATGTCGACAGCGTATGCTAGCAATTGCACAGACTTGAAAAAAATTGTCCCACTACAGTTGACTTGCGAGTTTCTTATAATATTTTTAAGAATTAAGTTGAAGAAATCGCACGATAATGCATCACCTTGTCGGAATCTTTTTTTGACCTCAAAAGCTTCTGTGAGGTCCGTACCAATCTTGACGGAGCAGCGAGAGTTCTTCATCTTCATCCTGCATAGTCGGACGAGTTTTGTGGGATGCCAAAACCTGACATGGCTCTGTGTAGTTCGTTTCTATAAATGCTATCATACGCGGCCTCGAAATCAATAAAGAGGTGGTGGGATTTCGAATTCTTGGGTAGTTTCCAGGATCTGCCGTGGCTTGAATATTTGATCGATTGTGGACTTTCCTGGCCTGAAACCACACTGAACTGAACTTCACATAGAACCGCAGAAAGGATCTTGTACGTGATATTCAGGAGACTTATTCCTCTATAGTTGGCGCAGTTTAGAGGGTCTCCTTTCTTGTGGATCGGGCAAACGATGCTGAGGTTCCATTCTTCTGACCAAACTTTAGAGATGAGTTGGTGTATGCACTTCACCAGATCATCTCCGGCCGCTTTAAAAAGTTCGGCGGGTAGTCCATCGGGTCCAGCAGCTTTGTTGTTTTTTAGATTAGATATTCCTATCCTTACTTCATTTTGGTGAGGTGGACGGAAGTTTTGTCTGTCATCATCCATGTTGAATGGTTCATTCTGTCTGACAGCGGGATTTTGGTCTTCATCGCCGTTTAACAGTCTGCAGAAATGGTCCTTCCATGTACTCAGCACCGACTGTGACTCTACTACGAGTTCCATTCCTATTTCTTCAGGCTTCGGTGCGTTCTATTTACCTGTTGGTAAAACTTCCGCACGTTGTTCCTGGAGTAGCATCTCTCAATATCTTCGACCGCGCGCTTCTCATGCTCTCTCTTTTTCTTTTGGAGAAGCCGGTGTTCTTCCCCTCTTTTCTGCTCGTAGAGCTCGCGAGCAGCTCTCCTCGTTCTTTGCAGCGCCGCTTTATATGCCTCTTGTTTGGCTGCATGGGCCTGCCTGAATTCGTCATCAAACCAGAGGTTTCGTGGTGGTGGCCTGGTGAAACCTAGCACATCAGTTGCGGCATCTCTGATGGCTTGTTGGCAGTGTTACCACTGGTCTTCGGCACTTGATGCTGGTGGTACTGGATTTCTAGAGAGGTTACGGGATATTCAATCGGCATAGGTTCTGGCGGTTTCTTGCAATTGCAGCTTTCTGACGTCATATTTCCTCACAGTATTACTCTGTTGTTGTGGAGTTCGGGTTATTTGCGTTCTCACCTTTGCTGCAACAAGGTAGTGATCCGAGTCGATGTTAGCTGCTCGGAAGGTGCGAACATCCAAGATACTGGAGGAGCGTCTTTCATCGATCGCAACGTGATCAATCTGATTGACGGTTCTTTGATCTGGTTGTCGCCAAGTCCCTTTGTTTGTATCGAGATGAGGAAACCGTGTACTTGCAATGGTGACGTTATGTGCCGCTGCGAAGTCAATTAGCCTAAGTCCGTTTTCAGACGTTGTGTCGTGTAGGCTATGTTTGCCGACAGTCCTACCAAAGATTTCCTCTTTACCTATTTTGGCGTTAAAACCGCCTAGTACGATCCTAACGTCGTATTTAGGGCATTGCTCATAGGTTTTGTCGAGGAGCTCATAGAAGTCATCCTTGGTGGCGTCATCTTTGTCCTCTGTGGGGGCATGAGCGCATATTAGGCTAATGTTGGCGAATTTAGCCTTGATACGGATTGTTACAAGTCGCTCACTTACGTGTCGAAAGCTCAAGACTTCTTGCCTAATTCTTGCGCTTATGACGAATCCGCACCCAAATAAACGCTGTGGTCTTCTTGCACAATCACCGTAGTACACGTCACAGTTTTTCATCCTCCTTTTGCCCGGCCCATCTCATCGCACTTCGTGGATGGCAGTAATTCCTGCTCTGTAGCAGTCTAGGGCCTCCGCTTGTTGTTTGGCTGCACGTGATCTGTTAAGAGTTCTAACATGCAACGTGCAGATTCGAAGGTCGTTGTCCTTAATTCGTTTTTCCGGGTCGTCAACAGTTAATCCGTCCGTTTCCGAGGCTATTGGTCGCTTCGCAACTTTTTCTTTTTTCCGTGGCAGGGTTTTTAACCCCACGCACAACCCCCAACCTGGAGGGCCAGGTCCTTTGTTGGATTCCTTGGACAAAAGGAACCGGAGAATCCGGAGTCAGTAACTCACTTCGGTGATATGAGCGCTGCCATTGGCTCATTAAGGGTTCATCCGCCACCATCTCTATTTCAATGCCCTGTCTTGCATTGAATTGTCCCAATGACCTTATCTCCTAATATGTCGAAGTAGCTCATTAGCGCGTCTGCTTACGCCACCGTTGGTCCAATTGATTGGGCTCATCCGCCGTACGTCCTCTTTCTAAGGGGCTTGTGCAAGACTTCTGCGAATCGATCAGAACAGTCATTAAAGCAGAGCATTATAATATTGCTATTTTTCTGTGTTCAACACTCGCGCTTATAAGTTTAGCAGGAATGTCCGGATGGACAGACCAGTACCCGGTGGTTAAAATAAGCAAAATTGATTTGTACGAGATAGTTGCAGCAACTGTGCATCACCAGTTTGTTGCCTTTCAGTGCCTACCCTATGAATGTAATGCGAATATCCCTACTTATTTTACAAACACTAACGAAACTCTTCTGGATATATTTCTTGTAAGTGAGCGCCGCAATGTTGAATTTTATAACGAACTATATCTGCCCGTATTTTCAAAACATGATCTTATGTTCATGACGTTTATAAGCGATTTGCAACATTCAACTTCTATAAACATACACTTATAGGGACTCAAAACATATAAATACTGGGACCTTGGAACAGAATAATTTCCAAGTAAATTAGGAAGAAGTTTATTCCATGATATCTACAGATAAACAAATTGAATTTTTACAAAATAACATTCGTAGTCTTTTCAATACTCATGTACCACTCAAGAGAAAAGTTGTTAGGTTTCCAAAAAAACTGTTGGTTTATTTCCGAAATTCAACGATTAATAAATCAACGGGATTATGTATAAAAAAGATGGAAAAGTTTCAAATTTCCGGAGTTTTATGGAAGTTTTCATTTGTTACGAAACAATGTAAACTCAAAGATAAAGCAAGCTAAAAAGCTTTACTACTCCAAACGTCCCAACAGTAGTCAACCATCGTCAGTCTTGCGAAAAAAATTGATAGATCTAGGTAAAGGGCAGAATAAAACTCAAGACTTGGATGCAATTAATCTAGATAAACTAAATGCTACTTTTTTAAAGTTTAAAGGGGTTCCTTTGCACTAACATTTTCTAAGAGGATTACTGATAATTCTTTTCAGTTCTCGAGAAATGAACAAATAGACGTTGTTAAAAATATTCTGAGCATTAAATCAAAATATGCTGGATTTGATGACAATAAGATTATTGTTAAAATCGTTCTTCCACATATACTACCGGTATTTACTTACTTTTCAACTCAATCATCCTCATATCAAGTTTTCCTGCAGTTTGGAAAAATTCTAATGTAGTTCCTATACTTAAAACGACTGTGTGAGCCTGAATACAGAGCCATTTCAATTTTACCATATCTTTCGAAAGTCATAGAAAAACTCCTTCACTCTCAGTTATCTTGTTTTTTTAAAAGCAAGTAATCTTATTTGTGAAAACCAGTCTGGTTTCAGGCCTCAGCATAGTTGTGTATCGGCGTAGTTAAAAATATGTGATGACATAGGAATTGCAGTCAGTAATGGTTTGGTAACGTTCTTAATACTGCTGAATTTTTCTGTGTGAAAGAAAACAGTCAGAGTATCTGAGCGAGAATTCAAGATCATAATTTCTTGATATATTGAGCGGAGTTCCTCAAGGATCCCTTTAAGGTCCACTTCTTTTTACAGTTTTTATAAATTATTTACCCCAATGCATCAGTGAACTAAAACTTCATATGTATGCCGACGACGTTCAAATTTTTCCTGCAAACTTGTATTAATCGAACATGGTGTCGTTAGTCTTAACAGCTACAAAAAATCGTGGGTTGGGCTGAGAGAAATAGTCTGTAATTAGATTTTAGTAAATTAAAATATTTAGTAGTCTACAAAAATAAACTGGATTTAAGCTATTTTTTTGCTGTTGTATTTGGATGCAATCCAATTGAATATGTCGCAAAAAGAAAAAAATCTTGGTATCGTGTTCAATTCATTACTAAGGCAGGAAGACCATATCAGAAGCGTTATTGGAAATGTGTACGGGTGCCTAAGGTGCCTCACATTGTCAAAACACAATACACCATTTTCCACAAGACTGATGCTTGTTAAAGCCCTTATAACTCCAATCATCACATATGGATGTCACTGTTCTGATACCAACATTGTTCCAACAACCTTATTCACAAAACATTTTTGGTTGTTACATAAAAACGTTTATTAAATTTTGTTTTTAAAGTTCTTACACACGATCATTATAACCAAAGAACCAACATACGATCTAATATATCTAAAAGATTTGAAGTAAATAAATGAAATGAAAAAAAGTAACGCATTTATAAATGTGGTTCCAATACCGTTGTCTTAAGAATTGCATCATAATTTTAATGCATCTTCTGTTTACCTGCGGGCATAATCCATAACCAATTCTGCTAACCTTGATTTATTTGCAATTATTACAATCAATCTCCGATCTTCCTAATCTTCTAGCATCTTGCGTTTTCTTGAAGTTCTCCAAATAAATAATGGAACTCCGAAATTCCAACCATCTATTTTCTAGTTCCATCGGAAGTCAATCATCCCAATCGATTTATAATTTCCATGACTCTTGTATTATTCTAATAATTGTGGCCGTTTATATTTTATCCATTTGGATCATAAAGCTGCGCTACATGACTCACAAATCATCATATATATATGGTAAAGATGACACTGACTTTCCTGTCAATTTGTCAACCTTTCCAAATAACACGTATATTGGGCTTGGTTTTCAAAATTCTGAGTACGCACAGTGTATTGCGGTTGAATTATGAACCATTTTAGTATTTAATGCTGATCATCGCATTATTGGTTCCCAATTACTCCCTTTTGGTATTACCCAATATACTTCCTCTATGCACTCGTGTATTTGCTGACCAATTTTAAAAGGTTGTCCGTGCTCACTGCCTACTGTTTGATTATTTTTGTTTTATCCATAATCTTTTGTTTTATTTTAAGGTTCATCCTCCCTTTTTGGCTGGTAGCCTCCCTGGCCAAGCCATTGTTGCCTTTTTTTGTTTGGTGTCATACCCTCCCTCTTGGATGATTCTGTTCGCGCTGTCATTATATTTTAAAACTTTGTTTGCCTGGACAAAGCATTCTGTTTTGTGGTGAGTTCCCCCGACATTGTTAAATTCTACGTGCTTCACATGGAAGTCCTGCAAAAGCCGAAACTCCTTTAGCTCGAGATGATGTGATGGTTCTCTCCTGTGAACTTTTTTGCGCTATCCTGTTGCTTTCCTTGGTATTCTCTAAAGCTCCTACTTGTCTGTCTAAAAAATCTAGCATTTCTCCTACTTTTGGGGGGCCTACACGGGGACCTCCAGAGATTTTAATTAGCGGATGGTTTCGTGCGTGACGTTTGTTCAAACATGAACATAACAAATCTATAGATAACCCAATGTGTATGTGAAATAAAGATAAGACAGATTACCCTAAGCATACACTGACGGTTATCTACAGATAAATTACATAAGTAAGAATAGATAGATAAGAACATAGACATTAAGAATAGAAGATAAGACAACCAAATTGTATATATATAGTAGTAATGTAGTGAAATAAAATTAGTATTCATTCGACTTACAACCGAGTTTATATTCAACATTTGGTCCTTCGAGCCGGATATTAAAAAAATTTTAATAAACGAACAAGTGAAATTTAGCGTTATCAGAGCTACAAATACTGATAAAGTAAAATTAGCGTTGTCAGAGCTACAAATACTGACAAGTACCTAAAAAAAAAAATAAAAATTAGATAAAGTAAAATTAGCGTTGTCAGAGCTACAAATACTGACAAGTACCTAAAAAAAAAAAAAAATTATATAAAGTGAAAATTAGCGTTGTCAGAGCTACAAATACTGACAAGTAAAAAAATCATATTCAGTGAAAAATCATAACAAGTAAAAAAAAAAAAAAAAATTTTCAACAATGTCATCAGAGCATTTAAAAGTAATTGAAAAACAAGTTGAAATATTAAAAAACCTTGAAAAGTTATTAATATAATATTAGACTTGCAGCAAAAACAAATGAATGAATTCATGATGAAAACAATAACAAATCATGAAACTCAAATAGATTTAACGAAATTACGTACAATAATGGAAAGTTTAAAAAAAAAAACAATAGACGAGGCGAAACTAGAGGCAATTTCCCATCCTCATACAAAAAACATATGGATTGGAAAATTGAAACGGTGGAATGACCGACTGCAAGTTGAGCTGTCTAAGATGAATCCAATACAAGAAGAGGAATTCAGAGAAAAAAATTATATAATCGAGTTGGAAGAAGATCTGAAATTACTTCTTTTCAAGTTGGAAGAAAAACATGAAAGCATAAAATCTGATCCATATGCAAATGTATTAACACAAAGTCCAAAAATTGAACTGCCTAAATTCGATGGAAACATTGAGGAGTGGAAGATATTTTCCGACCTATTCACTGACAAGTAAAAAAATCATATTCAGTGAAAAATCATAACAAGTAAAAAAAAAAAAAAAATTTTCAACAATGTCATCAGAGCATTTAAAAGTAATTGAAAAACAAGTTGAAATATTAAAAAACCTTGAAAAGTTATTAATATAATATTAGACTTGCAGCAAAAACAAATGAATGAATTCATGATGAAAACAATAACAAATCATGAAACTCAAATAGATTTAACGAAATTACGTACAATAATGGAAAGTTTAAAAAAAAAAACAATAGACGAGGCGAAACTAGAGGCAATTTCCCATCCTCATACAAAAAACATATGGATTGGAAAATTGAAACGGTGGAATGACCGACTGCAAGTTGAGCTGTCTAAGATGAATCCAATACAAGAAGAGGAATTCAGAGAAAAAAATTATATAATCGAGTTGGAAGAAGATCTGAAATTACTTCTTTTCAAGTTGGAAGAAAAACATGAAAGCATAAAATCTGATCCATATGCAAATGTATTAACACAAAGTCCAAAAATTGAACTGCCTAAATTCGATGGAAACATTGAGGAGTGGAAGATATTTTCCGACCTATTCATAGATTTGGTTCACAATAAGAATAATGTGCCAGATTCTGTGAAATTAAATCACTTGCGATCGTGTATAACCGGCGAAGCTCGAACTTTTATTGCTAGCCTCATACAAGGATCTTCGGCAAACTATAATGAAGCATGGAAGACCCTCGTCAGAAGGTACGAAAATAAAAGAATAAACTTCTCCACACAATTGAATTACTTGCTGGACATGCCAATGATGAACGCTACATCACCTTCTAATGTTAAAAAGCTTCACGATGCAGCAAAGGAATGTATTTACATCATCACATCGACAATAGGCAAACATAACAATGAAAACGATGAAATATTTGCTCACCTACTCCTTCGAAAATTTGACAA
This sequence comes from Platycheirus rosarum, assembly GCA_963971375.1. Classification (NCBI taxonomy): domain Eukaryota; kingdom Metazoa; phylum Arthropoda; class Insecta; order Diptera; family Syrphidae; genus Platycheirus; species Platycheirus rosarum. The sequence goes on from OZ020508.1 coordinate 98,991,514, forward strand.
GGAGGCTTACAATTATATGAGCAACACATCAAAAAACCAAGCCAAATACAAAAACTGGAGGATGTTATGGACTTCCTTGAGCAATTATTTCAAACCCTTGAATCTCAACAACAAACAACGACTCGAAACAAAGAATACAAAAAACAAAGTGGAAATTCTCAATCAGACAGAAGAGAGTGGAACTGTGATTTCTGCATGCAGAATGGTCATCGAATTTATTATTGTGAGAAATTTTTAAACACCGAGATTCCCAATCGATTAGCATATGTACGCAATAAGCAAATATGCAGTATATGTCTTAAACACAGTGCAGAAACCAAATGCTTCTCTCAAATAAAATGTAAGAAGTGTAATAAATCACATAACACTCTACTACACAACGAAAACTACCAAACGAAGAAAAGGGTCGAGGGAAATCAATACAAAAAATTGAGCCCCTCAGACAACAACAATAAAAAAGAAAAATCATTATCATCCCTGATGGTAAAGAAGATAGAGAGTCCAATGGTAATATTAGCTACAGCACAGATATCAGCCACATCGTCAAATCGTGGGACAAAATACGATTTTCGGGTGGGTAGTTTCCGGCTCACTACACGAGAAACGACAATGTGGCAAAATCATGTCAGCGGTAACTTCATCGATGGAGAGGTTCTGGGAGATAGAAGAAATAGAAAAAGATAATGAAATATCAGAAAACGACATCTGCATGCAAGCATTTGCAGAAACAACAAAAAGAGATACGAATGGCAGATATGTAGTTATGTTGCCACTAAGAACAGATATAGAGCTTGGAGAATCTAGAAAACAAGCTTTAGCTAGATTCTTACAGTTTGAGAAAAAGATTAATAACAAAATAAAAATCGACTACATACAGTTTATGCGAGAATACGAAAACCTGGGCCACATGGTCAAGGTAGACAAACAACACGAAAATATGGGCAAATACTATCTACCGCACCATGCAGTTGTGAAAGATACAAGCCTAACAACAAAAACAAGAGTTGTATTCGATGCCTCAGCGAAGACGTCCAACGGATACAGCCTTAATGATGCAATGATGATTGGCCCTAGACTACAAATCAATATCTTTGACATCATCATCAAATGGAGGCAATGGAAATTTGTAGTTACGGCAGACATCGAGAAAATGTAGAGGCAGATCAACATAGCTGAAGAACATCAAGAATATCATAGAATATTTTGGAGAGAACAACCAAAAGACAAAATAAGGGAATATAAACTGACAACAGTTACGTATGGAACAGCAGCAGCTCCATTCTTAGCAGTCCGAACGTTGCAAGAAGTCGCAAACCAATGTAAAGACAAATACATAAGAATAAAAGAAATAATAAGAGAAGAATTTTACGTTGACGACTTAATGACAGGTGCCAACAACGAAGACGAATGCAGATACATAATAAGAGCAGTGAGTGAAAATCTTTCAAATGCTGGTTTTCAATTACGAAAATGGTCTTCAAACAATCAAAATTTGCTGACTGGCATAATGTCGAATGATTAGCAAAAAATAATTAATGTCAAAGAAGGCGACACTATGAAAACATTGGGACTTCACTGGGATCCAGATCAAGACGAGTTCCGATTTGTTATAGATTCATCTAAATTGAGCATTTCAAAAACCAAAAGAAATGTGTTATCAAATATTGCAAAAATATTCGATCCTATTGGATGGCTTGCTCCAGTCACGATAAGAGCAAAAATATTCATACAAAGATTGTGGCAATCAAACTATGACTGAAATGATGAACTTGATGAAATCATGAAGGCAGAATGGATGACCTTTCAACAAAACTTACAAGAAATCAAATTAATTAAAATCCCACGATGGATATTTAATGACGAAGCAGGTCCAATAGAAATACATGGATTTGCGGATGCTTCAGAAAAAGCATATGCAGCTGTCATATATGTTAAAACAAATATGACAATTAAAATACTAACAGCCAAAACCAAGGTGGCACCCATCAAAAATAAAAAACTCTTCCCAAATTAGAGTTATGTGCAGCTCAACTACTTGTAAGGCTACTCAACAAGATAAAAAAATATTTCTCAAATGATACAAAATACTATGGGTGGAGTGATTCCACTATTACTTTGTGGTGGATAAAAAACAACAAGAGCAAAGAAAAGTTTATACGAAGCAGAGTAGCTGACATCAAGAGTCTAATGGATAAAATCGAATGGCTGCATTTAAATTCGAAAGACAACCCAGCCGATGTTGCATCACGTGGCATATGCCCTTCAAAAATTGCTGCACACGAACTATGGTGGACAGGTCCGCAGTGGCTGAAACAATCAAAACATCATTGGCCGCAACAGCAACACCTGGCACCATCAACAGATCTAAAAACGATGTCAACATTACAATGCAAGAAACATTTTGTATCGAATTTAATCGAACGATTATCGAACATCAATAAAATTGAGAAAAGTGTTGCATATGTGCTTCGTTTTATTCGGTGGTTTCGACACAAATAAATAACGCCAGGATCAATAACTGTATCCGAACTGTCACAGGCGAGAATTTTAATCATCAAACAACAGCAAAAAATTCAATTTTGCAATGAATTACAAAAAATTGAAAACAAAAAGGATATTCCTTTGAGCAGCAAAATAATTCAAATGAAACCTTACCAAGATGATGAAGGAATCTTAAGAGTGGGTGGAAGGCTTAAGTATGCAAGGTTGCCTTTGAACCAGAAACACCCAATAATACTGGATAAATGTAAACTAGCCAGTTTAATCGTTAAAGAAGCACATGCAGCTACACTACATGGTGGAAATTCGGTGATGGAAGCATATATTAAAAGAAGATACTACATAATTGGTATCAAAACACTAATAAGAAGATGTTGTCGTAGTTGTCCGATTTGTATTCGATACAACAGTAGCGGTGCGAACCAAATAATGGGAGATCTACCAAAGCAAAGAACTACAGTTTCTCCACCATTTCTACATGTTGGGGTCGACTATGCTGGACCAATATTGATGCGAACATCAAGAGGTCGAGGACAGAAAGCGTACAAGGGCTACATAGCAGTGTTTGTATGCATGGCTACTAAAGCCATTCATTTAGAACCAGTGAGTGACCTTACAACAGAAGCATTCAGGGCAGCTCTAAGAAGATTTTTTGCAAGACGTGGAAAAAGTGCTCATATATATTCAGACAATGGGTCTAATTTCATTGGAGCGAATCGATGTTTAGACCAAGAATTCAAGAACGCCATCAAAAACAACGAATCACTCGCTTCAAGGTTAGCTGAAGACAAGGTGGAATGGCATTTCATACCACCCGCAAGTCCTCACTTTGGAGGGCTTTGGGAAGCCGCCGTCAAATCAATGAAACACCATTTAAAATGAATAATGGGAGAATCTAAATTAACATTTGAAGAGATGACAACATTGCTATGTCAGATAGAAGCAATATTAAACTCACGTCTCTTATGTGCGATGGGTAATGACATAGACAGCATTGATGTATTATCACCTGGACATTTTTTGGTGGGACGTCCTTTATTGGATTCCCCTGAATCAGGAGAACTTGACAAAATTGGGTCCCTAGATCGCTGGAAACTCGTCCAAAAATTAAAACGAGACTTTTGGCAAAAATGGAAGGACGAATACTTGGTGTCTCTTCAAAAACGTACCAAGTGGAAATCTGAAAAGAAGAATCTGGAGGAAGGTGCAATCGTTATTATAAGAAACGAAAATACCCAACCGTCGAGGTGGCCCATGGGACGCGTTGTTGAAGTCCACAAAGGGTCAGACGGCAATGTACGAGTAGTTACACTAAAAACAAAAGACGGACTCTACAAAAGACCAATACATAAATTATGTCCACTCGAGACTTCTGAAGAAGAATCGGAGAGTAACATTTCACAGCAAACATGCCAGCTTACCCGTTTAAAAGGATATAATGGATCAAAAAACATACAAATGAATGGAATTAAAATTTGGACGTTGATGTTATTAGTATTAATTGCATTTGGACGAGCAAAGAGTTCAGCAACCAATATGAGCACAACACCTGATATGACAATTAAAAACTTAGACGAAAATGTGGGAATTTCCTTAGACCCAATCGGAAAAATGGATGTCGTGGCATCAAAGTGGAGACTTGTAGTTTACTACGACTTAGACTCATATATTGAAGAAACCAATAATATTTCAAGCTACATAACTAAACTACAAGACAAGTGTTCCAAAATGTTCTACTTCAGCGAGCAGTGCAGTTTAATAACAACAAACTTAAAGAGAAGATATGAAGTACTGGCTGAAAATAACAAACTATTAATAATAACCAACAGGGTAAAAAGAGTTCCACTTGAATTTGTTGGTTCACTTTACCACATATTATTCGGTATCATGGACAGTGATGACAGAGAATCCTTAGAAGAAAACATGAAAAATCTTTTGGACAACCAGCATGAACTGGATGGCTTAAACAAGAGGCAAACATCACTGGTAAATGCTAAAGTTAATGTCTTAAAGAAAACGACAGACGAAGTAAACGACCAATTTGTAAGAATTAATGGTCAAATTAATGAAATACGCAATACGACACTTCAAGCTCATAATGCATACAAAGCAGGAATGATATTTCAGTTAGCAGCAATGCAACTTGATGCAATGTTAAGTGAATGTAATGATGTGCAAATGGCAGTTATAAGCATACTCATTGATGTTAATAATCACCATATAAATCCGTTGTTATTAAAACCATCCCAACTACAAGAAGAGATTTACAAGATTCGGAATAAAATCTTAGGGAAGTTTCGTTTACCTGGTGATGGTACAAAAAATGGATTGAAAGAAACATTTCGCCAAATGAAAGCGAGGGGATTCATACTTGGCCGGCGTTTAGTAATAGACGCGGAGATTCCACTACTTCACTCAGAAGCATCGGACGTTTTTCGGGTAATTGACGTGCCAATACGTCAGGGAGATATTATTGTGACACCAAAAATATACACCGAAATACTTGTCTTCAACTTCCAGTTAGACGCATACAATCTAATGAGTCAGGCACAACTAAATCTCTGTCTAAAAAACGAAGAAACGCACTATATTTGCCATGGTAATTGGCCATGGAAAACTGCAGCAGATGGATCATGTGAGATATCACCAATAAAGAAAGCAAAAACAGCAAGCTGTCATTTTGAACGAGTTGGTCAGCAAGACAAATGGATTCAGTTGACTAAACCAAATACATGGTTGTTTAAACAATTTACGACCACGGCTATTCATATAAGCTGTGGAAATTCTGAGCACAAATTGGTTAAGCTTCCAGAACAAGGGCTTCTAACATTAAGGCCACAATGCACGGTTAGATACAACGGAGGTTTCCTTACTTCACCGCAACAAGTTAAGTCTGAAACCATCAGCCATTTCGAGGAACAGACGATATGGACGAAGGCACTGGACGAAGTTGCAGAGGAAAGAATCAAACTTATACAGGCAACTATAATAAACAACAAGATTGAACTTCTCAAAATTCAACGAGACTTGGAAAGGTTCAAGAGGGAAAACATTCACCTTAAGGGCTTGGACCTACACCACATAAGCGGTCACAGCGGATTTATATTAAGTTGCATTTTGGTTATTATTTTAGTAATCTATATTGTACGAGGCATAATATTCAGGAAAAGAATTTTAGCCCTTTCTGTTGGCCCGCAGAATGTTCAAACATGAACATAACAAATCTATAGATAACCCAATGTGTATGTGAAATAAAGATAAGACAGATTACCCTAAGCATACACTGACGGTTATCTACAGATAAATTACATAAGTAAGAATAGATAGATAAGAACATAGACATTAAGAATAGAAGATAAGACAACCAAATTGTATATATATAGTAGTAATGTAGTGAAATAAAATTAGTATTCATTCGACTTACAACCGAGTTTATATTCAACAACGTTTGCCATCTCTTGAACCTCATTTGACAATGGCTTCTTCTGAAGTACCGGTAACCTGTACAATTGGCTCATGTACTCCTTCGTGATGTGATGTGTGGCTTCTCGTACAATTTTATCAATCTCTCCCATGCCTCCTTGTAGTTATCTTTATTCAGATGACTTTCTCCTAGAGCTTTGAATGCTCTTCTTATCAGCGATTTTCGTAAGTACGAATACCTAAACGCTGTCGCAGTGTCTTCGTTATCATCTATTGCTGCTTTAAATCGGTCGCTAAACCTATCCATTTAAGGAGCAATATTTTAAATGTCTTGCTGTTGTGATGACAACGTCAGACTAAAATTCATTCGTCTCGCTTTAGTTGTTGTTATTTTAGTGAAGCCAAGTTCGCTTACAGTAATGGCGTTGTATATACATTCTCTATAGTACTGTGATGTGGCAACAAAATGTTAAGATATTCGGAGATTACATTTCGTTCCCAACTTAATGACATCTGCAGGATACATTGTGTACAACAATCATTTTTAACACAACGCCAACATTATTGTGTACAACAACCATGCTCCTAAAAGTAAGCTACATGCTTGCAATACGTTTTGACTGACTACTAATTCGAACTAGAATTTGTGCAAACAACCGAAAGCTTAGATTGTGCCAGAACCAGGCGGAAGCTTCCAAAGTTTGTTAATTTGTAAAAATACACGAGTAGATGGCATTGAGAGTTTAAGTTTATTTTCTAAAGTAGAATTGTTAACAACTGGAAGCGATAAGTGAAGTGATTGAAATGAGATTAAATAAAAAGTGTAAAAACGTATTTGAATTGTGAATAAGTGGAGTAAGTTAAATTTGCAGTATTTAAACTGAAAGACGTTGTGCTTCATAAAATAAAGAGATTTGTTTTATTATTTTGGAATTTTGATTGAGTTTTATTTGTCAAACCCCAGGCCAAAAAGCTTCAGAGGTGGGATAAAACACCGTAAAGTGCCAGAAAATTCCATAGTGCCATTTTCTAAAACAGTGTTTTGTGTTTCAAATAGTTATTAAAGTGAAAATATTCAGAGATATTGTGTGTTAACAGTTTCCGTCACTCATATAATTCTAAAAAGCGGATTTTTTCAGAAACTATTTAACTGATTGTGCTATAAAATTGTGAATGCGGATATTTTTGATTTAAATATTGTTTGCAAAAGATTTTTTTAGAAGAGATACTAAAATAAATTTGACTTTGTCGCGAAAATTGTTTCGGTTATATAAAATGGGTAGCAAAATAAAACAATTGAAAACAGCCGAGTTGAAAGAAGAATTAGGATAGGAATCTTCAGACTTCTGGAGTAAAAAGGGAATTATTGCTTCGATTGAAATGCCTGCTTTCATGAAGTTACTTCTTTCGAAATTCAAGAACGTTCTGGAAGAACAAAAGAACGTTCTCGAAAGCAAATTTAATGGTCTGACATAGGAATTTGATTCTTTGAAGAAGCAGAAGGTTCGGAAATATTCAAGCGACAGCCCACGACGAAAGGAAATGCAGCCCCCTGTCTTCGATGGTCAAACATCATGGCCAATTTACAAGAGGCTGTTCGAAGCTGCCACTTTGGCGAAATGGGGACAATGAAGATAAGTCAATTGCTCTTACGCTTGTACGAATTGCTGAATTTCTGCACACAATCCTTGAAGACAAACATCGCAACTATGATGCCATGGTCAAGGTAATCGAGATGAGGTTTAGCGAAGGAAGGGTCCAGACCAAAGGTGAAAGACTACAACAGATGCAAGCTGACATGGCGCGCTTGGCAAATTTGTCTTATCTCAATACTAGCAGGGAAATCATAAACGAGCTGGCAACAAATGCGTTCACTAACGCCATTGCAGATGGAAAACTACAAATGGCTGTAAGAATGGCAGGTATGAAAACGCTCGCTGAGGCTGTAGCCTTTGCCCTGACAGTGAAAGCAGCAGACCAAGCATCGCCAGGTAGCCATCGCATCAGGGAAATTGCTACGATAGAGTGCTCATGTCAACGCGTCAACAGGTAAGCTTCTTACATTACGCAAGGAGAAGGCAGAATGATGAAGCATATGGCAGGGATAACACTCACACGGCTAGACGAGCTTCTGCGGGGCTGAAGTAGGTTGATAAAATCGATGCCCCCTGAACCATCATCCAAGTCTCGCAAACTAAACGCTGCAACAAGAGCTTGACAGTGGAGACAGTCATGGCAAACACAAAATGTGTGGCAACTATTGACACGGTTACCACAACCTCTATAATCAGTGTGTTTTATTTTTTTCATTTAATATTTGCACAAGTTAAACTTACTATTTTAGTACAACTCAAAACATTTTGGTCCTTCGAGAGCCTATATAACCGATATAGAGAATATGTTCCGGCAGATCCTAGTTCATCTAGATGACGCGTACTATCAGTTACTTTTTTGGCGTGAAAGTTCAACAATGCCATTAAAACTTTATAAAGTCAAAGTTTTCAAAAATTCAAAGCATTGTATAAAAGGCTGATATTTTGTCTTTAATCTGCAGCAGGAAATTTTTATTATACAACTTCAAGTTCTATTTTATTTTTTTATTTAAAAACAAAAAGTCGTTTCGCCGAATGTGCCCCGATACGGGGCACTTTCGTTAAAGCTGGAGACACTTTCAGCACAGAAGCCTTTTGTCTCAAAACTGAAAAACAAATTATGTCAAATAGGGAAATTTGAATTTTTATTTAATAAAAAAAAAACACCTTAACACAACAATTCATAACAGTAAATAAAATTATATTTTTATCGCAGAAAAAGAGGAAAAAACAATTAATTAAGTAAGGTAACAAGACTTCATGAAGAAAATCACACAATCATGATGTGGTTACTTGACGTAGTAGTGTGTCAAGTTGATATCAAAGCAATATTTAGTCGAGATCTAGATGTTGATGCCGGATTGGTAGGGCGAGGAAGTTTAAATTCGATCTAACTCTTCAGTGTCAAGGAAATGTCTTTTATTTGGGGTTCTACAAATACCCAAGATGAAATGTCAGATCTTCGGAGAAAGTTTACGTTGAAAGTCGAATCGCTAAATTTGTCAATTATTTCGCCAATGTAAAATGTTTGTTTTTTTTTAACTAGAACGTAGTCTCCCACAGCTAAGGTGTCATCATCTGTCAAATTATTTTTGGAAACATGCGTTTCTTCAGTCTCACTACAACTTGAGTCTTGTATAAATGCACCATCTGACTGGTCTGACTCAGCGCAGTGTATTACAATGTCACTTTCATCTGAAGACTCAGTTTCCATTCGTTTTTTTCTTTTGACGTAGACCGTTTTCATTTTTGTTTTGCTGCTCTACTTGATTGCGTTTCGATGGAAACTGCACAACTCTTTTCACTGCTTCGATGTTTTTCTTATCTTTTTGAGTTTGTTTTGGCTTCATTCTCTTCCGCCCGATGTTTTTCTGTGGAGCTTGTTAAAATTCAAGAAGATCCGCTCCTTAAAGTTGACTTTGCAGCGTGTAATCGTTGAATTGGACGTATCATTTCAGGTGATAAGATACTAGGCATTGCTGCTGGTTTAATTTATTATAGTGACAATGATTGTGTTGTGGTAACGTTTTCATTCCTTTCATTTTCTATTAACACATCCAATGAAAACTCTTTCGATTTGAAAACCTGGAAATTAAAAGGATATATTCCAGTAGTTCTGAATCCACTGCATATATTTTCCGCTGAAAACGCTCTCAGAAAAGGTTGGTTAGTCAGCTTGGCGATATCATAAATAGTTATTTGTTTCCCTTTATTTGAACACAAAAAATCATTATAAGGTGTTCGGCAGAATTTTTTAAAAGGGCCAAACACTGAAACGTCGAGCGGTTGAAGGCAGTTCGAAGTATGAGGAGGAAAAGATAGCAAACAAATACCATTATCCCTGCAAAAGTTAATGCCTTCGAACCTACAGTAGGATGAGTGATTGTCCAGTAACAACAGAATGGGTCGATCTTTACAGCAGTTTGTGTAGCGTTATACATGTTTAAGAACATTAACAAACAGCTCTGATTCCATCCAACCGCTCTTACTTACTAAACCTAGTGAGCTTGCTAAGCATCCATCCATAAACCTTTCGGTGTATCGCTGTCTTGGTAAAACATAAATGGGAGGAAGATGATTTCTTATGGCACTTACAACTCCCACAACTGTTACCGAGATTCCGCGCTAAGCCGATGATATTTGGCAAACTGATCTTTGGCCTTTCTGAGCAAGAACCTAAAATTTTGAATTTGAAGATAATAGACGACATTTAATGAAACAAATAAATTCAATGCATACTTTTGGAGTCTCCAACACAGTTGTTATTCCAGATTCGTCTTAATTGTATATGTCCTTTGGGTCAAATGAATTCATCTCGTATAATGTTTTCAAATTCTCAAAGTACATATTAAAAGCTGTTTTGTTGAGGCCATTTACACGCGCTAAGCTAATTCTCTCTGGTTTCCTCAAAGAAAGGTTTTATTTCTTTTTAAAAAAATCAGAGATCCAGTCTTGGGAATCTTCCTTGCAACGATTCCATTTTTCCGGATGAGGTACTCCATTCAAAATGACAAACTCATAAACAAATTTTTTGAACGTATGATACGTCAGTCCATGTTGGTAAAATGCACATTTCTTCACATATTCCCCTAAATCTTCTTCTTGGGTTTTGGTCAAGACTTGTTGTGATGTGTATTTTGATTGATAGGCTCTTTCTTCAGTCTCTGAATCTGAAATATTTCTTAACGGGTCGTGCTTTTTTATCCTCGACTGCATGGTGGTCCGTTTGATACCATACTTTAAGGAAGCTGGTAGTTAAAGTTTCTCGCCCATACTTTACATCCGAAATGGCTTTTTGTATTGCAGTTTCATATATATTCACTCTGTCCTTCTTTTTTTGTAGTTGCGTACCATGCTTACCATGAAAGAAACAAAACAAAATAGTTGTCTATAATTCACTTTTGAATACTTCACACATTCACTACATTCGGCAGACAGAGAATGTGCCCCGTGAGGCGCCGAATCTGCCCCTTGTACGAATGGCGAAGGTACCCCGATGTCTTAAATTTCTTTTTACAGGCTGATTAACAAATGGACATGAAACCTGCACAGGTTTGTGCTATTTAACTTAAAGATAAAAACTTGATACCACTATTCACACACTATCTCTCTCGTTTTCAAACTTTTTTTTATTAAAAATCGCTTACTTACGTGAAGTCAAAAATAGCAGCCAGGAGCAAAAAAACAAACAATTACTTCTAACTTTTTTTTCCAACTAACTAGAACTGTCAAATTACAAAGCAACCTCTGAATTTCCAGAAGGTAGCGTTCAGCGTTAAAAATATGGGTTTACACATCAGCGTTCTTAGTGAAAATTGCATTGCCGAATGTGCCCCAATGACGAATGTGCCCCGGTTTACCTTACATCTCGCAGAGGTATATGTGCATTGTGCAAACATATATATAGTGATTGTGGGACCAACTTTAAGGGTGCTAATGTGGAACTCCAAAAAATGCTAAATTCAACTACATCGAGATGGCTGACTCATTGAGTAAATTGGGTACCAATCGGAATTTCATTCCTCCCGCTTCTCTTCACTTCGGAGGCTTATGGGAAGCAGGAGTGAAATCAGTCAAATACCATTTGCGTCGCGTTGCCCGAAACCAAGCTCTGACGTTCGAGGAGCTCAGTACACTTCGGGCACAAATAGAAGCTTGCCTTAACTCGAGACCCCTATGTCCGGTGAAAGCTTGGAAGATTTCAATGCTTTAACACCAGCTCATTTTTTAATCGGCACATCAGCTCATGTAGTTCCCGAAGCAGACCTAGCAGTTGAAAAGAATAAAACGCATGACTGGGTCCCACGTACTTGCCCTTTTGTGCTTATGCATTTTAGGGCAAGATTAATATTACATTATATAATTACTGATATGAACTTCGTTTTGGCGAAAATAAGAAAAAAATGATAATGAGATTTTAGAGTTGGAAAAATTCCTTGGCTTTTCTTGCGTCTTTTTACTTGCGTTTATAGGTACTATAAGGCAAGTTATGGATGCGTGCAAAAAAAAAAATCTAACAATCAAACATGACATACGAAAAAATGTATTCTAATTAAATAATAAACGGTACCTCTCATAGAACGGTTTTTTTAAAATACGGTTTTATCGTAAACCATTATCACGATTTCAATAAAATTTTGCACACAGGAAGTCATTTATAATTCAATTAATAATAAAAACTTTTGTTTTTAATTTTTTAAGATTTTCTAAAAAAAAATTGTTTTTTGAAATATTTTGAAAACTTATAATGACATACTGAAAAAAATATTTTAATATTTTTTTCGAAAGTTTTTTAAAAAAACGAATTCTAGAGAAAAAATATTTTTGCCTGGGAGGACTTAAAGGATTCGAATTTTTCAAACTTCTTCGCCGAAGTGGCTATAAGGGGATTTTTTGTAAATCTTTGTTGGTTTGCAAAATGGTCTGCATTATTTTCGAAGGGACTTAAATTGCAACTTAAGGATGTGTAAGTCATGTTGGTAAAATAAATAATTTTTGCGTGGGAGGACTTAAAAGATTCGAATTTGTCAAATTTCTTCGCCAAAGTGGCTATAAGGGGATTTTTTGTAAATCTTTGTTAGTTTGCAAAATGGTCTGCATTATTTTGGAAGGGAGTGATAAATACTTTTTGCGTGGGAGGATTTAAAGGATTCGAATTTTTCAAATTTCTTCGCCGAAGTGCCTATAAGGGAATTTTTTGTAAATCTTTGTTGGTTTGCAAAATGGTCTGCATTATTTTGGAAGGGACTGAAATTGCAACTCAAGGATGTATCATTGATGTTGGTAAACTAAATACTTTTTGCGTGGGAGGATTTAAAGGATTCGAATTTTTCAAATTTCTTCGCCGAAGTGGCTATAAGGGGATTTTTTGTAAATCTTTGTTGGTTTGCAAAATGGTCTGCATTATTTTGGAAGGGACTAAAATTGCAGGTCAAGGATGTATGAGTGATGTTGGTAAACTAAATACTTATTGCGTGAGAGGAATTTTAGGTTTCGAAAATCAAAAATTCCTTAGCTGAAGTGGCTTTAAGGGAAGTTTTTGTGAGAAAACTCTCATCTAGTAGAGAACGAGAACTGACACTCAAGGATATGTTCTTAAATAAGGTCTTCATTGGGAAGATTTCTTGAACAAAAATATTAAATAAAAGACATAAGTGGCTATTAAACATGTTTAATGTTTCGAAGGCACACTTAATAGTATTTTTAGTATATTGATTTATAAACATGTAAATAAAAATTTAAAAAAAATATACAATTTATTTTAAATTTATATTCTGCTTTCGGTTATTGTAAAATTATATTTATGTTAACAGGATAATCAGCCGTATGCTTCTACAAGCGGAAGCCGAAGTACTGCAGTTGCAGTAAAATTTTTTTCAGGTCGCTCAACTTCAACATATGAACCGGAAATATTAACAACAGCAGAAACAACTTTAGAAAATGCGCCGCCACCAGAAAATAACCTTGTTCCACGGCCACGAAAAATACCAATGACGTCATGTCTCCACAAACGGGTGACCCCAAAAAGCCAACAACACATAAACTCGAAATTGCTCCGGCCTTTTACTGACACTTTTCAGCCCTTTAGAATTGTCGAGGAAGCTGCATTTCGCGAGTTTGTTGCTGCTCTCAATCATACATATGAGTTACCAAACAGACACATTATATCACTATATAAACAACTTTAGAAAATGCGCCGCCACCAGAAAATAACCTTGCTCCAAACAGACACACTATATCACGTACCCTCATTCCTGCATTATATGAGCAGTGTGTTGTTTAAACGGAACAAATAATTAAATCTGCAAAAAAAGCATGTGTGACTACAAATTGCTGGACTTCGTTGAACATGAAAAGCTATATGGCTGTGACTGTGCACTTTTTGGATGACAATTTTAAATTAATTTCCCTTCTTTGAGAATGCGGAACCTTACCTGTGCACCATACCGCCTCTAATCTTGCTGTTGAACTCGATAGAGTCCTAAAGAAATGGAAGATCAGGGATAAACTATTAATAGTTGTCTCCGATAATGGTGCAAATATTAAAGCAGCGGTATTAAATGAGCTTAAATTGAAGCATTTCGGCTGTTTCGAACAAAAGGTTAAGTTTAGTGTGCGACACTTCAAGAGAAGTCATAAAGCCACCGCAAAATTAATGGCTTATCAGAAAAACCAAGGCACTGAAAGTCCACTTAAGCTACTGCAATATGTTTCAACTCGCTGGAACTCCACATTTTATATGTTGGAAAGGCTACAATGGCTCTTACCGACATGGAAGCCAAAAGTTATTTATCGGTCGACGAGTGGTCAATAATTTGGCAGCTTTGTCAAATTTTAAAACGAGAAATTAACGAAGACCATATTGGAGAAAAGTATTTGACAGCTTCCCTAGTAATTCCGTTGTCCAACGGGATAAATGCAGTATACGAAGGGTTTAAGAAAAAATCACTGACCCCTTGTGTAAAAAAAGTGGCTGATAAAATATACCAGTCGATAAATATTTTTTTTTTTTAAACATTTATAACATATAATATTTAATTCAAATTTAAGCATGGCATATACGCCGTCTGCCGTATATGATATCGATTAAGTTTTATTTTTTAAGAGATTGAACAAAGTTAAAAAGTTTATACAATTAAAATCTGATGGTACAAATATATACTAACAAAAATAAATTAACAGAAATAAATTAACGGCAATAGATTAACAGAAATAAGTACCTTTATAAAACACAATTTTTATATTTATATTTAAGCAAAAACAATGATTATTTTATGTAGGAAATATTTAATATTTACACAAGATATTACGGATTACATTCAAAAAGTCAAATAATTGCAATAAAACGAGAAAAAAAAGAAAACGTAAATGAAAAGTTAGAGATGGCATACTTGGGCTTCTAGTTTAGCTAAAAAAATGGTCTTTTTATATAAAATAACTAAGAATAGTCAAGTCAAAACAAATTCAAATATGAATTCCTGTAATTGTTTGCGTGTGAAACAAATCGCACAAGTATTTTCCAACCTCTCTCACCATTTAAAATACTGATAAGCTCATCGAAAGACAAGAAGCTTTTGCTAAAATGGAGCCTGCGTATTTCTTGAAGAATAGGACATATTGCAATGAAGTGGCGTACGTCTTCAATTTGGTTAAGGTTGCATAGAGAACATATAGCGTCTAAATCTGTTCTGTGTGGCCTATAATTAAGTTCAAGGGTTTCAGTTCGAATCTTAAAGATTAAACTCATATCTGAGGTTGAAAGTTCCTCCCTAAAATAATTATTATCACACAAGCTCAGATTCAAACGTCTACACGTAACCCTAGAGGTGGAATTTGTTACCCTTTCTAATTGTTGTTGATAGATTTTATCATCTACCACCGATATTAAATCATAAAAGATGTTTGTCCACTCTTCTCTGTTGCTTACATTCAGATCTAAAGAGACACTGTGAGCCGACGCGAGTGCGACTTTAATGAACTTTGTTGATACGCCAATAGTTGAAAGCTTATATAATAGTGAATGCCTATTGATAGTATCAAAAGCAGCTTTGTAATCTACAAAAAAAAAGTGTACAATGGTTTCTTTTTATCGATAAAACGTCTTGCAATGCTTGTAAGAGGAAATATTTGATCCATTGTTGAGAGATTAGCCCGAAAACCAGCTTGGAAACAGCTTACAATATTATTGCTGTCAACCCATCTTATAAGTCAACAGTATAAGATCTGAGCAAAAAGTTTTCTTAATGAACACAAAACGGATATACCTCTGTAATTCTCAGGAAGATTTGGATTACCTTTTTTAAATATAGCACATATTTTCGCCAAGCGAAAGCTACTTGGAAACATCTCGTCAATGAACATTTCATTTAGCAATGCCAAAAACTCAGAGGTCGAAAACTTGTAGAACTCGATCGGGATTCCATCTAATCCCGCAGCCTTATTATTTTTCATTTTATTAAGTGATGATAATAATTCAAGCATTGTAAAAGGCGAGTCTAGCTCAGGTTTCGAAATGTATTGAAGGGCGTAGCTTAAAGAGTTTTGGTTTGAGTCTGAGAGCAAGAGGTTTTCAAAATAGTTTGCTAGTTGATCTACACTTACGCTCAAAGACGATAACTTGCTCCTTCCAAATAAGATCCACACTTTGCACCAAAAAGACTTGGAATCCCTACAGTTTAAAAGATTTCTAGCAGCTTTGTTTAAGTACAATTGCTTTTTGAAACTGCATAAATCCTTATATATATTTTATTTTGTTGCAAGTAGAGTCTTTTGAAAGCTTCATTTGAAGACTGCCTGAAAAGCTTTAAGTAAGCGAAGGATTTTTTCCTACTTTTTTTACACTCTTCGTCATACCAATTTGAATTAGAAGATGATTTATTCGGACAAGAACTAACAACTGCTGAATGCTTAACTAATTCAAAAACAGATTGTGTTGAAGATTCTATGCAAAGTTCAAGCTGCTCATTAAAAGAACCCATTTGTTGATTTAAGTTTCGCCTATACAAACTAGCCTTACTTTCGACCCATTTTAGTTTCTTAACAGCATTAGATACTTCAGCTCTGTATTGGATATCAATCCAATCGCCCTTCACAATACAAAAATCAATTACAGAACAGCCTTGGGAAGATATAAAAGTATAATCGCCCCTGGAATTACCATTTGATACTCCATTTAAGATAAAAAAAAACCAAAGTCTTCGAACAAATCTATCAGTAATTTGCCGTTTGTGTTCAACCAATTATCCAGTGAGTTTCTTATATCAGTAAACTGACCATTATTTAGAACAGGAGAGTTTTGGAAATTACCTATACGACCGTTAAAGTCACCAATGATCATAAGGTTCTCGTACTTGTAATTTAATAATATACTCTGCAATTCTTCGTATTCTGATGACCAGGAATTAAAGTTCAAATATACAGGAATAATATGAAAATGTTTTGAATCACATTCTACATCGATTAAAATTGTGTTACTATAGTTCCTCAAAGTTACATTATTAATACTATTTGCTGAGCGTTTATTTTTGTAGCCACATAATATTCCACCACTAGCTCTCCCAAGTCTGTTATTTCGAACAGCCGGAATACATTTAATGTTAAAATTTTCAAAATATTTATAATATTGCAATTCTTTTCCTTCTTCTAAAAAAGTTTCTAATAAAATAATTATATCGTATTTTTGAATAAGTTTAAAAAAATCAGGCGTAAGTAATTTGTTTTTAAGCCCCGTAATGTTATAGCAGAAAATTTAAAAAAATATATTTTTTTGGCAGACGGCAACCCTATCCTATACTGTATGATGATTATAGTTGGTACATGAACCATCTTGATTAGATATTCTTCGACTACCAGATGGCTCTGCTGCTGCTAAGTTGGTTTGCTTGTAGATGTCAAAAAAGCACATTGCGTCTTCTCCAAATGTCGTTTTGACGTACTGAACTTCCTCTTTTGTTTTTGTTTGTAATCCTTGCAGCGAATCGTAGTGAAAAACAAACTTCTCAATTTGCAATTTGCCACCTTTTAAATAAACTTTCGCGTTCGGGTTGATTGACAAAAGTTTACTTTTGATATTGTTTAGTGCGCTTCTTTTTTTTCGATAGAGTAAAGATTGTTCTTTGTGTACGAAGACTCCAGTACCCCTTAATTTTGGTGCGGCCACAATGATTTTATTTGCCATACCAGCGTTTTTAAAATTTAGAACCATCGTTGTTTTTTATTGTGTTGGTTGTGAAATTCCTGAGTGTTTTCGATAATCATGTCAGCGTTGTCCTTTAGATCAAGTAGACCGAGACAAGTTTGTTTAGCAAACTCAACCTTGTTTGGCTTATTATCTGATGGAAAATGCCATACAACAGTTTTATCATTTGCTTTGTTGGACAAAATTTCGAGTTGCTTCTCTAGAGTTTGGCAATAATTTTCGACGAAGGATAAGGCTCTGAGAGTTGGGCATTTTGAGACCATAATAACTGAATATCTGTTAATATGGCCGCGACGTCATCTTTTGTGGCAATGTTTTTTAAATGTTGATTTAGACATTCATCTAACATATTTTTGAAATCTTTGGATTGCATTATTTGTTCTGACATTTGAATATTTGTTATTGGCACAGATTTTTTACTGTTTGGGGTGCATACCGGAGATATTTCCGATGCCTTTCTCTTAGGTTGCATATAAGACTTGCCGCCAAAACAGTTTTTATGATTTGTAAGAAATTTAAAAGTCTTAATTCTCCTACCTTCTTTGTTAGAATTGAGGATTGTTTATTGCTTGTGAGTACAGATTTTTTTGACTGTCAGTTTAAAAGTTATTTTGTAATTTTTTGTTAACTTTTTACTAGTTTAAAGAATGAAAAACTCACAAACAAAACATTTAAATATATTAAGCAAGAAGATTTAAAGAAAAGAAGTGTATAAGTCGATAAATATAAGAATTGCCAGATTAGAGGCAAGCAATACTCTAGCATTGGCTACATATTTAGACCCTCGTTTCAAACAGATAGCCTTTGGCGGAAAAGATCCACGCTGAAAGCGCAAAAAAAATTGATTTTGTTAGTAGCGGCAAAGTTTTCAGCCCATGAAATTAGAAATACATCCACTGAAGTTGATGCCATACCATCAGCATCAAACATGGATATTGACCGTGACGACGATGAAATTTGGGCGGTGTTTGATAGGGAAGCTGAACTTTATCAACCAGTCGGAACATCTAATAGCAAAGCAATTTTGGAAGTTCAAAGATATTTAGAATATGACAGGCTTCCGAAGACAGCAGATCCTTTGAAATGGTGGCAGGAAAATAAATATATGTTTACAAAGCTTGGTATTGTGGCTCAGGAAAGGCTTAGTACCATCGCTACGTCAGTGCCTTGTGAGTGACTTTTTTCAAAGGCAGGGCAGATAGTAACAGAAAGGAGAACTCGACTCAGCCAACCAAAACAAAAATGCTCCTGTTTTTAAATGCAAATTTAAATTTATTTTATTAGATTATATAACAGTGTTATATATTGTATTTTTATTATATTATGCTTTATAAGGTTGTAATGTATTTATTATATTATATTAGGTAAATTATATTATATATAGTAGTCGTTAGTTAGTTTAGAGCAGCATTAAAGTTCCATTTCCAAATCAAGAGGTATAAGAAAATGCATTTGAAGGAATATGCATTTAATATGGTAACAAGTAAAGCTAAAAGAAAACACCAAGGAAAAAACCTATCGCTGAATCCAAATTAAAAAAAGAGGAAGGAATTAATATGGAATGTACAAAGAAATTCGGGTGAAATATATAAAAACACTAGAAACAAACTTAAAAGCAATAAACGAAAAAACGAAAAAAGAAAATGAGCGGTATTTTACCAGCGAACTTGTTTAGAAAAGAAAGGGCTAGAAAACAAATTCTTCCATTTAACAAGGAGGATAATGCCTACCGGGACACCTCTCAAAAAACGCGTTAAAAGTCTACCACATGGGTAACGTGGAAAGACTTCAAGAAAACATTGTATATACTACTATCTTTAAAAAAAATTAATCTTCAAATAAATGGATGCCAACAAATGTTCAAGCAGTCGGTTCACGAAAGAAATAGTAAGAGACCCACCCAAACTCAATTAGAAAAGTAGAAAAGCTGAACAAAATATTCATTCTTTTCATATTATGTTCGATACACAAAAATCTATATAAAATAATTTCCGACTTGTGGATATGTCAAAGTGAGGAGTCTGGAGGAGAGATGAAAGGTATTTTAATTTTTTTTTCTTAGCAAATAAGATTGGTTTAGTTAAATTCTTCGTTAAACTATTTTGGTAAGCAACAATTCTACACAATTCGCTCTAACACCTTAAAAATCAAAATCGTAATCCATTAAATCTACTCTAATTGTAGTTAATCTAGATGAAGGGTTCTTATGTGTAAATAAACTAACTAAAGGTCTGTGATTGGTATATACTGTAAATCTTCTTCCATACAGATATGGCCTAAAATAATTAATCCCCCAATGAATACCAAGTAATTCTTTCTCTATAACTGATTTATTTAGCTCGTGTTTGTTTAATGCTTTACTTGCATATGCAATGGTTTTATCATTTCCTACCTCCGCTTGAGAAGGAATAGCTCCTAATGCATAATTTAGCGCAGGATTGGTGGGGACATTAATTTTTTTAATAACTTTGTGTCCAACTTAAAGTTTTATTTTTCTTTAATAGTTTATGTAATGGTTTTTCAATGTCGGCAAAATTTTGTATAAAAAGTCTATAATAGTTACAGAAAGCTACGAATCTTCGAACCTCATCTACATTATCCAGTTTTGGGTATTCAGTTATTAAATGTTCAAGATATACTACTTCCAGACGCAGAAAATTACATTTACTTGGGTTTAGTTTTAAATTATATCTACGCAACCTTTTAAAAACTTCTATTAAGTTCCTTAAGATTTGAACCAACGCAATTATATCATCAACATATAAAAATGCAGATGCTTGCAACCCACTAAGTGCAATTGTTAAAATTCTCTGAAAGCTATTTGTTGAAATCTTCAATCCAAAAGGTAATCTTTTGAATTGAAAATGTCCAGTATCTGTTGAAAAAGCTGTAAGAGGTCTGGATTTCGGATGCAATGGAATTTGGTATAATGAACTTGTCACATCCAATGCTGAAAAATATTTTGCTTTTCCTAGCTTGTCTAGTACATCTTCTAAACGAGTTAATGGAAATTTATCATCAACCACTTTTTTATTCAAAGACCTTAAATCAACCACTAGCCTCCATTTTTTATTTCCATTTGTGCTTTTCTTTAGTACTATTAACAACGGTGAGTTATATGGACTAGAAGATGGCTCAATTATATCTTCATCTATTAAGTTTTCAACTTGATCTTTTATCTCTTTAAAATTCGCATGAGGTGTCTTATCTAAAGTTATCTTTTGTTCATACAAATTATTTTTAGTTTGTGTTTCTCCCTCTAAGTGAAATATATTCTGAAATTCTTTGCATAGGCATTTTTAAAATTTCTGTTTTTGCGTCATTATCTAAACTGTCTACCTTTATTTCATTTCGAACGTTATTAAATCGGTTTCCATCTACTAAATTCTTTTTAAACTGTAAGACTACGTAGTTGGAAACTGGTTCTATTCTTAAAGAAATATGATCTAGTTTTACTTCTTTTTCAGTTGTTTTAAGAATGTTGACATGTTTAACTCCTATAGCTGGTATTAATGAATTTGCTTTAAATGTTCCCTTCTTAATTTCTTTTCCATAAATTAAACTGTCTTCATCTAAATCTAAATTAATTTTTTGAATCATCTCTGTTCTAGGTGGTATCGTGATATTACTATAAATGTATCTTATATCACTATTCATTGGCAGTATTATTTCTTCTCCATTTAATGAGATTACCAGAACACATGTCTCATAATCAATTTTGCAAATTGTATTTTAATAAAATATCTCTACCCAAATCTGTGGCTAAATTTAAACTATCATCAATTACATTAAATGTATGTTCCAATTTCATGTATTCTATGCATAATTCTATTCTTGTTATACCTTTAGTTAATATTGACTTTTCAGATATACCATTTATTTTACAATTACTACCATACTCTATTCTATTAGTACCTAATGCATTATTTTTTATTATAGAAATATCTGCTCCCGTATCTATTAGTATACTTATTGGCTTATCTCTACCCTTTATTTTAAATTTTATAAAATTCGTTTGTCCTTCTAAAGTTTCAATGTGAATTATCTTCTTCTGGACATAACCCCCGGGTTCTGTTGGCCGGGGATGTACCCGTTTCCCTGAAAATTTCTTCTACCAATATTCCCTTGTACTCTGCTGTTGTTGTTCTGACCCCTGTTTTGAAAAAAATATCTGCTATTATTTTGGTGTGGGGCGTTAGAATTTAAAAAACTATTGAAAAATTCCGTTGAAGTTACCTCTAGGGTTGCTTCTGCTTCTCTGTACCCTATTAAAATGCATTATTTGGCTTCATTGGTCGGGTTCTGTTTCTAAGGCTACTTGTACGGCATCTGCAAGCTTTTTTGGTCTTGCAGCTGTCACTAGTGATTTGTATGATTCTGATAGACCATTCTTAAAATCTGTCATTCCAATCTGAACATTTAATTTTACTATTACTTCAGTATGCTCATCCCCTTGTTCAGAAATTTGGAGTTCATTTAAGGAAGCTAGAAGTGCCTCTATTCGTGAAGCGTAGGTCAGAACTGATTGATTTCCTTGATAACATTTTGAAATTTCATTGTGCAGTTGATGCAGTTTTATTTGATTTGTAAGCAGTTTTTCTTCAAATCTTTAAATTTTGTTGGTTTGTTTTCTGTAAGAATTTGTTTTACTGTTTCTGCAAGCTTGGTGGCTAGAATGAACTTTATTAATATTTCTTTTTGACCGTCATCCTTAAGAGTGGCATTGTAGAATTCAATCAAACCTAAGAAATTATGTAGATCCTTTTGATCTCCTCGAAATTCTGGTATTACCTTTGAGGCAGTAATTAAATTGAAATCTGCCATGCTTATTTTTGGAATAGGCTGCGAGCTAGTATTTTTAATTTTTAAAAAGCTACGTATCTTCTAGAACAATTATTTTCAAAATCAAAACAGTTTTTCAGACACTATTTTTATCAAGAATATCCGCTTTTCAAAATTTTATAGCACAATCAGTTAAATAGTTTCTGGAAAATTCTACTATATGAGTTACTGAAACAGTTTACACACAGTATCTCTGAAAGCTTTCTTTTTAATAACTGTTTGAAACACAAAACACTTTTTTAGAAAATAGTACTATGGAATTTTCTAGCACTTTACTGAGTTTTATTCACAATTTCTGAAACCAATGTGAAGTTTTGGCCTAGGGTTCGACGAATACAACTCAATCAAAATTCAAAAATAATAAAACAAATCTCTTTATTTTATGAAACACAATGTCTTTTAGTTTAAATAACAGCAAATTTAACTTATTCCACTTATTCGCAATTCAAATAATTCATCACTTTTTATTTTTTCTCATTTCAATCACTTTTTACTAATGCTTTCAGTTGTTAACAATTCCACTTTTGAAAATAAACTGAACTCTCAATGCCATCTACTCTGGTATTTATACAAATTTACAAACTTCTGGAAGCTTCCGTCTGGTTCTAGTAGTTTGTTCAAGTTCGAGCTCAAATTAGTACTCAGTCAAAGCAGATTGCAAATATGTAGCATACTTTTAGGAGCATGGTTGTTATACATGTTGTTGTACACAATGAATGCCACAGATGTCGTTCATTTACAAACAAAATGTATCCTGCGAATATCTAAACATTTTGTTGAAATAAAGGAATTCGCCGATCCCAATCCCGTTAGTTCTCGTTCACGACTTTGGACAGATGTTCCTTTAAGGTCTTGTTAAATCGTTTTTCATCCATCAGACTGTGGATAAAGAGGTGTTGTCCTTGTTTTCTTTAGACTGAGTGATTCGCATACTTCCTTCGACTTGAAGAACCTGCAGACCCAGTGGTGCACTATCTGTCCGAAAACGGTCTTAGCTTCTTGATTGGGTATCGCAAACGCCTCGGGCCACTTGCTGAAGTAGTCCATGACAACAAGGATGTAAAGGCTACCGTTTTCAGTTTCCGGAAACGGGCCTGTGATGTGAACGGCGATTCTTTAAAACAAGGCGCTCACGTTGCACTGGTACATTTTACCTCGTGTTTTGACTTCGGGTCCCTTGCTAGCCGCGCATGTTGTGCACTTTCGACAACAGATCTCTACATCGTTTCTTGCGCTTAGCCAATAGAAGCGTTCCCGTACCTTTTCCAGTGTCTTGTTGATTCCCAAGTGCCCACCGGATACTATATCATGCATTTCTCGTAGGATTTCCTCTACTTTCGATCGTGGAACCACAAGCTACATCTTCAAGGATCTTCCATCTAGCATTTCCCATTTTCTCCACAAAACACCATCTTCCACAAGGAGAGAGTCCCACTGTATGCCTTTAAAGTAGGACTTCCGTCGGAGATGTCTCTTGCGTTTTGTTTCTCCATAGATTACTTCCCCTTGCATGGAAGTAATCTTTGGCTTGATGTCAGAGTCTTCTTACAGAAATACCTCCGTCCTTTTCCTCTTTTCGGGCACAATGTGGTCTGCGGGAAAGCGCGTCCGCAGACAGGGCAGTCTTTCTTTGCGATGCTGTATTTCGAAGTCGTAAGTCTGCAATCGTTCGATCCATCTAGCTACTTGCCCCTCAGGATTTTTTAACTGTAACAACCATTTTAAAGTTGTGTGATCGGTACGCAGGATGAATCCCTTTCCATACAGGTATTTATGGAAATGTTTTGTCGCCAGTATCAGAGCAAGGAGTCCCGTCTGGTTACACAGTAGTTTCTCTGGCCGCGACAGAACTTTGCTGAAATGGGCTACCATATTCTCCTGCCCATCGTGTATCTGCGACAGAACTGCTCCAATACCCACGTTACTAGCATTTGCGTCCACAATAAATGCCTTGCCAAGGGTGGCAAGGTGCCTTACGAAGTCGCTGGTTTAGATGTTGAAAGCTTCTTTCGCACTCACCTGACCATTTAAATTGTCTACCCTTCTCAGTTAGGTGGTGCAGACATTTTGCGATGCCGGAAAATCCTTCAACCTCTTGTAATATGTGGCGAGACCGAGAAAGAAATACGAATGGTTCTTGTACCTTTGTATTATGCGGTAGTTTATAGAGCGAAATTATTTTGTGATTATATAATTGCTCCTTACCACTGGTGGGGGAAGCAATAATAATTAGAACTCTTGACAACCTTTGATCTTAACTGAATTACTATAATACAGGGTGCGCCAGAGAAACTTACTTATTTGAAAAAATTCTCGCGCGGTGAGTTGGGCGGGTAGAGGGGCAAGAGGGGGCGCATTTGGAGGGGGAAGTTCCCAAGTTTGTTTCTCCCTGTAGTCAGTTGCCATCATGCTCTGGTCTAGAGAGCAGCGGGCCTTCGCAGTTGAGAGCTTCTTTTCTAACGGTCGCTCACTTGTTGCTACGCAACGTGCCTTCCGCGCTCGCTTTAAAATTCCTCCTCACAGACTCGTTCCTGGCCGTAATTCGATTCTGTCGTGGGTTAACTCATTTCGGGAGTGTGGAAGTGTCGCTAAACCCAGAAATGGACTTCAACGGACCATCAGAACTCCGGAAAATATCGAAAGAGTGAGGCAGTCAGTTGTGCGTTCTCCCTGGCGTTCGGCTCGCAAACACGCAGCTGCTATGGGAATTTCTGACACCACTGTTCGACGAATTCTCCATAAAGACCTTCAATTTCATCTCTATAAATTGGCTGTTGTGCAAGAATTAACTGAACGCGATTTTGTTGCCCGTCAAAATGCATGTGAAATGCTGATTGACAACCTGCCTGAAGACGCGGTCCTTTTTTTCAGTGACGAGGCTCACTTCCACATTTCCGGCTGCGTCAACAAGCAAAACATGCGTTATTGGTGTGGTGTAAATCCGCGTGAGCTTCACCAGAAGCCACTTAATTGTGAGCGAGTTACTGTCTGGTGTGCGATGTCGGTAATGGGAATAATTGGTCCTTATTTTTTTGAAGAAAACGAACGCGCAGTTAGCGTGAATGGAGCTCGTTACAGGAATATGGTCGAGGAATTTTTTCTTCCAAGACTCGAAGAAATGAACGTTAGGAACGTGTGGTTTCAGCAAGATGGAGCCACAGCACACACAGCACGAGACTCAATGAATTTGTTGCGACAACATTTCCCCGACCGCCTCATCTCTCTCAGAGGCGATCTCCAATGGCCGGCACGCTCTCCAGATTTGACTCCATGCGATTTCTTTTTGTGGGGTTATTTGAAATCCCTGGTTTATGTCGATCGACCACGGACCATAACACACCTCAAGAACAACATTCGCGACGCCATTGCCAACATACCGATTGATATGCTGCGAAGAGTGGATACGAATTTCAAAAATCGACTTCATCAGTGTATGCGCAATAGAGGTCGCCATTTATCCGATGTCATTTTTAAGACTGCATAAAAAAAATTGGGATATTGTATTCTCAAATAAAAAAAAAATTTAAAACAATAACTGAAGTACTTTTTTTTTATTGACCTTTCAAATAAGTAAGTTTCTCTGGCGCACCCTGTACAAATCATTAAAAGAAATATGATAAATTTTTTTTGCCATGCAGGTTTTGAGCATAATGCTGACTATCGTGAGAAATTTACCTGGATATGATCAATAGTGGAATATTATTTATATAAAAATATTTATATAAAAATATTTATATAAAAATAAAGAGAAGCTTTTGCCGTTGTCATTAGTATACAGAGAAGCTGTTGTAGGGTAAAAATTGTTGGTATATGATAATCTGATGGAAAATATACATTCTCCGCCCGTTGAACAATGTTCGAAACTAAAGCACCATTTCGAAGGTTATATTGTTAGGGTTTTTGTCATTGTTAGATTTGCAGCTGGAGAGAGTGACATCCTAGACACCGTTCTTGGTATGAAATGGCCCCGCAAGGTTATGAAGTCATCTTTAATAATGCAGCCGGGTTGAATTTGCAGAATTCCAGAACCTTCCAAAACGGTTTGTGTTACGTCGCTATTGCAAACTAAATTTAGCATGGTTTTGAACCTTAAGACGTAAATCCATTCGTTTGGCTTGTGCAGTTGGACCCAGTAAGGGCCATCGTTGGCGCTTACAACCTTGCATGCAGGGGATTGTTGACCGGTGTTTAAGAAGTTGATTTCACAGGAGCTTACTGCTGATTCACATCTGGTAATCGGAATTGGAATTGAAAGCGCAGCTTCCCATAGACCACCAAAATGCCGTGAGCGAGGTGGAATGAAATGAAAATCACATCCTTTGGTGGCGCATATAGATAGATGTGATTTTCTCTCTTTCTCTCTCGGATTTCATGAAACCCATTAGATCTGATAGCTGATTTCTGGCGCCAAAAAGGTAAGTTGCATTATCGCAGTATATGTTCCTGCAATGGCCCCTTCTGGCCATGAATCGTTTGAGTGCCCCCAGTAAACCTTGCTCCGTTAAGTCAGTTACAAGCTCTAAATGGCAGACCTTGGTGGAGAAACAGCAGAAGATTGCAATGTAAAATTTTTGAGGCCACTTGCCCCTTATCTTGTAGTTTGCAGATATTGGACCGCAAAAGTCAACGCCTGTATTGATGAATGGTCTCGCTGGTTGAATTCGATCTGAAGGCAGATTTCTCATTTGTTGTGATAAAAGCTTTGGTGCAGCAAGAGCACATTCGACACACTCGTGCAGCACTGATCGAGCCAGCGTCCTTCCTTTTACTGCCCAAATGGTCTGCCTAGCAATCGAGAGCATAGTTTGTGGCCCAACATGATTGTTGTCCTCGTGAATTTCAACAAATAGCATTTTGGTGAATAGATGATTGTATGGTATTAATATGGGATGCTTAGCGTCGTATGGCAAAGCCGATATGCTTCTAAACGCCCACCCACACGAATCAACACTTTTTCGTCTAGAAAGGGTGCCAGGCTTTTGTATGGATTTTAATTTGGAACTTCACCCTCGTCCTTCAAATGCTTGATTTCGTTCTTGAATTGGTCTTTTTGTATATGTTTGTAGATGTTCTTTTTTGCTTGACTTAGCTCCACCACTGATAGGGGACGATTTTTTAGCTCGATTTTCGTCATCTTTAACTCGATTTCTTCAGCTGACAGTTCATTAGTTTTCTTGATTTTGGTAATTTTTTTTTTGGCCTTTTGTCTCAGGTTGTGGATGTACCTTAGTATAAAGGCAACTATTCTTTCTGCAAATTTGAAGGATTTTTTTCTGGTAGAGGGTCATTAAAATTCCTTCTTGATGCGGGGGTGAATTGTGTACAGCGGCTCCCAAAGACAGATTCTCGTCAATTGGTTTGTATTTAGGTGGCCAAATTGAAGTGGCTCCATGTAGAAACTTTGGCCCGTAGAACCAAATGTTGCAATCTTGAAGTCGTTCAGGTGCTATTCCACGTGACAGCACATCAGCCGGATTTTCCTTAGACGGGACATGGTCCTACTGCTGAGGTATTGTGTATTGTTGAATATGCGCTACTCGGTTAGCAACAAAAATAGGGAGCGAGGCCGATGATGATGAATTAATCCAAGCAAGAACAATTTCTGAGTCTGTCCATAGGAATGTTGCATCATTGTGAATCTTTAGGTCCTTTTGTAAACGAAGCAGGAGTTCAGTAGCAAGGAGAGCGGCACAAAGCTCTAGCCGGGGAATAGTTGCTTGCTGTGCTAGTTTTGTTTGTTTTGATGTCGCACTGTGATAGTGCCATCACTACTAATGGATCGGACATATACTGCTGCTCCATAGGCCTTCTCCGAAGCGTCAGCGAAAACGTGATACTGTGTGTTTTTTGGGCTTTTATGTGCATATATGTGCCTATTAATCTTGATGTTGTTCAGTGATGGTAGGCCTTCAGATAGCCATGCTGTCTGCATTTCTTGAGGCAGTGCTGCATCCCAGTCAAGCTTCAATTCCCATAGTTTCTGGAGAAAAAAATTTGCAACCACTACTACCGGAGCCATGATTCCCAGTGGATGAAACAGGTGAGCGATGTTGGAATATGTGGAACGTTTAGTTGTTCGAACCTTATGAACCCAGGATGAACAACAGAGTTGGTCAGATTTCGGCATCCACTTAAGCCCCACTGTTTTGATGTGTTCATCCACATTGATGCCGAAGTCAAGCTCTGTTTTTCTGTCTTCAAGCGGAATACCCTTTAGGAGAGATGCATGGTTTGCGCACCACTTCCTTAACTTGAACCCACTTCTTTGCAAAATTGTTTGAAGTTCGAATTGGGTTGTTAGCAACTCGGCAATTTAGTCAGACCCAGTTAATACGTCGTCTACATAAAAATCTCGTAACAGGGCCATCGATCCCAATGAAAATCGGTCTTTGTTTTCTTGGGCCAAGGTCTGAAGGCACTTTGTCGCTAAGTACGATGCAGAGGTGGTGCCATAGGTAACTGTCTGGAGCTTAAAATACTTCAAGGCATCATTTGGGCTTCTTCTCCACCAGATCAGCTGGAACTTCTGGTCTTCTTCGTTCATAAGTACCTGCCGGTACATCTTCTCAATATCTGCGGTAAACACATATCTTGGCATGCGGAATCGCAGTAGCATTGAGAAGACATCGTCTTTAATTGTCGGACCAGTGGAGAGAACATCATTGAGTGATATGTTTGTGTTTGTTTTGCGGATGCATCAAATACTACTCTAAGCTTAGTTGTGCTGCTGTCAGGCCTTTGAATGCAATGATGCGGCAAAAAGTAGTATGGTTTGGCAATTTGATGAAGGGTCACTTTTTGCATATGACCCAGTTGTTAATATTCTTCCATTTGCAAGCCTCCGCTCAAGCACAATAAATCTTCTAAACGCTATGTCCCTCGACTCTCCCAAGCAAGTGGGTGCCTCTTTAAAGGGCAATCGCACCACAAAGCTACCAGTGGAGTCTCTAATTGTGGTTTTGATGAAGTGGCTTCACAGCGCTTCTCGGCTTGCGTGAAATTGTCTGTTGTTGAGTTTGTTTCCTCTAACCGCCAAAACCTTTCAATCTGTTGATCGAGAGCCACGTCTGTGGTACAAATTCCGCAAGCTGCCACCATAGGACTGGACGTGGGAGCTGATACCTTGCCCACTACTGTCCATCGAAATACAGTATTTTGTAGGGTTGGGAGATCATCTCCTAGGCTGATTTGTCCAACAACCAAAGTCGAATAGAAGATTTCCACTCCGATCAGCATATCTATTTGTCCTGGACTATCAAATTGCGAATCAGCCAAAACAATATTGTTGGGAATATTCCAGGATGATATAGGGATGCGCCGTGATGGTTGTGGCGAAATAATTTTTGTAAGAATATGTGATTCCACTCGGGTAGATAATCCATTGATTTTAGAGTTTATTTCAAGGTTTACTCTGCGATGGGATGTCTGTTTGCTTTGGCCGATGCCTTCCACACATAACGCCTCATGCGTCTCCCTTAAGCCTAAGGATTTCGCTAGCCTGTCGGTTATTAGATGGATTTGCGATCCAGAATCTAATAATGCTCGGCATGCTATTTGTCTTCCTGTCTGACACCTTATGTTCATGAAGGCTGTGCCAAGTATCACGCTTGTAGACATTACGGAACTGTGATCGGTTCCAGCTGCAGAAGTGCAAAGGCTTGCGGACTTTGCTGTTGATATTGTTTTCCCTGGTGATGCTGGGTTTTTTTTCGTTTTTGGACCTTTTCAACTCATCTAGATGAAAAAGCGTGTTGTGCTTCTTCTGACATTTTAAACAACAACCGGAAGAACAATCTTTTGCGAAATGTCCAGATCTAAGGCAGTTTGTGCAGTGCTTTGCTCTCCGTACCAGGCTTAGTCGATGAGCTGGGGTTAGTTTCAAAAACTTGTCACAGGAGTACAATTGGTGGTGGCTTTTGCAGGACAAGCATGTAGAACCTGTTGTTACTAGAGTGGTATAGGCTTTGTCAGGTCTTGATCGCTAACGTTGATCTTCTGCGCATTTTCTTGAGCTTGTCCCTAGTGCTTCTAGCGATTGGAACCTAATTTCTAAGAACGACATGAACTCGTTCAAGGATGGTAGTGCCTTTGGTTTTGGTTTAAGAGATTGTTCTCAAAGTATTAGCGTGTTTCGATCGAGCTTCTTGATTAAAACACACATCAGAAGAGGGTCCCAATTGGCAGTATTTATGCTTAAACCCTTTGAACTAAGCATGCACTCCTATGTGGTGTCATGTAAGACCTTAATTGCTGTCGAGCCTTCACTCTGGATGGTTGGTTGCATCAGCAATCTCTGAACATGTGCTGTCACCATGAGCCTAGGGTTGACTACTTGCCATGCCGCACTGTAGTTGTCATCGGATGTGGTAAAGTGCCTTATCAGGCTCTCTGCTTCGCCCGTCAGAGTCATCTTCAGGTAAAACAGCTTCTGACAGTTGGCTATGTCCTGTTTGTGCACCAGCTCAGTGAATAAATCACTATACTCCTTCCATTTCGTGTAATCCCCATCAAATTTTGGCAACGTTACTTTGGGAAACTTGAGGGCTTGCTTCGGTGTGGAGGGAAGGTGCATAGCTGAATTGGATGATACGGAATTCTGGACGTTGAACTGTTCAGATCTGGTCGTTAGAGAAATGAGGGATTCTTGAACATCGTCTTCTAACTGGAAGAATTCATTCAAGTTATAACCATCTCGTCTTGGATCTTCTGAGAGCTCGTGAATCAGACGAGACGAGGAGTTTCTTCTGCTTCCATTTAGTATTTTTGTAGTGCACTTGATTTCTATCTGCATAAGGTTGAACTCCAAGCAGATTCTGCAGTAGTTTTCAGGGAATTCAACAATCGCTGTAAAGATAGTGTGGTTTTCTTTTGCCTTCGTACAACTCTTGTTAAATCAGATATTGGGATTACTTTGGGCTGCTTTTCTTCAGACATATTTTGTTTTCTATCTGTGTTTTTGTGTAAGCCATCAGACGCGGTTGATTTAAAATGAAGTGTCTGCCTTCACATACGGCTTTATCTGCTCATGGTTGTTGGAGAATTCTAACCAGATAACTTCTAATGTCCTCAATCTTTTTGTTTTGTAGTCCACTGTTTTTCGATCAGGACCATCTTTACCAACATTGGTCTTGAGTTTGACCAAGTCATCCGTTATTGCCTTCTGCCTGGCCACGATGGTAAAAACCTTCATTTCCTCCATCTTGATGAATTCTTACTTGCGACTTTTTAGACATTAGACCGTGGAAGCTCCAGCTGACACTTGGATCTGTAAATCCTAGAGAAAGAGCTTATCTCCACTTATTGGTGGACTCTGGAACAATGAATCACAGGAAATCTGGAACCTAAGTTCTTAGATGCTTGGATCTATGAATGGTAGACCAACAACTTATTTCGACCTGTTAGTGGATTTTGGAACAATGGATCGCAGGAACTCTGGAACCTCAGCAACTTGGATCTGTGATTGGTAGACCAAGAGCTTATTTCCACCTGTTGGTAGATTCTGGCACAATGGATCGCAGGAACTCTGGAACCTCAGCAACTTATTTCCATCTGTTGGTGGATTCTGGAACAATGGATCGCAGGAATTCAACTTGTTATACTTGATGTCACTTAGGATCAGAAGGTTGTCTGTGCTCAGTTCACGTCGGGGTCACCAATGTTTAAGTCGTAGCTATTTTGTTCCGACTGGCTGGACAGGGTACATAAACCTTGACCAGACCGTAGAGGAATATGACAGGTTCTTGTACCTATGTATTTTGCGGTATAGAGCGAAGTTATTTTGTGATTGTATTATTGCCCCTTACCACTGGTGGGGGGAAGCAATAATAATTAGAACTCTTGACAACCTTTTGATCTTAACTGATAAAATTTTATTAACTTACAATGCTATTTATACACTTATTTTGCTTACTTAGCTAATTTTACAAATATCAACAAAAAAAACAAAATTACTATAAAAGAAATATGATACATTTTTTTTTTGCCATGCACGTTTTGAGCATAATGCTGACTATCGTGAGAAATTAACCTGGATATGATCAATAATGGAATATTATTTATATAAAAATTAAGTATACAGAGAAGCTATTGCCGTTGTCATTAGTATATAGAGAAGCTGTTTTAGGGTAAAAATTGTTGGTATATGATAATCTGAGGGATTAAAATATACACTTTTTACGTTTTATTATCGTAATACAAAAACAATTTACAATCATGTTTCTGATCTATTTCAAGATTCAAGAATTAGTTTTTATTCTGAAAAATAGATGGTACAATTCTTTAAGATTATAAAAAATGTCAAAATGACTAGACCAAATGGTTTCTTGAACAGTTTCCAGTTGAAGAAGTTAATGCTGCGGAGAAAAACTCATTAAAGGGAAAAGCAGTTGGGCCAGAAGAGAAGTTTCGCTATCGGCTTTTTCGAGATATTTATTTAAATGGAACAGCTGTTCCCTGGAACAAAATCTTGAACTATCAAGTTTCGGTAAGTGTATGATGTCCCCAAAGCTATAATGAATCCTTTCACGGTGGTTTTTCGTTTGGCGCTCCAGTCGTAGACCTGGAAAATCTACGATTGACCAAATCTTCATATAACGCTAATTCCTGAAGAAAACCGAAGAATTTTTCTTCGATTTTAGGATAACTTACGACAGTGTAAACTGATACGTCTTATCATCTAAAAATTAAAATCGATTTCGGTAAAAAAAAATGTTAATACAAAATTTTACAGTCGGTTGTTAAAAAGAACATGAAATGTCAAACGAAAACATGAAATGTTCGGTGTGAACACTTTTCAACAGTCAACGAAGCAGAAGCCCTAATGAGCTACTTCGACGTATTTGGAGATAAGGTGATTGGGACAATTCAATGCAAGTCAGGGCATTGAAATAGAGATGGTGGCGGATGAACCCTTAATGGGCCAACGGCAGCGCTCATATCCCAGAAGTGTGTTACTGACTCTGGATTCTCCGGTTCCTTTTGTCCAAGGAATCCAACAAAAGACCTGGCCCTCCAGGTTGGCGTAGGGTTAACAACCCTGCTATGGAAATAAGAAAAAGTTGCGAAGCGACGAATAGCCTTGGAAGAGGACGGATTAACTGTTGACAATCCCGAAAAACGAATTATGGACAACGACCTTCGGATCTCAACTCTTAACAGATCACGTAAAGCCAAACAATGAGCGGAGGCCCTAGACAGCTACAGAGCAGGAATTACTGCCATCCAGAAGTGCGATGGGATGGTCCGGGAAAAAGGAGGATGAAAAACTGTGACGTGTACCACATTAATTGTGCAAGAAG
The DNA here is from genome assembly GCA_963971375.1 of Platycheirus rosarum. Taxonomy (NCBI): domain Eukaryota; kingdom Metazoa; phylum Arthropoda; class Insecta; order Diptera; family Syrphidae; genus Platycheirus; species Platycheirus rosarum. Next base: position 99,025,365 of record OZ020508.1, read on the forward strand.
ACCACAGCATTTATTTGGGTGTGGATTCGTCATAAGCGGTAGACTAAGGCAAGAAGTCTTAGGCTTTCAACACGTAAGTGAGCGACTTGTGACAATTCGTATCATGGCTAAATTCGCCAACATTAGTCTAATATGCGCTCATGCCCGCACAGAGGACAAAGATGACACCACCAAGTATGACTTCTACAAGCTCCTCAACAAAACCTATGAGCAATGCCCTTTATACGACGTTAAGATATATAATAATAGCTAAAGAGGAAATCTTTGGTAGGACTGTCGGAAAACATAGCCTACACGACACAACGTCTGAAAACGGACTTAGGCTAATTGACTTCTCAGCGGCACATAACGTCACCATTGCAAGCACACGGATTCCTCATCTCGATATACACAAAGGTACTTGGCGACACCTAGATCAAACAACCGTCAATCAAATTGATCACGTTGCGATTCATGCAAGATACGCCTCCAGTATCTTGGATGTTCGCACCTTCCGAGCAGCTAACTTCGACTCAGATCACTACCTTGTTGCAGCAAAGGTAAGAATGCAAATAACGCTAACACAAAAAAAGACGAGAGCTGCTCGCGAGCTCTACGAGCAGAAAAGACGGGAAGAACACCTGCTTCTCCAAAAGAAAAAGAGAGAGCATGAGAAGCGCGCGATCGAAGATATTGAGAGATGCTACTCCAGGAACAACGTGCGGAAGTTCTACCAACAGGTAAAAAGAACTTGCCAAGGAAAAAAACCCGCACAGAAGCCTGTAGAGATAGGAATGGAAACCTCGTAGTAGAGTCACAGCCGGTGCTGAGTACATTGAAGGGCCATTTCTGCAGACTGTTAAACGGCGATTAAGACCAAAATCCCGCTGTCAGGCAGAATGAACCATTCAACATCGACGATGAAAGACAAAACTTCCGTCCACCTGACCAAATTGAAGTAAAGATAGCAATATCTAAACTAAAAACAACAAAGCTGCTGGACCCAACGGACTACCCGCCGAACTTTTTAAAGCGGCCGGAGATGACCTGGTGGAGTGCATACACAAACTCATCTCCTAAAAATTGGTCAGAAGAATGAATTAATGGAACCTCAGCATCGTTTCATCCACAAGAAAGGAGACCCTCTAAACTGCGCCAACTATAGAGGAATTAGTCTCCTGAATATCGCCTACAAGATCCTCTCTGCCGTACTATTTGAACGCCTGAGACCTTTCGTATGGGCTAGGAAGGCATTTGAGTAGCAAAGTCCTCTGCATAAGACCCTAATCATCCCAGTCCTGCTCTATTGCACCGAGGCATGGACTCTATGTAAACCGGATGAATATATCCTTAGTCGCCTCGAGCGTAAGATTCATCGGAGGATTTTTGGCCCCATCTGCGTTAACGGGCTTTAAAGGAGAAGGTTGAACCAAGAACAATACGAGCTGTAAGCTTAAATATCCTTTTTCTGCACCGAGCAGTAAGAAAACTGTGAAAGTTTCTGATTTTTTAGAAGTTTTCTTAATCCATTATGCGTCACCTTACACCGTAGCAGTACAAATTACAAAAACTGCAGAGTTTCCAGATTTTTTGAAAGTTTGTTTTTAATTCAACATCATTTCATTCAACATCAACATCACAGTTGCTATGGATCTCTCTTCACGTTATGACGTTATTAAAATCCTTTATTAATGAACAAGCTTAATAGATTGGCTAACTAGGCTTATAAAGTGAATTTTGATCAAAGTGCTTAAAATAAAATCTAATAAAGGAGTACCCATTTGCTTGAACTCTCTCAAATACTTTTAACCTCCGTTAATTGCTTTTGCCGTTTCCTTTTTGCTGGACCTGTAATCAACACTTACCTCTTGCCGCGTTGCTGACTGAGACTGAATTGTAAATGCTCATATTGAACAATTAACTTCATCTATATTTGCTTTCAGTCTTACCTTTAAGGTGAGTTCTCTTTTTAGTAGTGTTCTTCCTAGCAATCCACCTGTGGATACTACACCTCAATTTGTTTGGATTTTGTCTTTTTACATAATTTCATCATCATAACAATCCGATCTGTCATCACGTCAATTTGACATCATCTGTCAACTTCCAAGAAAATAAGCGAATGGGTCACTTGTAAGGGAATCTGTGGTAAAGTTTTTCACCCTGTGTGTACTGATTTAAGCAGAAAAGCCAAAGCTTACTTGGCCGAATACACCGTTAATTTTCATTATTTTTGTGGTGAATGCAATTCCATCCAAGAGGGTAGACGCAGTCAAGGAAGACCTCGTCTTAGGTGGCGCGTTCAAGTGGAGGACGACCTCAACCAAGTTGGAATGCAAAACTGGAGGCAGCTAGCCAAAGACCAAGAGCAATTTTTGCTGCTACTAATTGCTTTTTAAGTAGCAGCTAAAATTGCGCTTCTTGCACTTATTATTATTTAAGTAGCAGCAAAAATTGCGCTTGTTATTACTTAAATAACAATAAGAAGCAGCAAAAATTGCGCTAGGTAACAACAAGCACAGGAAAAAGAAGGGGATATAAAATAATAAATGCTGAGATTTTCTTTAATTTGTTTTTAATTTTCAGGTTTAAAATTTTTCTCCATTTGACAACTTGCTGTTATGTTTCCACAGCCATTTTCAGCGGCATTGTAAAAAAAAGAGATGAGAAGAGCAAGCTAAAAGTATAAATAAATTGGTTTCACTAGAAAATTTAATTAAAACATCAATATGAATATTGAAGCAATTTGTTTAATAATAACTATTCTGAGAACGGATGTAGTCATAACTATTAATATTATGGATTTTTAACTCCATGAATCTGAAAACTGAAGTTTAATTTTGTAAAAAGGACAAAAGCTGATTTTACTTCAACCAAATATAGCTTGAGAAACTTGAAAAATATCATCATATGAAGAAAATGACGACGTGATGTAGATATTGGCCGAAGATAATGGATAACCTATATAATACATTAACTTCACACTACTTAAATGCTGCACACTAAGTTGCCAACAGTTATACATGGAAATCATTGTACTATTTAAAATCTAGTTTAACACGTTAAGAACTTTAAAGAATTGTGTTCTTATTGGATTTAGGCAGTGTTAAGTCAAATATACGAAATGGCGTTATGTGAGAGTTGTCATTCTCTCAGAGAGTTCTGCGTTTTACATTACTTACTTACTTAGGTGGCGCTACAGTTCGGGACGAACCTGGGCCTCAACCAACATGCCTCTCCAGCCAGCTCGGTCTTTGGGTAGCTGCCTCCAGTTTTGCACTCCAAGTTGGTTGAGGTCATCCTCCACTTGAGCGCGCCACCTAAGGCGAGGTCTTCCTTGACTGCGTCTACCCTCTGGCATGGAATCGAAGATCCTGCGAGCCGGAGCATTGTTGTCCATTCGCTCTACATGACCTAGCTATCTTAAACGTGCTATGCGTATTTTTTTGACCAGGTCAACGTCGCTGTACAACTCGTATATTTCTTGGTTGAACCTTCTCCTCCAAAGCCCGTTAACGCAGATAGGGCCAAAAATCCTCCGAAGAATCTTACGCCCGAAACGACTAATCTTCATCGTCATCTTCATCCGCTTTAGATAGAGTCCATACCTCGGCGCCATAGAGCAGGACTGGAATGATTAGGGTCTTATACAGAGTCTACTTTGTCTTTCGAGAAAGGGCTTTGCTACTCAATTGCCTTCCTAGCCCATAGAAACAGCGATTGGCAAGAGTAATTCTTCGCTTTATTTCTGACGAGATGTTGTTGTCAGATGTTATAGCGGATCCGAGGTACACAAAGTCCCTAACTACCTCAAAGTTGTACCTGTCTCTTGTGATGTTTTGTCCAATCTGCCGGTGACTGCTAGTCCCATCTTAGCCGCTTCAGCTTCAATGCTAGTAAACGTTCCAGTGACAGCTCGCCGAGTTCTGCCAATGATGTCTATGTCGTCAGCGTATGCTAGCAATTGCACAGACTTGAAAAAAATTGTCCCACTACAATTGACTTGCGAGTTTCTTATAATTTTTTCAAGTATTAAGTTGAAGAAATCGCACGATAGCGCATCACCTTGTTGGAATGCTTTTTTTTGCGTCAAAAGCTTCTGTGAGGTCAGTACCAAGCTTGACGGAGCAGCAAGAGTTCTCCATCGTCATCCTGCACAGTCTGACAAGTTTTGTGGGGATGCCAAAACCTGACATGGCTCTGTATAGCTCGTCTTTATAAATGCTATCGTGATTTGGAATTCCTGGGTAGTTTCCGGGATCTGCCGTAGCGTGAACATTTGATCGATTGTGGACTTTCCTGGTCTGAAACCACACTGATAGGGGCCAATCAGGTTGCTGACGAAAGGTTTCAGGCGTTCACATAGTATGGCAAAGAGGATCTTGTTGGCGATATTCAGGAGACTAATTCCTCTATAGTTGGCGCAGTTTAGAGGGTCTCCTTTCTTATGGATCGGGCAAACGATGCTGAGGTTCCATTCATCAGGCATACTTTCTTCTGCCCAAACTGTAGAGATGAGTTGGTGTATGCACTCCACCAGGTCATCTGCGGCCGCTTTAAAAAGTTCGGCGGGTAGTCCGTCTGGTCCAGCAGCTTTGTTGTTTTTGAGTTTAGATATTGCTATCCTTACTTCATTTTGGTCAGGTGGACGGAAGTTTTGTCTGTCATCATCCATGTTGAATGGTTCATTCTGCCTGACAGCGGGATTTTGGCCTTCATCGCCGTTTAACAGTCTGCAGAAATGGTCCTTCCATGTACTCAGCACCGACTGTGACTCTACTACGAGGTTTCCATTCCTATCTCTACAGGCTTCTGTGCGGGTTTTTTTTCCTTGGCATGTTCTTTTTACCTGTTGGTAAAACTTCCGCACGTTGTTCCTGGAATAGCATCTCTCAATATCTTCGATCGCGCGCTTCTCATGCTCTCTCTTTTTCTTTTGGAGAAGCAGGTGTTCTTCCCGTCTTTTCTGCTCGTAGAGCTCGCGAGCAGCTCTCGTCTTTCTTTGCAGCGCCGCTTTATATGCCTCTTGTTTGGCTGCATGGGCCTGCCTGCATTCTTCATCGAACCAGAGGTTTCGTGGTGGTGGTCTGGTGAAACCTAGCACATCAGTTGCGGCATCTCTGAGAGCTTGTAGGCAGTGTTGCCACTGGTCTTCAGCACTTGATGCTGGTGGTACTGGATTTCTAGAGAGGTTACGGGATATTCAATCGGCATAGGTTCTAGCGGTTTCTTGCGATTGCAGCTTTCCGACGTCATACTTCTTCACAGTGTTACTCCGTTGTTGTGGAGTTCGGGTTATTCGCATTCTTACCTTTGCTGCAACAAGGTAGTGATCTGAGTCGATGTTAGCCTGTCGGAAGGTGCGAACATCCAAGATACTTGTAGGCGTGTCTTGCATCGATCGCAACGTGATCAATCTGATTGACGGTTCTTTGATCCGGGTGTCCCTAAGTCCCTTTTTGTATATCGAAATGAGGAAACCGTGTGCTTGCAATGGTGACGTTATGTGCCGCTGCGAAGTCAATTAGCCTAAGTCCGTTTTCAGACGTTGTGTCGTGTAGGCTATGTTTACGATCTTAACGTCGTATTTAGGGCATTGCTCATATGTTTTGTCGAGGAGCTCATAGAAGTCATCCTTGGTGGCGTCATCTTTGTCCTCTGTTGGGGGCATGAGCGCATATAAGGCTAATGTTGGCAAATTTAGCCTTGATACGGATTGTCACAAGTCGCTCACTTACGTGTCGAAAGCCCAAGACTTCTTGCCTAAGTCTACCGCTTATGACGAATCCGCACCCAAATAAACGCTGTGGTCTTCTTGCACAATCACCGTAGTACACGTCACAGTTTTTCATCCTCCTTTTGCCCGGCCCATTTCATCGCACTTCCTGGATGGCAGTAATTCTTGCTCTGTAGTAGTCTAGGGCCTCCGCTAGTTGTTTGGATGCACGTGATCTGTTAAGAGTTCTAACATTCCACGTGCAGATCCGAAGGTCGTTGTCCTTGATTCGTTTTTCCGGGTCGTCAACAGTAAATCCGTCCTTTTCCGAGGCTATTGGTCGCTTCGCAACTTTTTCTTTTTTCCGTGGCAGGGTTTTCAACCCCACGCACAACCCCCAACCTGGAGGGCCAGGTCCTTTGTTGTATTCCTTGGACAAAAGGAACCGGAGAATCCGGAGTCAGTAACCCACTTCGGGGATATGAGCGCTGCTGTTGGCCCATTAAGGGTTCATCCGCCACCATCTCTATTTCAATGCCCTGACTTGCATTGAATTGTCCCAATGACCTTATCTCCAAATACGTCGAAGTAGCTCATTAGGGCGTCTGCTTCGTTGACTGTTGTCGCCACCGTTGATCCAATTGGTTGGGCTCATCCGCCGTACGTCCTCTTTCTGAGGGGCTCGTGCAAGACTTCTGCGAATCGATCAGAACAGTTATTAAATCAGAGCATTATAGTCCTGCTATTTTTTTCTGTGTTCCACACTCGCGCTTATAAGTTTAGCAGGAATGTCCGGATGGACAGACCAGTACCCGGTGGTTACCGCGGGGAGGTAAAATAAGCACAATTGCACGATATAGTTGCAGGGACTGTGTATCACCAGTTTGATGCCTTTCAGTGCCTACCCTATTCATACAGCACCCAACAGCACCAGCGTTTTACATTAGAAAAATAATATATAGATTTCCTGTTAATTAAAATCTATGTAGTTCACACTAAAAAAAATTATTCAAAAATCATACCTATAATCCTAGCACCATACTTCATTTGTTTTAGTTTTATATTGATTTATTTTTTATATAATTTTGCGCCGTTGTATCTAATGCGGATTCTAAGAACTCGTTCAACATTTTTAACTATTCATCTATTTTTTTTTTTACTTTTATTGTGACAAAGTTTTCAAAACCAAACAAAATCCAAATGAAATGCAAACTTCGGTCATATTTGGGAAATGTCAAATATTGTATGTAGGTATTGGTGCGGTTACGGATGGGAAGTCGGAGCGAGACAGAGACAGCAATAGTCGAAAATGAGATAGAGTGTCGGTTGAATGTGTGAATGGATTAAAAAAATTAATCAATGTAACGACTACATTTTTTTTAAAGTGGAAGTTGTGGTGGTTTTTATTTATTAGTTTTTATTGGGTTTGTACCTATTGAGTACCTTTCGTAATGTGTGTTGATTGATAAGTGATAATGGTGATGGGATTTACCTATAATTAATTCTGTTTTTTGTATAGGGATTGTTCCTTATGAGTATCTCTATGTGTGCTATGTCCGTTGCACAGGGAAGTGTAAAAAAAACAAACACGGCAAATGCATTCAAGAAAAAAAATGATGACCATGTTAAAAAGGTGTTTTGTACCTAACGAATTTTATCTCTTGTGGTGATCCTTTTTTCGGATGACCTTTGATGTAAAAAGGTGTTCATCCCTTATCATGACATACTATGAATATCATGAATATGTAGCAGAAAGTGTGTTGAGGAAAACATAAATTAAAGACTTTACGAAAGAGGATTTTGAATTAAATCTGTTAAGGCACTGTTGGATTCGAAAATTTAAACAATGTTACGGTTAAAATTTTTGAAAATTGAAAGTGGAAGTGGTGGTGGTTTTTGGTGGTAGTTGTTTTTTCAATCTTTTTTTTATTGGGTTTTTGTTTGAAAGTATTGTAGTGTATTATGTCCGTTGCACCTTGAAGTGCAATCAAAAGAACAATCGTGACAAATACGTTTTTGGTGGTGTTTTTTAAAGGGCTTAGTATCATTATGTGTATCATGGCCGTTGCACCGGCAAGTGCAATCAAAAGAACAAACGTGACAATTGCATTGAAGAAAAATATTATGGCCATGGACAAAGGTTTTTTTTCTGTACGTAATGAATTTTATCTCTCGTGGACGTGTTGGTGATCCTTTTTTCGGATGAAATGTTTTTTTTCCATCAACTTTATTATTATTATTCAAAAAAAAAATATTTTACAATATCATATATTCCTGCAAAACATAGGCTTTTCTGCAGAAGATTGATTATTTTAAGTTATAATAAAGTGAGCTTATTTTTATTTTTAAACTTACAAAAGTTAACAATTTCAAAGTAAGATTTTAATTTCGAATTACATAAACATTTTCAATATAGGTACAATAAGAAAATAAAAAATGAATTAAACAGAAAAAAGTTAAATATTTTCATTAAGGAAGAAATTTTTTAATTGTTTTTTTCTTGTTTTATAATTCTGTATTCGTTTAAGTTGTTGAGGTAAAGAATTTATAATGATGGAACAAGGTACTGCAGCAGTCTCTTACCATACGTGTTGTAGTGTCTTGTGATTTGAAGCATACCTTGTGCTCGTTGCCTGGTGTTGAATGGATTTTGTACCGGTCGAATGAAACAGTTGTTGTCTTGGTATTCTAAAACTATCTTCATTCTTAATATTTGCTCGACTTTAAGTACCCGAAAACTGTTTTCAGTTTGCTGCCTGTTATTATTTTGAATTATTTTTAGAGCTGAATTTTGTAGTCTTTGGAGCTTCTTGATATGAGTTGGTGCTGCGTTTCCCCAAGCAAGTACACCATACCTAAGCTTTGACTCTATTAAAGCATAATAAACCTGTCTCAAAACGTCCTCAGAAGCGTGATACTGCAAGTGTGAGAGTGCATAAAGGCCCTTCTTCAGATCAGTGTGTAGTTTGTCTATATGTTTGTTCCAAAGGAAATGACAATCAATAACAACTCCAAGATATTTGTAGCTTTCAACAACTTCGATGCATTCGTTGGGCGTGTTTGGACAGAAATCATTTCTGAAGTATATTTGCTTGTCGGTTTTTTAAAAATGTGGACTACGGATATGCATTAGTTTTGTTTTAGAAGCGTTAATTACCAATCCGTTGTCGTGACACCATCTTACAGCTTCGTCGAATTCCTCTTGCATTACCATTGTCGCCGAATCCTGAAACAATTGCAGTGTCATCAGCAAATGGAGTGCTTAACTTAAAAACCCGAAGAAGCTCGTTGGTATAAAGGATGAAAAGAAGTGGCCCCAAATTAGATTCTTGTGGAACTCCATAGTTAACATTCCTTGCTTCACTGTAAACATCCTTTATCTTGACAGTTTTGAATGATTGAGTGTATTAAAAGCCTTGCTGAAATCCATAAACATCGCAACCTTTATTTAAACTCTAATTCTTACAGTTAGAAAATTCACCAAGCAGTTGTCCTGTGTTTTTGTTCTTCTAAAATCCGTACTGGTATTTGTTTATAAGTGAGTGTTTTTCAATGAAACTTTGTAATCTACTAACAACTATTCCTTCTAGGCACTTTTCAAAGACCGGAAGTATTGAAATTGGTCTGTAATTAGTCAGTTGATTCTTTACTCCTCCTTTATAAATTGGTCTTACCACAGCAGTCTTAAGTAGTTTAGGTATTGTTGCTTCTGTTTAGCTTAAATTAATTATTTTGCACAAGATTGGAGCAAAATCTGCATGCTTTTGTATGTTCACTGCTCTGATGCCACTTCTTGTATAATGTGTCTCTTTTTTTACAATCTGCAATAAGGTTTGGTGTTATCCAGGGGTTGTTTTTCCGTATTTTTGAAACTTTTTTTATGACTGTTGATTTTCTGTAAATATGTTGTAGTTTACCATCAAAGTTATTATACATTCCTTCAGCATCCTCCTCTTCTAAAACCAAACTCCATTTTTCTTCTCGAATAGAATGGTTGAATTTCGAATTTATTATGTGTGAAGTACTAACAACCTGTTTTTCTGAATGTGTTTGAGTTTTTATATAGTACAGTGTTGGATAGTGGTCGGTGATTTTGCTTTCAATTACCGCAGTGTAAATTGGATTGTCGATTTTGCTAACTAAGATGTGATCAATCAACGACTTAGTTCCATTACGTGGATCAACTCTCGTGCACTTTGTTATGACGTTCCTCGACAATGCTAGCATTTCCAAATAATCTTCCTACATTCAAATTAACTTCGAGTTCATGTGTTTCGTTTGTGCTCTCCATTTTATTAACTATTTTAAATTACTATTTGTTCCGATAAAAAGAAACAACAATTTTTATACGCTTTTTATATTGTTCACGTCTCTATCAGTATTAATAATTATAGATTGTGTGTTCTCGCTTCTACGTGCTAATACTTTTTTCGCACTCTCCCACACATATTTCCAGTTTTCTTGCTTTGCTTTTTCTTTTGTCAACCACAAGAGATGCTTATTGTGCCTTGTTAGCTGATTGTTAACATAAATTGTACCATCGAACTCAGCTAGCATAGAATTTGTATTGTTGTTGTTTGTGTTTTTTCTGACAGCAGGAACTTAACAATTATATTTGATTTTTCGGGTTTTTTTTATATTTGTTCTATAAATGTCGGTTATATCGTTATCATTAATAACATTGTTAATTGTTTTTCCTAAACCTTTTATAACCTCTATCAAATTTTCTTGCGCAGTTAGTGGAATGTTTTTATATCTATATTGTTACTAAGCATTTGTTGTTCTATGCTGTTAATATGTGTTTGCATATTTTCTATTATGATGTTTTTCTGTTTATTTGTTTCTTTTAATTCGTTAATTTCTTTGGTGAAACTTGCAACTAGATCATTGTTTTTAATCATGTTTGTGTTAATATCGTCGTATTTACTTCCCAGGAATTCACAGCTTGCGGTTATTTTATTTAATTGATCTCTCAAATAACGGATCTCAGTTAGCACAGCTTGGTTGTCGTTGCCGTTCTTAAATAAGTTCCCCATTGTTGTTGTCGGGGCTGTTAATCGGTCTAGTACGCTTTGCTGCCTGTAAATCTGGTGTATGCGATCTAGGTGGATCTGCATTTTCGCGGAGTTGGCCTTCGTTCCTACAAATGTGGCATCTCCAGGAATCCTTCCGCACTCCCATGGTCCTCCAAGTTCTTTCTGTGACCGTTGTACATTGATAAACAGTTCGCGCTTGCAACAAGAACATTCAACAAAGTCTCCTTAAAACGGGAGAGAATCACCACAAGACGCACACGCACTCATCTTGAAAGCTCCAGCCAATTAAAACAAAGAAAATATGTGCATATATGCAATGTGTTAGCTTAACGTATTATAATTTATCTGAACTTCAATAAATATTCAATTAATCACTTTTTTCTTTCAATGTTTCAATTCTTCAAAAGTTCTTTGGCAAGAAACAAATAAAAAAAAAAGAGTTAGATTTGAATGACTATGGATGGAAATCTACTTGAAAAATAAAAATTGCAACCAGGAATAAATATAAAAACACGTCTATTCACTTCGACTCAGGTTTTACACAATGAAGCAAAATACACACCCTTAGGATGAATTCTTATGAATATCATGATAATGTTTAGCAGAAAGCATGTTAAGTAAAGCAGAAATTAAAGATTTTATAGAGGAGGATTTTGATTTCAAATCTGAGTTGAATTTTATTACAGTGTAAGGGACATTTCTTAATTTTTTGAAAAGTGAAGTGAGCCATGCGGTGATGGAAATTGGTGATGGTTTTAATTTAGTATTTTTTTTATAAGATTTGTGCCTTGTTTGCGTATCATGAGTATATCGGGAAGTATAATAGAAAAAACAATACAAGTGCGAATAAGGACCTTATTTGAAAATTTAAAATAATTTATTTGACCCTAAAACGTAAACTACGTTTTTAATAAAACGTACATTACGTTAACAACCTCATTTACGTTTAAAACTCAAAACGTAATTTACGTTTAAAACATGATTTACGTTTAAACGTAAATTACGCACACTCCGTTCAATGCACTTTTCAATCGTATTTTTAATTTGTTCGTTAACATACTTTTTAGTAGCATCATTCGTGAAATCTATAGGTTTTCTCGAAAGTGATTGTAAGTTTAGGTTTTCTTGCTTCATAGTCATTAGTGCTTCCTTTAAAGAAGAGTCTTTCTGGTTTCTTAGTATACTAATTTCATTATTTATAGTTTTCAAGATTTCTTCCAAAGAGGAATCGATGTGCTTTCTAATACTTAATTCCTTAAGGCATATATCCTTTGGAGGCAGCTTGGTGTGAGTACTCGGGTTTTTTACCAATGTTGTTTAAATATTTACTATCCATATCAAAATCACCAGACGGTAGGAGTTTAAATCCTATTCCTGGAGGACCAAAAAGGTTTTTGAAAAAAAAGTCTTGGAGTTCCTACCGAACTTGTCAACGTTCATTCTTAATATGTAAAAGATTTGGTTTTTAAATAATGCTAATAATATTTGACTCCTTTATTTCTTCAATAATAGAATTGATTTTATTTTGGTGCTTGTTGTTTCCAGCATTTTTAGATGCTTTCTTTGTATATAGAACCTATAGTTCATCAGTGTTCGAAAACTAGCGCCATCTAGTTCGTCTACATCTCTCTAAAGTGGAGACCGCAACGTAGACTTTTAGTCGGGGAAATGTACTCAACACATATGCAATGTTAGAAAAAGACAGAACGACAAAAAGTAATAGCAGTGAGAAGGATACAAACCATGAACACTTTTTCATGTTATTTCATTACCAATTTCTTAAAATAAGCGATAATGAGGGAATGAAAGATAGTTATTTAGACAGGTATGTGAGGAGTTTTAATTTCTGCCTTGAAAATACACTGTTTTTGGTAGGGTTTTTTTTATAGATACGGAAACAGGATGAAATTTACCTATTTAACGATTTTTGTTGAAATTTGATATTTGTGTACAACTTTGAATGGTTACCATGTTTGATTATTATATCAATTTTTTTAAGTCTGCAAAAATTTAATTTAAGTTGAAGTACCTACCTAGTTACTTATTTTACAAATAAAACACATTGTTTGCATATGTATGTTATTGCTTTAGATTATATTCACTTATCACGTCAAATAATCTAGTACTAAATATACTACTAACTACTAAATATAGTACTAAATCTACTACTTACTACAAAATGTAGAACTAAATATACTACTAAGTACTAAATCTAGTACTTAATATAATACGATAGTACTAAATTCTAGTACTAAGTACTAAAAATCTAGTACCAAAATACTATTGTACCAACAACATAGTACCAACTGGCACCAGTTTTATATTTAACTAGCGTTCAAAATTGAACAATATATATTAAAACTTTAAAAAGTCGAATCCGAATATGGCAACATTGGTAGTTGATTTTGGTATAAGAAATACAGAAAATACAGAAATAACAAAATTCCTTTAAAAATGCAAAATCCAAAAAAAAATTGAAGACGCACAATCTTGGTTTGTTTACGAAAAGTCAAAGAGAAATCCACTAATTTTTGTTTCCCTAACTCAACCATACCATATGGTCTAGTGTCACTTTTTGAACCTTTCACTCGTACTTATTATTCATTATTTCTGCCTATTCTTGTACTCGTTCTAATTAAAGACTTTTTTGAAACAAATCATACAACCTACTCTTTCATCATTATATTTCTTTCTACTCTCCAAAGCCCATACAAAATGAATATCGTGTTGACAGAAAAAGCTATTGCGGCTCTACCTCGCCTAACTAGAAGCTGCCTCATGATACTACTATAGGTTTCATATACAAGGATGCCATTAAAAGTCTTAGTCGATTAAAAAGTTCATTAGGATCATTCCAGTACACATATCCAATGTTTTTGTTTGGAATGCCCATCAGTTCACCCTTGAGCCCAATTTCGGACGTACCGTGAAATATAGAAATTGTTTTTTTAGCCGTACAACACGACTTGGAATGGTTTAACCGGCGAGATTTTCTCTTGCCATTTCAATATGCAATAATTCAAAACCAATGTTAATCGACAACTCCTATCTCTCCCCTCCCTATCTTCCTAATGCCCGCGCAGTGTGTTACATTCAAAGGGAAACAAGTAGTCCCTTGTGCGCGCGTTAATTATAAAAAAAAAAATATTTCATCTCAATTATATCAGAATATGATTTGCATATTTTTCCGTTTTCATTTGTAAGCATTCTTAGCGATCTCAAATATATGGTCATTCCAACGGAGGTCGTCGTTGATACACATACCGAGTACTGAGAGCTTTTCGGTTTCTTCGATGTAAGTGCCATTCATGGACAATGGCATTGGGGGAATGTTTAGCTTTAACGACAGAAGACAGCATTGAGTTTTCGAAGCATTAAACTCCACACGATTTCTATTACCCCATTTGACAATGCTGTATAAATCGGAGTTTAATTAGCTTGACATATGGTACCGTTGAAATTGTACGTCCGAAGGCGAAGGACGTGATTTATCGAACGAATATGAAAAGCTAAGGGTAGAGTCGTCAGCAAAACAGTTAAGTGGATTAGAAGTAACAGACAGAAGATCGTTTATAAAAATCAAGAAAAGAGTCGGAGACAGAACAGAGCCCTGGGGCACACCAGCATTTATTTTGTGCGAATCAGACTTGAATCCGTCCAATACAACTTGTATTGAACGGTCCAGAAGATAGCTTCTAATCCAACGAACAAGTTTATCATCGATCTCAAAAGCACGCATTTTCGATAAGAGAGCTTCATGCCAAACTCTGTTAAATGCCTTGGAGATATCAAGAGCAATAATCTTACTTTCACCAAAGCGATGTAAAGATTTGTTCCACTGTTCGGTGAGATATGCCATCAGATCACCAGTGGAACGGTTGCTGCGGAAGCCGTACTGACGGTCATGGAGAAGCTTTCGATCTTCGAGATATTCCTTAAGCTGACGGTTAATCAGTGTTTCCATGACCTTAGAACGAAGGGATGTCAGTGCTATGGGTCGGTAGGAAGAGGGGGAGGATGGGTCACCTTTCTTAGGGACAGGCTGGACAAATGCTGTTTTCCATCTTCTAGGAAAGAATCCAGAAGAGTAGGAGCGATGGAAAAGCTTACGCAGTGGCTTTGCCAGTGTGGAAGAACACCTCTTCAGAAGAATCGGGGTATACCATCCGGGCCAGCGGATTTGTGTATATCGAGATCTTTGAGAACTCTTGCTACTGTACGAGTGCGGAAAAAAATCTGTCCCATGGAAAAATTTACATTCTCAAGTACAGGAGGGGCAACGTTGCTTTGAGGCAGCGTGGAGCTGGCAGCGAAATGGGCGGCGAGCAAGTTTGCCTTCTCTGAAGAGTAAACAATTGGTTTGTTTTTGTCGATGAGCGTTGGAACCGAAGATGTCGAGGAGTTTTTTATATTTTTTTACAAATGACCAAAAATTTTTACTGCCTTTGGGACACTGCAGAATTTTTTGCCGTAATTTTTGGTCATGCAAAAACTTGGTTCTTTCAATAACGGAGTTGCATGAGTTCCTAGCTTGCTTGTGCTTTTTCCGATTTTCCTCTGTAGAGTTGGCTTTGTAAGATCGGAAACTTACTTCTTTGAGCTTAGGTTTGATGCTTTTTACTCTGTTAGGAAGAAAAGCACGCATCCCTAGAAGAATCAAATTTGTGATCATTTCAGCACTGGCATCAATGTCACTATCGAGGAAGCATAGTGACCAGTTAAAGTTTCGGAAAAAGATATTCAGGCCGTCCCAGCGGGCTTTCTCGTATTGCCAAACGGTCCTGGTGGAAAGTTTTTCTTTAACTGGATGGGTGGGGGATGAGAAATTAGCTGAAATGATACAATGGTCTGAATTGCCAAATGGAGAAGTTACACTAATGGTATATTTATCAGGGTGAGAAGTAAGAAACAAGTCAAGAGTATGGGCGGCTTGCCTAGCAACATCCGGTATACGCGTTGGCACATCGATCAGTTGGGTAAGGTGATGTAACCCGGCAAAGAGCTCGACATACCTTCCTTCGGATGTTGTCTGACCAGAATATAGGAGCCAGTTGGAATTGTGTACATTGAAATCGCCCGCAATAACGATTTCAGTGCGAAGACAAAGGGAAACAATTTTCGAGATGGAATCAGACAGTGCATCAAACTCGTTACAAGTCGAATAACTGTCAAGATTTGGAATACCTGTAAATAAAACAATAATGAATGACATGCTTGCGGACAGTGAATTTGAGCCATAAGAAGTTAAAGTCCGTGTTGGAACATTGCCCATATTGGGGAAGGCTCTGGCAAGCAATATCATTCCTAACATAGACCACGAGACCATGATGGGGAAAGAGTAATGGCACCAAGCTATACCCATGTAGAGCAAATTCTGATAAATCAGTATTTACTCCAACCTGAGTTTCACTTAATTGCCAAAACTGCTGGCCTGTGTTGAACAGTGTAGACGTACACGTGAAAGAAATTCATTCTTAAACCACGAACATTTGAATACACGACACAAAAATCACTTACCATTTAAAAATACTTACATACAAAAACACAACTCTGATTAAGTCGAACTGCGCAGTGAAAATCCAAATTAACTTCTGTATATATATATTTCTGTTTACGTGGATTTTTCTTAAGCACCTATTCAATGAGACCAGGAGTTCGAGTGAAAGCTTCATCACCAATAGGGGAGGAGGGGACGGTTGTGGACAAATTGTATAAACCGTAAATTTGTGTCTTCAATATGGTTATAATATCAAAACTTTTTTTATCATCTGATAAGTTAAGGCTTCCTCTCATTTGTCTCTAAATATAAACTTGATATGATTTCACGTTATAAAGTTTTTTATAATTACATCAACAAACATATTCTGTCCACATCCGCCCTACCAAGGGGTGGATTAGGACGCAGACCAAAATAAATGGGGTGGAAGTGGACAGCTTGGAAAACAACCGATGCATAATTTAAAACAAACTTTAAGTATGTTTAAAAGTCTGTAAAACATTTAATTATTCCACAAAAGTATTATACATATATAATTTAATTCATTAAATAAAGGAATTATTTCATAAATAGCTTTTAGACCCATATTGTAGTTTTTGAAACCAACGGAAAATTTAAAAAAGGATTCTGAACGCGGGGTTCCGGGCATATTGGTAGCTTTTGGCAATTTTTTTGTTATCTGGTTTCTATCAATAAAGCTTTCATCTGGGTCCTCCGGAAATACAAAACTATCTACCGCTTGAGCACATTTTTTCAGGAATCTGATTAAGAACTTTCACGACTACTCCAACAAAGAACTTAGGAACCTTTTTGCCATAGATTTTGACATGAACATAGTCACCTTCTTCAACATCTTCCGGTGGACCCATGTCCAATGGATCAATTTCTTCTATTGACATGTCCCGATCTTTGTCCGAATCCATATAAACTACTTGCTGTTCGTCATCCTCTGAAGAAGATGGCTCAATCTGAATTTTCACTCTCTTTACAGATTTGGTTTTGGCTGTTTTTTTTCCTTTAACAGCCGTTTTCGCTCCTTTTCAGCTCGTTCTTCAAAAATTCTGTCCTTTTCTGGAGTGCTGGTTAAAATTGAGGAACACTTTTTCTTTCTTCCCTTTTTTGTTAGACCCCTCTTCAATGCTTTGGGAAACGGGCGCACTTGTTCTGGGGTTATTGGATGTGACATATTTTCAACCAATATCTCATCATTTACAGGACAATTGGAATCATCCGATTCAGGAACCTTGTTTTCGGTTGTAGGTGTTACTTCTTCGGCAATATGGGTGCTGTTTTCAATCGGAACGTCAGTAGAAATAGCTTTTCCCGGATGTTTTGCTGACCAAATGTTAAACAAGGCTCTTAAGCGTGATTTAAAGGGCCCGAACACTGCAACATCTGCGTGGGTGAGGTGGAAAAGTAAGCAAAACGAGTCCAATTTCACGACAGTACATAACTAATTCTATTGAACAGTGAGTCTCGTAGTTGTCGAGAAGAACAAGCACCGGATTTTCCTTAGACGCATGAGTGTATTTTTTGATGTGCTGAGCTACTTTGAAAAATGACTCGCTGTTCATCCAACCGCTTTGAACTGCTAAGCCGAGGCTATACTCAGGTGCACCTACCAAAAAGCTTTCTTTGAAAAACACCCTCGGGAATATATATACAGGGAGAATAGCATTCCCATTCGCTATCACCATTCCCACGAATGTTACTTGTTCGCCACGTTCTGCACCTACTGCCTGGCCTACTTGCTTGCATCCGGTTCTTGCAATAATTCTTGGCGCTTGTAAAACCGTTCTTATGCCAGATTCATCTACATTTACGATTCTTTCTGCAGTGAAATTGAAGTGCGTTTGAACTTTCGTCAGATTTTTAAAGAAGCTCTTTACGTTGTTCTCATTGAAACTTAGATTTCTTACGGTTGAAGTATTCTCTGGCTTACGCAAAGAGAGTGTTGGATGCCACTTCATAAATGACTGCATCCAATCAACCCCAGCAATCTTAATTTCTTGCCAAGGCGCTGGAGTTCGCCTTTCTAATTTGCATAGTTGAAAGACAGTCGACGTGTACGTAATGAGTTTCTCTCTCGTGGACGTGTTAGTGATCCTTTTTTCGGATGAAATGTTTTTTTTCCATCAACTTTATTATTATTATTCAAAAAAAAATATTTTACAATATCATATATTCTTGCAAAACATAGGCTTTTCTGCAGAAGATTGTTTATTTTAAGTTATAATAAAGTGAGCTGATTTTTATTTTTAAACTTACAAAAGTTAACAATTTCAAAGTAAGATTTTAATTTCGAATTACATAAAAATTTTCAATATAGGTACAATAAGAAAATAAAAAATGAATTAAACAAAAAAAAGTTAAATATTTTCATTAAGGAAGAAATTTTTTAATCGTTTTTTTCTTGTTTTATAATTCTGTATTCGTTTAAGTTGTTGAGGTAAAGAATTTATAATGATGGAACAAGGTACTGCAGCAGTCTCTTACCATACGTGTTGTAGTGTCTTGTGATTTGAAGCATACCTTGTGCGCGTTGCCTGGTGTTGAATGGATTTTGTACCGGTCGAATGAAACAGTTGTTGTCTTGGTATTCTTAAACTATCGTCATTCATAATATTTGCTCGACTTTAAGTACCCGAAATTTGTTTTCAGTTTGCTGCCTGTTACTATTTTGAATTATTTTTAGAGCTGAATTTTTGTAGTCTTTGGAGCTTCTTGATATGAGTTGGTGCTGCGTTTCCCCAAGCAAGTACACCATACCTTAGCTTTGACTCTATTAAAGCATAATAAACCTGTCTCAAAACGTCCTCAGAAGCGTGATACTGCAAGTGTGAGAGTGCATAAAGGCCCTTCTTCAGATCAGTGTGTAGTTTGTCTATATGTTTGTTCCAAAGGAAATGACAATCAATAACAACTCCAAGATATTTGTAGCTTTCAACAACTTCGATGCATTCGTTGGGCGTGTTTGGACAGAAATCATTTCTGAAGTATATTTGCTTGTCGGTTTTTTAAAAATGTGGACTACGGATATGCATTAGTTTTGTTTTAGAAGCGTTAATTACCAATCCGTTGTCGTGACACCATCTTACAGCTTCGTCGAATTCCTCTTGCATTACCATTGTCGCCGAATCCTGAAACAATTGCAGTGTCATCAGCAAATGGAGTGCTTAACTTAAAAACCCGAAGAAGCTCGTTGGTATAAAGGATGAAAAGAAGTGCCCCCAAATTAGATTCTTGTGGAACTCCATAGTTAACATTCCTTGCTTCACTGTAAACATCCTTTATCTTGACAGTTTTGAATGATTGAGTGTATTAAAAGCCTTGCTGAAATCCATAAACATCGCAACCTTTATTTAAACTCTCATTCTTACAGTTAGCAAATTCACCAAGCAGTTGTCCTGTGTTTTTGTTCTTCTGAAATCCGTACTGGTATTTGTTTATAAGTGAGTGTTTTTCAATGAAACTTTGTAATCTACTAACAACAATTCCTTCTAGGCACTTTTCAAAGACCGGAAGTATTGAAATTGGTCTGTAATTAGTCAGTTGATTCTTTACTCCTCCTTTATAAATTGGTCTTACCACAGCAGTCTTAAGTAGTTTAGGTATTGTTGCTTCTGTTTAGCTTAAATTAATTATTTTGCACAAGATTGGAGCAAAATCTGCATGCTTTTGTATGTTCACTGCTCTGATGCCACTTCTTGTATAATGCGCCTCTTTTTTTACAATCTGCAATAAGGTTTGGTGTTATCCAGGGGTTGTTTTTCCCTATTTTTGAAACTTTTTTTATGACTGTTGATTTTCTGTAAATATGTTGTAGTTTACCATCAAAGTTATTATACATTCCTTCAGCATCCTCCTCTTCTAAAACCAAACTCCATTTTTCTTCTCGAATAGAATGGTTGAATTTCGAATTTATTATGTGTGAAGTACTATCAACCTGTTTTTCTGAATGTGTTTGAGTTTTTATATAGTAGAGTGTTGGATAGTGGTCGGTGATTTTGCTTTCAA
Source organism: Platycheirus rosarum (assembly GCA_963971375.1). Lineage (NCBI taxonomy): Eukaryota > Metazoa > Arthropoda > Insecta > Diptera > Syrphidae > Platycheirus > Platycheirus rosarum. The sequence goes on from OZ020508.1 coordinate 99,045,607, forward strand.
TTACCGCAGTGTAAATTGGATTGTCGATTTTGCTAACTAAGATGTGATCAATCAAAGACTTAGTTCCACTGCACTTTGTTATGACGTTCCTCGACAATGCTAGCATTTCCAAATAATCTTTTACATAACTTATGTTTAATTTAGATTTTTGGACATCAATATTTATATCACCTAACAAAATATATTCTTCATTTTTCCTTATCGTTCTTAAATCGTTACCAAGTTCTTCAATAAATGCAGCTTTACTAAAACCTGGTGGTATTCCAATCATATATGTTGTTTTATTCTCTTCCATGAACTAAATTTAAATGCCTTCATATGAAACCGTTGAGGAAAATATTCTTTGGTGATTTAACTTATTACGAATAAACATTATTATTCCTCCTCCTCTTTGATCATTTCGATTTATAATTTTCTTGTTGAAAACCATTAAGTTGATAAAATCAATTCTCTTCCTCTTTAATGTTCGTTTCTACCAGAATAATTACATCTAATTCATTTATAAAGTGATTAATATTCAAACATAAAATACTCCAGTGTAGGCGCATTGATTTTATATTAAAACATAGATAGCAACATTTATTATTTTTTAATTTACTTACATTTATGCCGCTAAAGCCATGTATTACCCTACATTCAAATTAACTTCGAGTTCATGTGTTTCATTAGCATTTGTTGTTCTATGCTGTTAATATGTGTTTGCATATTTTCTATTATGATGTCTTTCTGTTTATTTGTTTCTTTTAATTCGTTAATTTCTTTGGTGAAACTTGCAACTAGATCATTGTTTTTAATCATGTTTGTGTTAATATCGTCGTATTTACTTCCCAGGAATTCACAGCTTGCGGTTATTTTATTTAATTGATCTCTCAAATAACGGATCTCAGTTAGCACAGCTTGGTTGTCGTTGCCGTTGTTAATAAGTTCCCCATTGTTGTTGTCGGGGCTGTTAATCGGTCTAGTACGCTTTGCTGCCTGTAAATCTGGTGTATGCGATCTAGGTGGATCTGCATTTTCGCGGAGTTGGCCTTCGTTCCTACAAATGTGGCATCTCCAGGAATCCTTCCGCACTCCCATGGTCCTCCAAGTTCTTTCTGTGACCGTTGTACATTGATAAACAGTTCGCGCTTGCAACAAGAACATTCAACAAAGTCTCCTTAAAACGGGAGAGAATCACCACAAGACGCACACGCACTCATCTTGAAAGCTCCAGCCAATTAAAACAAAGAAAATATGTGCATATATGCAATGTGTTAGCTTAACGTATTATAATTTATCTGAACTTCAATAAATATTCAATTAATCACTTTTTTCTTTCAATGTTTCAATTCTTCAAAAGTTCTTTGGCAAGAAACAAATAAAAAAAAAAGAGTTAGATTTGAATGACTATGGATGGAAATCTACTTGAAAAATAAAAATTGCAACCAGGAATAAATATAAAAACACGTCTATTCACTTCGGCTCAGGTTTTACACAATGAAGTAAAATACACACCCTTAGGATGAATTCTTATGAATATCATGATAATGTTTAGCAGAAAGCATGTTAAGTAAAGCAGAAATTAAAGATTTTATAGAGGAGGATTTTGATTTCAAATCTGAGTTGAATTTTATTACAGTGTAAGGGACATTTCTTAATTTTTTGAAAAGTGAAGTGAGCCATGCGGTGATGGAAATTGGTGGTGGTTTTAATTTAGTATTTTTTTTATAAGATTTGTGCCTTGTTTGCGTATCAGGAGTATATCGGGAAGTATAATAGAAAAAACGATACAAGTGCGAATAAGGACCTTATTTGAAAATTTAAAATAATTTATTTGACCCTAAAACGTAAACTACGTTTTTAATAAAACGTACCTCATTTACGTTTAAAACTCAAAACGTAATTTACGTTTAAAACATGATTTACGTTTAAACGTAAATTACATTTAAAACATGATTTACGTTTAAACGTAAATTACGCACACTCCGTTCAATGAACTTTTCAATCGTATTTTTAATTTGTTCGTTAAAATACTTTTTAGTAGCATCATTCGTGAAATCTACAGGTTTTCTCGAAAGTGATTGTAAGTTTAGGTTTTCTTGCTTCATAGTCATTAGTGCTTCCTTTAAAGAAGAGTCTTTCTGGTTTCTTAGTACACTCATTTCATTATTTATAGTTTTCAAGATTTCTTCCAAAGAGGAATCGATGTGCTTTCTAATACTTAATTCCTTAAGGCATATATCCTTTGGAGGCAGCTTGGTGTGAGTACTCGGGTTTTTTACCAATGTTGTTTAAATATTTACTATCCATATCAAAATCACCAGACGGTAGGAGTTTAAATCCTATTCCTGGAGGACCAAAAAGGTTTTTGAAAAAAAAATCTTGGAGTTCCTACCGAACTTGTCAACGTTCATTCTTAATATGTAAAAGATTTGGTTTTTAGATAATGCTAATAATATTTGACTCCTTTATTTCTTCAATAATAGAATTGATTTTATTTTGGTGCTTGTTGTTTCCAGCATTTTTAGATGCTTTCTTTGTATATAGAACCTATAGTTCATCAGTGTTCGAAAACTAGCGCCATCTAGTTCGTCTACATCTCTCTAAAGTGGAGACCGCAACGTAGACTTTTAGTCGGGGAAATGTACTCAACACATATGCAATGTTAGAAAAAGACAGAACGACAAAAAGTAATAGCAGTGAGAAGGAAACAAACCATAAACACTTTTTCATGTTATTTCATTACCAATTTCTTAAAATAAGCGATAATGAGAGAGTGAAAGATAGTTATTTAGACAGGTATGTGAGGAGTTTTAATTTCTGCCTTAAAATACACTGTTTTTGGTAGGTTTTTTTTTATAGATTCGGAAACAGGATGAAATTTACCTATTTAACGATTTTTGTTGAAATTTGATATTTGGTTTGATTTTTTTGTGTACAATTTTGAATGGTTACCATGTTTGATTTTTATATCAATTTTTTTAAGTCTGCAAAAATTTAATTTAAGTTGAAGTACCTACCTAGTTACTTATTTTACAAATAAAACACATTGTTTGCATATGTATGTTATTGCTTTAGAGTATATTCACTTATCACGTCAAATAATCTAGTACTAAATATACTACTAACTACTTAATATAGTACTAAATCTACTACTTATTACAAAATATAGTACTAAATATACTACTAAGTACTAAATCTAGTACTTAATATAATACGATAGTACTAAATTCTAATACTAAGTACTAAAAATCTAGTACCAAAATACTATTGTACCAACAACATAGTACCAACTGGCACCAGTTTTATATTTAACTAGCGTTCAAAATTGAACAATATATATTAAAACTTTAAAAAGTCGAATCCGAATATGGCAACATTGGTAGTTGATTTTGGTATAAGAAATACAGAAAATACAGAAATAACAAAATTTCTTTAAAAATGCAAAATCCAAAAAAAAAATTGAAGACCCACAATCTTGGTTTGTTTACGAAAAGTCAAAGAGAAATCCACTAATTTTTGTTTCCCTAACTCAACCATACCATATGGTCTAGTGTCACTTTTTGAACCTTTCACTCGTACTTATTATTCATTATTTCTGCCTATTCTTGTACTCGTTCTAATTAAAGACTTTTTTCAAACAAACCATACAACCTACTCTTTCATCATTATATTTCTTTCTACTCTCCAAAGCCCATACAAATGAATATCGTGTTGACAGAAAAAGCTATTGCGGCTCTACCTCGCTTAACTAGAAGCTGCCTCATGATACTACTATAGGTTTCATATACAAGGATGCCATTAAAAGTCTTAGTCGATTAAAAAGTTCATTAGGATCATTCCAGTACACATATCCAATGTTTTTGTTTAAAATGCCCATCAGTTCACCCTTGAGCCCAATTTCGGACGTACCGTGAAATATAGAGATTGTTTTTTTAGCCGTACAACACGACTTTGGAATGGTTTACCCGGCGAGATTTTCCCTTGCCATTTCAATATGCAATTATACAAAACCAATGTTAATCGACACCTCCTATCTCTGCCCTCCCTATCTTCCTAATGCCCGCGCAGTGTGTTACATTAAAAGGGAAACAAATAGTCCCTTGTGCGCGCGTTAATTACAAAAAAAAAAAAATATTTCATCTCAATTATATCAGAATATGATTTGCCTAGTTTTTCATTTTCATTTGTAAGCCTGTCAATAAGTTTCTTAAATATTTGAGTATATTTAACACCTCTATTGGCTTTGATTCGAGAAGAACTGTTGTGATTAATTCTATGTGCATTAGCTAGTTTTATGTAAAATTCTCCCATATTGTTCTAAGGTGGTTGGGTGCTGTATGAATAGGGTAGGCACTGAAAGGTATCAAACTTGTGATGCACAGTCGCTGCAACTATATCGTACACATCAATTGTGCTTATTTTACCTCCCCGCGGTAACCGCCGGGTACTGGTCTGTCCATCCGGACATTCCTGCTAAACTTATAACCGCGAGTGTTGAACACAGAAAAAATAGCAACACTATAATGCTCTGCTTTAATGACTGTTCTGATCGATTCGCAGAAGTCTTGCACGAGCCCCTCAGAAAGAGGACGTACGGCGGATGAGCCCAACCAATTGGACCAACGGTGGCGTCAACAGTCAACGAAGCAGAAGCCCTAATGAGCTACTTCGACGTATTTGGAGATAAAGTCATTAGGACAATTCAATGCAAGTCAGGGCATTGAAATAGAGATGGTGGCGGATGAACCCTTAATGGGCCAACGGCAGCGCTCATATCCCCGAAGTGGGTTACTGACTCCGGATTCTCCGGTTCCTTTTGTCCAAGGAATCCAACAAAGGACCTGGCCCTCCAGGTTGGGGGTTGTGCGTGGGGTTAACAACCCTGCCACGGAAAAAAAAAAAAAGTTGCGAAGCGACCAATAGCCTCGGAAAAGGACGGATTTACTGTTGACGACCCGGAAAAACGAATCAAGGACAACGACCTTCGGATCTGCACGTGGAGTGTTAGAACTCTTAACAGATCACGTGCATCCAAACAACTAGCGGAGGCCCTAGACTACTACAGAGCAAGAATTACTGCCATCCAGGAAGTGCGATGAAATGGGCCGGGCAAAAGGAGGATGAAAAACTGTGACGTGTACTACGGTGATTGTGCAAGAAGACCACAGCGTTTATTTGGGTGCGGATGCGTCATAAGCGGTAGACTTAGGCAAGAAGTCTTGGGCTTTCGACACGTAAGTGAGCGACTTGTGACAATCCGTATCAAGGCTAAATTCGCCAACATTAGTCTTATATGCGCTCATGCCCCCACAGAGGACAAGGATGACGCCACCAAGGATGACTTCTATGAGCTCCTCGACAAAACCTATGAGCAATGCCCTAAATACGACGTTAAGATCGTACTAGGCGATTTTAATGCCAAAAAAAAATGAGGAAATCGCCAGAACCTATGCCGATCGCTTTTGGCAATTTTTTTGTTATCTGGTTTCTATCAATAAAGCTTTCATCTGGGTCCTCCGGAAATACAAAACTATCTACCGCTTGAGCACATTTTTTCAGGAATCTGATTAAGAACTTTCACGACTACTCCAACAAAGAACTTAGGAACCTTTTTGCCATAGATTTTGACAAGAACATAGTCACCTTCTTCAACATCTTCCGGTGGACCCATGTCCAATGGATCAATTTCTTCTATTGACATGTCCCGATCTTTGTCCGAATCCATATAAACTACTTGCTGTTCGTCATCCTCTGAAGAAGATGGCTCAATCTGAATTTTCACTCTCTTTACAGATTTGGTTTTGGCTGTTTTTTTTCCTTTAACAGCCGTTTTCGCTCCTTTTCAGCTCGTTCTTCAAAAATTCTGTCCTTTTCTGGAGTGCTGGTTAAAATTGAGGAACACTTTTTCTTTCTTCCCTTTTTTGTTAGACCCCTCTTCAATGCTTTGGGAAACGGGCGCACTTGTTCTGGGGTTATTGGATGTGACATATTTTCAACCAATATCTCATCATTTACAGGACAATTGGAATCATCCGATTCAGGAACCTTGTTTTCGGTTGTAGGTGTTACTTCTTCGGCAATATGGGTGCTGTTTTCAATCGGAACGTCAGTTACACATGCTGGTAGAAATTCTTCAGCGCTGAAAACACTTTCATTTAATGGAAAACATCCAGATTTTTTGAATCAAGATAGGATATTTTTGCGAGAAAAGGCTTCTTGAAATGGCTCACAAGAAAGTCCAGCAATGTCCGAGATAGAAATAGCTTTTCCCGGATGTTTTGCTGACCAAATGTTAAACAAGGCTCTTAAGCGTGATTTAAAGGGCCCGAACACTGCAACATCTGCGTGGGTGAGGTGGAAAAGTAAGCAAAACGAGTCCAATTTCACGACAGTACATAACTAATTCTATTGAACAGTGAGTCTCGTAGTTGTCGAGAAGAACAAGCACCGGATTTTCCTTAGACGCATGAGTGTATTTTTTGATGTGCTGAGCTACTTTGAAAAATGACTCGCTGTTCATCCAACCGCTTTGAACTGCTAAGCCGAGGCTATACTCAGGTGCACCTACCAAAAAGCTTTCTTTGAAAAACACCCTCGGGAATATATATACAGGGAGAATAGCATTCCCATTCGCTATCACCATTCCCACGAATGTTACTTGTTCGCCACGTTCTGCACCTACTGCCTGGCCTACTTGCTTGCATCCGGTTCTTGCAATAATTCTTGGCGCTTGTAAAACCGTTCTTATGCCAGATTCATCTACATTTACGATTCTTTCTGCAGTGAAATTGAAGTGCGTTTGAACTTTCGTCAGATTTTTAAAGAAGCTCTTTACGTTGTTCTCATTGAAACTTAGATTTCTTGCGGTTGAAGTATTCTCTGGCTTACGCAAAGAGAGTGTTGGATGCCGCTTCATAAATGACTGCATCCAATCAACCCCAGCAATCTTATTTTCTTGCCAAGGCGCTGGAGTTCGCCTTTCTAATTTGCATAGTTGAAAGACAGTCGACGTGTACGTAATGAGTTTCTCTCTCGTGGACGTGTTGGTGATCCTTTTTTCGGATGAAATGTTTTTTTCCATCAACTTTATTATTATTATTCAAAAAAAAAAATATTTTACAATATCATATATTCCTGCAAAACATAGGCTTTTCTGCAGAAGATTGATTATTTTAAGTTATAATAAAGTGAGCTTATTTTTATTTTTAAACTTACAAAAGTTAACAATTTCAAAGTAAGATTTTAATTTCGAATTACATAAAAATTTTCAATATAGGTACAATAAGAAAATAAAAAATGAATTAAACAGAAAAAAGTTAAATATTTTCATTAAGGAAGAAATTTTTTAATTGTTTTTTTCTTGTTTTATAATTCTGTATTCGTTTAAGTTGTTGAGGTAAAGAATTTATAATGATGGAACAAGGTACTGCAGCAGTCTCTTACCATACGTGTTGTAGTGTCTTGTGATTTGAAGCATACCTTGTGCGCGTTGCCTGGTGTTGAATGGATTTTGTACCGGTCGAATGAAACAGTTGTTGTCTTGGTATTCTTAAACTATCGTCATTCATAATATTTACTCGACTTTAAGTACCCGAAATTTGTTTTCAGTTTGCTGCCTGTTACTATTTTGAATTATTTTTAGAGCTGAATTTTGTAGTCTTTGGAGCTTCTTGATATGAGTTGGTGCTGCGTTTCCCCAAGCAAGTACACCATACCTTAGCTTTGACTCTATTAAAGCATAATAAACCTGTCTCAAAACGTCCTCAGAAGCGTGATACTGCAAGTGTGAGAGTGCATAAAGGCCCTTCTTCAGATCAGTGTGTAGTTTGTCTATATGTTTGTTCCAAAGGAAATGACAATCAATAACAACTCCAAGATATTTGTAGCTTTCAACAACTTCGATGCATTCGTTGGGCGTGTTTGGACAGAAATCATTTCTGAAGTATATTTGCTTGTCGGTTTTTTAAAAATGTGGACTACGGATATGCATTAGTTTTGTTTTAGAAGCGTTAATTACCAATCCGTTGTCGTGACACCATCTTACAGCTTCGTCGAATTCCTCTTGCATTACCATTGTCGCCGAATCCTGAAACAATTGCAGTGTCATCAGCAAATGGAGTGCTTAACTTAAAAACCCGAAGAAGCTCGTTGGTATAAAGGATGAAAAGAAGTGGCCCCAAATTAGATTCTTGTGGAACTCCATAGCTAACATTCCTTGCTTCACTGTAAACATCCTTTATCTTGACAGTTTTGAATGATTGAGTGTATTAAAAGCCTTGCTGAAATCCATAAACATCGCAACCTTTATTTAAACTCTCATTCTTACAGTTAGCAAATTCACCAAGCAGTTGTCCTGTGTTTTTGTTCTTCTGAAATCCGTACTGGTATTTGTTTATAAGTGAGTGTTTTTCAATGAAACTTTGTAATCTACTAGCAACTATTCCTTCTAGGCACTTTTCAAAGACCGGAAGTATTGAAATTGGTCTGTAATTAGTCAGTTGATTCTTTACTCCTCCTTTATAAATTGGTCTTACCACAGCAGTCTTAAGTAGTTTAGGTATTGTTGCTTCTGTTTAGCTTAAATTAATTATTTTGCACAAGATTGGAGCAAAATCTGCATGCTTTTGTATGTTCACTGCTCTGATGCCACTTCTTGTATAATGTGTCTCTTTTTTTACAATCTGCAATAAGGTTTGGTGTTATCCAGGGGTTGTTTTTCCGTATTTTTGAAACTTTTTTTATGACTGTTGATTTTCGGTAAATATGTTGTAGTTTACCATCAAAGTTATTATACATTCCTTCAGCATCCTCCTCTTCTAAAACCAAACTCCATTTTTCTTCTCGAATAGAATGGTTGAATTTCGAATTTATTATGTGTGAAGTACTAACAACCTGTTTTTCTGAATGTGTTTGAGTTTTTATATAGTAGAGTGTTGGATAGTGGTCGGTGATTTTGCTTTCAATTACCGCAGTGTAAATTGGATTGTCGATTTTGCTAACTAAGATGTGATCAATCAAAGACTTAGTTCCACTGCACTTTGTTATGACGTTCCTCGACAATGCTAGCATTTCCAAATAATCTTTTACATAACTTATGTTTAATTTTGATTTTTGGACATCAATATTTATATCACCTAACAAAATATATTCTTCATTTTTCCTTATCGTTCTTAAATCGTTACCAAGTTCTTCAATAAATGCAGCTTTACTAAAACCTGGTGGTATTCCAATCATATATGTTGTTTTATTCTCTTCCATGAACTAAATTTAAATGCCTTCATATGAAACCGTTGAGGAAAATATTCTTTGGTGATTTAACTTATTACGAATAAACATTATTATTCCTCCTCCTCTTTGATCATTTCGATTTATAATTTCTTGTTGAAAACCATTAAGTTGATAAAATCAATTCTCTTCCTCTTTAATGTTCGTTTCTACCAGAATAATTACATCTAATTCATTTATAAAGTGATTAATATTCAAACATAAAATACTCCAGTGTAGGCGCATTGATTTTATATTAAAACATAGATAGCAACATTTATTATTTTTTAATTTACTTACATTTATGCCGCTAAAGCCATGTATTACCCTACATTCAAATTAACTTCGAGTTCATGTGTTTCATTAGCATTTGTTGTTCTATGCTGTTAATATGTGTTTGCATATTTTCTATTATGATGTCTTTCTGTTTATTTGTTTCTTTTAATTCGTTAATTTCTTTGGTGAAACTTGCAACTAGATCATTGTTTTTAATCATGTTTGTGTTAATATCGTCGTATTTACTTCCCAGGAATTCACAGCTTGCGGTTATTTTATTTAATTGATCTCTCAAATAACGGATCTCAGTTAGCACAGCTTGGTTGTCGTTGCCGTTGTTAATAAGTTCCCCATTGTTGTTGTCGGGGCTGTTAATCGGTCTAGTACGCTTTGCTGCCTGTTGGCCTTCGTTCCTACAAATGTGGCATCACCAGGAATCCTCCCGCACTCCCATGGTCCTCCAAGTTCTTTCTGTGACCGTTGTACATTGATAAACAGTTCGCGCTTGCAACAAGAACATTCAACAAAGTCTCCTTAAAACGGGAGAGAATCACCACAAGACGCACACGCACTCATCTTGAAAGCTCCAGCCAATTAAAACAAAGAAAATATGTGCATATATGCAATGTGTTAGCTTAACGTATTATAATTTATCTGAACTTCAATAAATATTCAATTAATCACTTTTTTCTTTCAATGTTTCAATTCTTCAAAAGTTCTTTGGCAAGAAACAAATAAAAAAAAAAGAGTTAGATTTGAATGACTATGGATGGAAATCTACTTGAAAAATAAAAATTGCAACCAGGGATAAATATAAAAACACGTCTATTCACTTCGACTCAGGTTTTACACAATGAAGTAAAATACACACCCTTAGGATGAATTCTTATGAATATCATGATAATGTTTAGCAGAAAGCATGTTAAGTAAAGCAGAAATTAAAGATTTTATAGAGGAGGATTTTGATTACAAATCTGAGTTGAATTTTATTACAGTGTAAGGGACATTTCTTAATTTTTTGAAAAGTGAAGTGAGCCATGCGGTGATGGAAATTGGTGGTGGTTTTAATTTAGTATTTTTTTTATAAGATTTGTGCCTTGTTTGCGTATCAGGAGTATATCGGGAAGTATAATAGAAAAAACGATACAAGTGCGAATAAGGACCTTATTTGAAAATTTAAAATAATTTATTTGACCCTAAAACGTAAACTACGTTTTTAATAAAACGTACATTACGTTAACAACCTCATTTACGTTTAAAACTCAAAACGTAATTTACGTTTAAAACATGATTTAGGTTTTTGAAAAAAAAATCTTGGAGTTCCTACCGAACTTGTCAACGTTCATTCTTAATATGTAAAAGATTTGGTTTTTAGATAATGCTAATAATATTTGACTCCTTTATTTCTTCAATAATAGAATTGATTTTATTTTGGTGCTTGTTGTTTCCAGCATTTTTAGATGCTTTCTTTGTATATAGAACATCAGTGTATATAGTTCATCAGTGTTCGAAAACTAGCGCCATCTAGTTCGTCTACATCTCTCTAAAGTGGAGACCGCAACGTAGACTTTTAGTCGGGGAAATGTACTCAACACATATGCAGTGAGAAGGAAACAAACCATAAACACTTTTTCATGTTATTTCATTACCAATTTCTTAAAATAAGCGATAATGAGAGAGTGAAAGATAGTTATTTAGACAGGTATGTGAGGAGTTTTAATTTCTGCCTTAAAATACACTGTTTTTGGTAGGTTTTTTTTTATAGATTCGGAAACAGGATGAAATTTACCTATTTAACGATTTTTGTTGAAATTTGATATTTGGTTTGATTTTTTTGTGTACAATTTTGAATGGTTACCATGTTTGATTTTTATATCAATTTTTTTAAGTCTGCAAAAATTTAATTTAAGTTGAAGTACCTACCTAGTTACTTATTTTACAAATAAAACACATTGTTTGCATATGTATGTTATTGCTTTAGAGTATATTCACTTATCACGTCAAATAATCTAGTACTAAATATACTACTAACTACTTAATATAGTACTAAATCTACTACTTATTACAAAATATAGTACTAAATATACTACTAAGTACTAAATCTAGTACTTAATATAATACGATAGTACTAAATTCTAATACTAAGTACTAAAAATCTAGTACCAAAATACTATTGTACCAACAACATAGTACCAACTGGCACCAGTTTTATATTTAACTAGCGTTCAAAATTGAACAATATATATTAAAACTTTAAAAAGTCGAATCCGAATATGGCAACATTGGTAGTTGATTTTGGTATAAGAAATACAGAAAATACAGAAATAACAAAATTTCTTTAAAAATGCAAAATCCAAAAAAAAAATTGAAGACCCACAATCTTGGTTTGTTTACGAAAAGTCAAAGAGAAATCCACTAATTTTTGTTTCCCTAACTCAACCATACCATATGGTCTAGTGTCACTTTTTGAACCTTTCACTCGTACTTATTATTCATTATTTCTGCCTATTCTTGTACTCGTTCTAATTAAAGACTTTTTTCAAACAAACCATACAACCTACTCTTTCATCATTATATTTCTTTCTACTCTCCAAAGCCCATACAAATGAATATCGTGTTGACAGAAAAAGCTATTGCGGCTCTACCTCGCTTAACTAGAAGCTGCCTCATGATACTACTATAGGTTTCATATACAAGGATGCCATTAAAAGTCTTAGTCGATTAAAAAGTTCATTAGGATCATTCCAGTACACATATCCAATGTTTATGTTTAAAATGCCCATCAGTTCACCCTTGAGCCCAATTTCGGACGTACCGTGAAATATAGAGATTGTTTTTTTAGCCGTACAACACGACTTTGGAATGGTTTACCCGGCGAGATTTTCCCTTGCCATTTCAATATGCAATTATACAAAACCAATGTTAATCGACACCTCCTATCTCTGCCCTCCCTATCTTCCTAATGCCCGCGCAGTGTGTTACATTAAAAGGGAAACAAATAGTCCCTTGTGCGCGCGTTAATTACAAAAAAAAAAAAAATATTTCATCTCAATTATATCAGAATATGATTTGCCTATTTTTTCATTTTCATTTGTAAGCCTGTCAATAAGTTTCTTAAATATTTGAGTATATTTAACACCTCTATTGGCTTTGATTCGAGAAGAACTGTTGTGATTAATTCTATGTGCATTAGCTAGTTTTATGTAAAATTCTCCCATATTGTTCTAAGGTGGTTGGGTGCTGTATGAATAGGGTAGGCACTGAAAGGTATCAAACTTGTGATGCACAGTCGCTGCAACTATATCGTACACATCAATTGTGCTTATTTTACCTCCCCGCGGTAACCGCCGGGTACTGGTCTGTCCATCCGGACATTCCTGCTAAACTTATAACCGCGAGTGTTGAACACAGAAAAAATAGCAACACTATAATGCTCTGCTTTAATGACTGTTCTGATCGATTCGCAGAAGTCTTGCACGAGCCCCTCAGAAAGAGGACGTACGGCGGATGAGCCCAACCAATTGGACCAACGGTGGCGTCAACAGTCAACGAAGCAGAAGCCCTAATGAGCTACTTCGACGTATTTGGAGATAAAGTCATTAGGACAATTCAATGCAAGTCAGGGCATTGAAATAGAGATGGTGGCGGATGAACCCTTAATGGGCCAACGGCAGCGCTCATATCCCCGAAGTGGGTTACTGACTCCGGATTCTCCGGTTCCTTTTGTCCAAGGAATCCAACAAAGGACCTGGCCCTCCAGGTTGGGGGTTGTGCGTGGGGTTAACAACCCTGCCACGGAAAAAAAGAAAAAGTTGCGAAGCGACCAATAGCCTCGGAAAAGGACGGATTTACTGTTGACGACCCGGAAAAACGAATCAAGGACAACGACCTTCGGATCTGCACGTGGAATGTTAGAACTCTTAACAGATCACGTGCATCCAAACAACTAGCGGAGGCCCTAGACTACTACAGAGCAAGAATTACTGCCATCCAGGAAGTGCGATGAAATGGGCCGGGCAAAAGGAGGATGAAAAACTGTGACGTGTACTACGGTGATTGTGCAAGAAGACCACAGCGTTTATTTGGGTGCGGATGCGACATAAGCGGTAGACTTAGGCAAGAAATCTTGGGCTTTCGACACGTAAGTGAGCGACTTGTGACAATCCGTATCAAGGCTAAATTCGCCAACATTAGTCTTATATGCGCTCATGCCCCCACAGAGGACAAAGATGACGCCACCAAGGATGACTTCTATGAGCTCCTCGACAAAACCTATGAGCAATGCCCTAAATACGACGTTAAGATCGTACTAGGCGATTTTAATGCCAAAAAAAAATGAGGAAATCGCCAGAACCTATGCCGATCGAATATCCCGTAACCTCTCAAGAAATCCAGTACCGCCAGCATCAAGTGCCGAAGATCAGTGGCAACACTGCCAACAAGCCATCAGAGATGCCGCAACTGATGTGCTAGGTTTCACCAGACCACCACCACGAAACCTCTGGTTTGATGACGAATGCAAGCAGGCCCATGCAGCCACACAAGAGGCATATAAAGCGACGCTGCAAAGAAAGACGAGAGCTGCTCGCGAGCTTTACGAGCAGAAAAGACGGGAAGAACACCGGCTTCTCCAAAAGAAAAAGAGAGAGCATGAGAAGCGCGCGATCGAAGATATTGAGAGATGCTATTCCAGGAACAACGTGCGGAAGTTTTACCAACAGGAAAAAAGAACATGCCAAGGAAAAAAAACCCGCACAGAAGCCTGTAGAGATAGGAATGGAAACCTCGTAGTAGAGTCACAGTCGGTGCTGAGTACATGGAAGGACCATTTCTGCAGACTGTTAAACGGCGATGAAGGCCAAAATCCCGCTGTCAGGCAGAATGAACCATTCAACATGGATGATGACAGACAAAACTTCCGTCCACCTGACCAAAATGAAGTAAGGATAGCAATATCTAAACTCAAAAACAACAAAGCTGCTGGACCAGACGGACTACCCGCCGAACTTTTTAAAGCGGCCGCAGATGACCTGGTGGAGTGCATACACCAACTCATCTCTAAAGTTTGGTCAGAAAAAAGTATGCCTGATGAATGGAACCTTAGCATCGTTTGCCCGATCCACAAGAAAGGAGACCCTCTAAACTGCGCCAACTATAGAGGAATAAGTCTCCTGAATATCGCCTACAAGATCCTCTCTGCCGTACTATGTGAACGCCTGAAACCTTTCGTCAGCAACTTGATTGGCCCCTATCAATGTGGTTTCAGACCAGGAAAGTCCACAATCGATCAAATGTTCACTCTACGGCAGATCCTGGAAACCACCCAAGAATTCCAAATCGATACCCACCACCTCCTTATCGATTTTAAGGCCGCGTACGATAGCATAGAGACGAGCCATACAGAGCCATGTCAGGTTTTGGCATTCCCACAAAACTCGTCCGACTGTGCAGGATGACGATGGAGAACTCTCGCTGCTCCGTCAAGGTTGGTACTGACCTCACAGAAGCTTTTGACGTCAAAAAAGGATTCCGACAAGGTGATGCGCTATCGTGCGATTTCTTCAACTTAATACTGGAAAAAATTATAAGAAACTCGCAAGTCAATTGTAGTGGGACAATTTTTTTCAAGTCTGTGCAATTGCTAGCATACGCTGACGACATAGACATCATTGGCAGAACTCGGCGAGCTGTCACTGGAACGTTTGCTTGCATTGAAGCTGAAGCGGCTAAGATGGGACTAGCAGTCAATGAGGCCAAAACGAAGTACCTGCTGTCCACAAAAAGGGACACACAACACCGGCGGATTGGACAAAACATCACAATAGACAGGT
Organism: Platycheirus rosarum; assembly: GCA_963971375.1. Classification (NCBI taxonomy): domain Eukaryota; kingdom Metazoa; phylum Arthropoda; class Insecta; order Diptera; family Syrphidae; genus Platycheirus; species Platycheirus rosarum. The sequence continues at coordinate 99,060,960 of OZ020508.1, forward strand.
ACAACTTTGAGGTAGTTAGGGACTTTGTGTACCTAGGATCCGCTATAACATCTGACAACAACATCTCGTCAGAAATAAAGCGAAGAATTACTCTTGCCAATCGCTGTTTCTATGGGCTAGGAAGGCAATTGAGTAGCAAAGCCCTCTCTCGAAAGACAAAGGAGACTCTGTATCAGACCCTAATCATCCCAGTCCTGCTCTATGGCGCCGAGGCATAGACTCTATCTAAAGCGGATGAAGATATCCTTAGTCGTTTCGAGCGTTAGATTCTTCGGAAGATTTTTGGCCCTATCTGCGTTAACGGGCTTTGGAGGAGAAGGTTCAACCAAGAACTATACGAGCTGTACAGCGACATTGACCTGGTCAAAAAAATACGCATATCACGTTTAAGATGGCTAGGTCATGTAGAGCGAATGGACAACAATGCTCCGGCTCGCAGGATCTTCGATTCCATGCCAGAGGGTAGACGCAGTCAAGGAAGACCTCGCCTTAGGTGGCGCGCTCAAGTGGAGGATGACCTCAACCAACTTGGAGTGCAAAACTGGAGGCAGCTACCCAAAGACCGAGCTGGCTGGAGAGGCATGTTGGTTGAGGCCCAGGTTCGTTCCGAACTGTAGCGCCACCTAAGTAAGTAAGTAATGTAAAACGCAGAACTCTCTGAGAGAATGACAACTCTCACATAACGCCATTTCGTATATTTGACTTAACACTGCCTAAATCCAATAAGAACACAATTCTTTAAAGTTCTTAACGTGTTAAACTAGATTTTAAATAGTACAATGGTTTCCATGTATAACTGTTGGCAACTTAGTGTGCAGCATTTAAGTAGTGTGAAGTTAATGTATTATATAGGTTATCCATTATCTTCGGCCAATATCTACATCACGTCGTCATTTTCTTCATATGATGATATTTTTCAAGTTTCTCAAGCTATATTTGGTTGAAGTAAAATCAGCTTTTGTCCTTTTTACAAAATTAAAGAGAAAGAGAGAGCATGAGAAGCGCGCGATCGAAGATATTGAGAGATGCTATTCCAGGAACAACGTGCGGAAGTTTTACCAACAGGAAAAAAGAACATGCCAAGGAAAAAAAACCCGCACAGAAGCCTGTAGAGATAGGAATGGAAACCTCGTAGTAGAGTCATAGTCGGTGCTGAGTACATGGAAGGACCATTTCTGCAGACTGTTAAACGGCGATGAAGGCCAAAATCCCGCTGTCAGGCAGAATGAACCATTCAACATGGATGATGACAGACAAAACTTCCGTCCACCTGACCAAAATGAAGTAAGGATAGCAATATCTAAACTCAAAAACAACAAAGCTGCTGGACCAGACGGACTACCCGCCGAACTTTTTAAAGCGGCCGCAGATGACCTGGTGGAGTGCATACACCAACTCATCTCTAAAGTTTGGTCAGAAAAAAGTATGCCTGATGAATGGAACCTTAGCATCGTTTGCCCGATCCACAAGAAAGGAGACCCTCTAAACTGCGCCAACTATAGAGGAATAAGTCTCCTGAATATCGCCTACAAGATCCTCTCTGCCGTACTATGTGAACGCCTGAAACCTTTCGTCAGCAACTTGATTGGCCCCTATCAATGTGGTTTCAGACCAGGAAAGTCCACAATCGATCAAATGTTCACTCTACGGCAGATCCTGGAAACCACCCAAGAATTCCAAATCGATACCCACCACCTCCTTATCGATTTTAAGGCCGCGTACGATAGCATAGAGACGAGCTATACAGAGCCATGTCAGGTTTTGGCATTCCCACAAAACTCGTCCGACTGTGCAGGATGACGATGGAGAACTCTCGCTGCTCCGTCAAGGTTGGTACTGACCTCACAGAAGCTTTTGACGTCAAAAAAGGATTCCGACAAGGTGATGCGCTATCGTGCGATTTCTTCAACTTAATACTGGAAAAAATTATAAGAAACTCGCAAGTCAATTGTAGTGGGACAATTTTTTTCAAGTCTGTGCAATTGCTAGCATACGCTGACGACATAGACATCATTGGCAGAACTCGGCGAGCTGTCACTGGAACGTTTGCTTGCATTGAAGCTGAAGCGGCTTAGATGGGACTAGCAGTCAATGAGGCCAAAACGAAGTACCTGCTGTCCACAAAAAGGGACACACAACACCGGCGGATTGGACAAAACATCACAATAGACAGGTACAACTTTGAGGTAGTTAGGGACTTTGTGTACCTAGGATCCGCTATAACATCTGACAACAACATCTCGTCAGAAATAAAGCGAAGAATTACTCTTGCCAATCGCTGTTTCTATGGGCTAGGAAGGCAATTGAGTAGCAAAGCCCTCTCTCGAAAGACAAAGGAGACTCTGTATCAGACCCTAATCATCCCAGTCCTGCTCTATGGCGCCGAGGCATAGACTCTATCTAAAGCGGATGAAGATATCCTTAGTCGTTTCGAGCGTTAGATTCTTCGGAAGATTTTTGGCCCTATCTGCGTTAACGGGCTTTGGAGGAGAAGGTTCAACCAAGAACTATACGAGCTGTACAGCGACATTGACCTGGTCAAAAAAATACGCATATCACGTTTAAGATGGCTAGGTCATGTAGAGCGAATGGACAACAATGCTCCGGCTCGCAGGATCTTCGATTCCATGCCAGAGGGTAGACGCAGTCAAGGAAGACCTCGCCTTAGGTGGCGCGCTCAAGTGGAGGATGACCTCAACCAACTTGGAGTGCAAAACTGGAGGCAGCTACCCAAAGACCGAGCTGGCTGGAGAGGCATGTTGGTTGAGGCCCAGGTTCGTTCCGAACTGTAGCGCCACCTAAGTAAGTAAGTAATGTAAAACGCAGAACTCTCTGAGAGAATGACAACTCTCACATAACGCCATTTCGTATATTTGACTTAACACTGCCTAAATCCAATAAGAACACAATTCTTTAAAGTTCTTAACGTGTTAAACTAGATTTTAAATAGTACAATGGTTTCCATGTATAACTGTTGGCAACTTAGTGTGCAGCATTTAAGTAGTGTGAAGTTAATGTATTATATAGGTTATCCATTATCTTCGGCCAATATCTACATCACGTCGTCATTTTCTTCATATGATGATATTTTTCAAGTTTCTCAAGCTATATTTGGTTGAAGTAAAATCAGCTTTTGTCCTTTTTACAAAATTAAACTTCAGTTTTCAGATTCATAGAGTGACAAATCCATAATATTAATAGTTATGACTACATCCGTTCTCAGAATAGTTATTATTAAACAAATTGCTTCAATATTCATATTGATGTTTTAATTAAATTTTCTAGTGAAACCAATTTATTTATACTTTTAGCTTGCTCTTCTCATCTCTTTTTTTTACAATGCCGCTGAAAATGGCTGTGGAAACATAACAGCAAGTTGTCAAATGGAGAAAAATTTTAAACCTGAAAATTAAAAACAAATTAAAGAAAATCTCAGCATTTATTATTTTATATCCCCTTCTTTTTCCTGTGCTTGTTGTTACCTAGCGCAATTTTTGCTGCTTCTTATTGTTATTTAAGTAATAACAAGCGCAATTTTTGCTGCTACTTAAATAATAATAAGTGCAAGAAGCGCAATTTTAGCTGCTACTTAAATAGCAATTAGTAGCAGCAAAAATTGCTCTAAATAACAACTCATGACTAAAAAACAATTGAAACTTCAAATTGCTTTTGACATTCAATGTCATCGGATTGCCGGAGAGAAAAGTTAAAAGTTGGTCTACTTGACGCGGTACGTCCGCCACAAGCGATTCCTATGGTTCACCTTCCAAAAGAACTTACTTACTTACTTAGGGGGCTCTACAGTTCTGGACGAATCTGGGCCTCAACCAACATGCCTCTCCAGCCAGCTTGGTCTTTGGCTAGCTGCCTCCAGTTTTGCATTCCAACTTGGTTGAGGTCGTCCTCCACTTGAGCGCGCCACCTAAGACGAGGTCTTCCTTGACTGCGTCTACCCTCTGGGATGGAATTGCATTCACCACAAAAATAATGAAAATTAACGGTGTATTCGGCCAAGTAAGCTTTGGCTTTTCTGCTTAAATCAGTACACACAGGGTGAAAAACTTTACCACAGATTCCCTTACAAGTGACACATTCGCTTATTTTCTTGGAAGTTGACAGATGATGTAAATTGACGTGATGACAGATCGGATTGTTATGATGATGAAATTATGTAAAAAGACAAAATCCAAACAAATTGAGGTGTAGTATCCACAGATGGATTGCTAGGAAGAACACTACTAAAAAGAGAACTCACCTTAAAGGTAAGACTGAAAGCAAATATAGATGAAGTTAATTGTTTAATATGAGCATTTACAATTCAGTCTCAGTCAGCAACGCGGCAAGAGGTAAGTGTTGATTACAGGTCCAGCAAAAAGGAAACGGCAAAAGCAATTAACGGAGGTTAAAAGTATTTGAGAGAGTTCAAGCAAATGGGTACTCCTTTATTAGATTTTATTTTAAGCACTTTGATCAAAATTCACTTTATAAGCCTAGTTAGCCAATCTATTAAGCTTGTTCATTAATAAAGGATTTTAATAACGTCACGTGAAGAGAGATCCATAGCAACTGTGATGTTGATGTTGAGTGAAATGATGTTGAATTAAAAACAAACTTTCAAAAAATCTGGAAACTCTGCAGTTTTTGTAATTTGTACTGCTACGGTGTAAGGTGACGCTTAATGGATTAAGAAAACTTCTAAAAAATCAGAAACTTTCACAGTTTTCTTACTGCTCGGTGCAGAAAAAGGATATTTAAGCTTACAGCTCGTATTGTTCTTGGTTCAACCTTCTCCTTTAAAGCCCGTTAACGCAGATAGGGCCAAAAATCCTCCAATGAATCTTACGCTCGAGGCGACTAAGGATATATTCATCCGGTTTACATAGAGTCCATGCCTCGGTGCAATAGAGCAGGACTGGGATGATTAGGGTCTTATGCAGAGGACTTTGCTACTCAAAGGCCTTCCTAGCCCATACGAAAGTCTCAGGCGTTCAAATAGTACGGCAGAGAGGATCTTGTAGGCGATATTCAGGAGACTAATTCCTCTATAGTTGGCGCAGTTTAGAGGGTCTCCTTTCTTGTGGATCGGGCAAACGATGCTGAGGTTCCATTAATTCATTCTTCTGACCAATTTTTCGGAGATGAGTTTATGTATGTACTCCACCAGGTCATCTCCGGCCGCTTTAAAAAGTTCGGCGGGTAGTCCGTTGGGTCCAGCAGCTTTGTTGTTTTTAGTTTAGATATTGCTATCTTTACTTCAATTTGGTCAGGTGGACGGAAGTTTTGTCTTTCATCGTCGATGTTGAATGGTGGCCCCTATCAGTGTGGTTTCAGACCAGGAAAGTCCACAATCGATCAAATGTTCACGCTACGGCAGATCCTGGAAACTACCCAGGAATTCCAAATCACGATAGCATTTATAAAAACGAGCTATACAGAGCCATGTCAGGTTTTGGCATCCCCACAAAACTCGTCAGACTGTGCAGGATGACGATGGAGAACTCTTGCTGCTCCGTCAAGGTTGGTACTGACCTCACAGAAGCTTTTGACGCAAAAAAAAGCATTCCAACAAGGTGATGCGCTATCGTGCGATTTCTTCAACTTAATACTTGAAAAAATTATAAGAAACTCGCAAGTCAATTGTTGTGGGACAATTTTTTTCAAGTCTGTGCAATTGCTAGCATACGCTGACGACATAGACATCATTGGCAGAACTCGGCGAGCTGTCACTGGAACGTTTACTAGCATTGAAGCTGAAGCGGCTAAGATGGGACTAGCAGTCACCGGCAGATTGGACAAAACATCACAAGAGACAGGTACAACTTTGAGGTAGTTAGGGACTTTGTGTACCTCGGATCCGCTATAACATCTGACAACAACATCTCGTCAGAAATAAAGCGAATAATTACTCTTGCCAATCGCTGTTTCTATGGGCTAGGAAGGCATTTGAGTAGCAAAGCCCTTTCTCGAAAGACAAAGTAGACTCTGTATAAGACCCTAATCATTCCAGTCCTGCTCTATGGCGCCGAGGTATGGACTCTATCTAAAGCGGATGAAGATGATGATGAAGATTAGTCGTTTCGGGCGTAAGATTCTTCGGAGGATTTTTGGCCCTATCTGCGTTAACGGGCTTTGGAGGAGAAGGTTCAACCAAGAAATATACGAGTTGTACAGCGACGTTGACCTGGTCAAAAAAATACGCATATCACGTTTAAGATAGCTAGGTCATGTAGAGCGAATGGACAACAATGCTCCGGCTCGCAGGATCTTCGATTCCATGCCAGAGGGTAGACGCAGTCAAGGAAGACCTCGCCTTAGGTGGCGCGCTCAAGTGGAGGACGACCTCAACCAAGTTGGAGTGCAAAACTGGAGGCAGCTAGCCAAAGACTGAGTTGGCTGGAGAGGCAAGTTGGATGAGGCCCAGGTTCGTCCCGAACTGTAGCGCCACCTAAGTAAGTAAGTAGTATTGTTCTAAGTCATCAGAAGTATATTTCTGTTTACGTGGATTTTTCTTAAGCACCTATTCAATGAGACCAGGAGTTCGAGTGAAAGCTTCATCACCAATAGGGGAGGAGGGGACGGTTGTGGACAAATTGTATAAACCGTAAATTTGTGTCTTCAATATGGTTATAACATCAAAACTTTTTTTATCATCTGATAAGTTAAGGCTTCCTCTCATTTGTCTCTAAATATAAACTTGATATGATTTCACGTTATAAAGTTTTTTATAATTACATCAACAAACATATTCTGTCCACATCTGCCCTACCAAGGGGTGGATTAGGACGCAGACCAAAATAAATGGGGTGGAAATGGACAGCTTGGAAAACAACCGATGCATAATTTAAAACAAACTTTAAGTATGTTTAAAAGCCTGAAAAACATTTAATTATTCCACAAAAGTATTATACATATATAATTTAATTCATTAAATAAAGGAATTATTTCATAAATAGCTTTTCAACCCATATTGTAGTTTTTGAAACCAACGGAAAATTTAAAAAAGGATTCTGAACGCGGGGTTCCGGGCATATTGGTAGCTTTTGGCAATTTTTTTGTTATCTGGTTTCTATCAATAAAGCTTTCATCTGGGTCCTCCGGAAATACAAAACTATCTCCCGCTTGAGCACATTTTTTCAGGAATCTGATTAAGAACTCTCCAGATTCGATAATTTTTTTCACGACTACTCCAACAAAGAACTTAGGAACCTTTTTGCCATAGATTTTGACAAGAACATAGTCACCTTCTTCAACATCTTCCGGTGGACCCATGTCCAATGGATCAATTTCTTCTATTGACATGTCCCGATCTTTGTCCGAATCCATATAAACTACTTGCTGTTCGTCATCCTCTGAAGAAGATGGCTCAATCTGAATTTTCACTCTCTTTACAGATTTGGTTTTGGCTGTTTTTTTTTCCTTTAACAGCCGTTTTCGCTCCTTTTCAGCTCGTTCTTCAAAAATTCTGTCCTTTTCTGGAGTGCTGGTTAAAATTGAGGAACACTTTTTCTTTCTTCCCTTTTTTGTTAGACCCTCTTCAATGCTTTGGGAAACGGGCGCACTTGTTCTGGGGTTATTGGATGTGACATATTTTCAACCAATATCTCATCATTTACAGGACAATTGGAATCATCCGATTCAGGAACCTTGTTTTCGGTTGTAGGTGTTACTTCTTCGGCAATATGGGTGCTGTTTTCAATCGGAACGTCAGTTACACATGCTGGTAGAAATTCTTCAGCGCTGAAAACACTTTCATTTAATGGAAAACATCCAGATTTTTTGAATCCAGATAGGATATTTTTGCGAGAAAAGGCTTCTTGAAATGGCTCACAAGAAAGTCCAGCAATGTCCGAGATAGAAATAGCTTTTCCCGGATGTTTTGCTGACCAAATGTAGTGCCCCGTGGCTTAGTGGTTAGTGTGTCGGACTGCTAAGCGAAATAACCTGGGTTCAAATCCAGTTCATAGCTACCTTTTTTTCTGGGGTACTGCCTCTTGCGAGGAACTGACAAAACCTCCAAGAGTAAAATTTGTCTCGAAAAAGTGCTACTCATGTAGCCGTTCGGACTCGGCGGTAAACTGTAGGTCCCTTCTATTTTTGCAGAGTAACAACACACACACAGGAATGGTTGAGAGTATAAGTCACTAGGCCTTGGCTCCTTAAGGAGCTGTCGCGCCAGTAAATTTATTTATTTATTTATTTTTGCTGACAAAATGTTAAACAAGGCTCTTAAGCGTGATTTAAAGGGCCCGAACACTAGAGGCTGTAGCCTATGCGTGGGTGAGGTGGAAAAGTAAGCAAAACGAGTCCAATTTCACGACAGTACATAACTAATTCTATTAAACAGTGAGTCTCTTGGTTGTCGAGAAGAACAACCACCGGATTTTCCTTAGACGCATGAGTGTATTTTTTGATGTGCTGAGCTACTTTGACAAATGACTCGCTGTTCATCCAACCGCTTTGAACTGCTAAGCCGAGGCTATACTCAGGTGCACCTACCAAAAAGCTTTCTTTGAAAAATACCCTCGGAAATATATATACAGGGAGAATAGCATTCCCATTCGCTATCACCATTCCCACGAATGTTACATGTTCGCCACGTTCTGCACCTACTGCCTGGCCGACTTGCTTGCATCCGGTTCTTCCAATAATTCTTGGCGCTTGTAAAACCGTGCTTATGCCAGATTCATCTACATTTACGATTCTTTCTGCAGTGCAATTGAAGTGTGTTTGAACTTTCGTCAGATTTTTAAAGAAGCTCTTTACGTTGTTCTCATTGAAACTTAGATTTCTTGCGATTGAAGTATTCTCTGGCTTACGCAAAGAGAGTGTTGGATGCCGCTTCATAAATGACTGCATCCAATCAACCCCAGCAATCTTATTTTCTTGCCAAGGCGCTGAAGTTCGCCTTTCTAATTTGCATAGTCGAAAGACAGTGCAAATCTGACTAAAGCTCAAGCCGTATTGGAGTGTTGAGCAATGAAGGATGTATTCTTCTAATGACCGTTCCTCTTCGTTTGTAAAAACTTGATTGTTGGTATATTTTGATGAAAATTGGTAAGAGGCTGGCACGATTTCCATACACAGAGGGTCAAACTTTTGCATACGTTTGTGCAACATAGACTTGCTTTGTCCATGCCGCTCTGCCACTTGACGTATCGATCCATTGCCGTTTTTGAGGTCAGCTATGGCTAGAGCAACAGCATTTTCATCGATGATAGCCCTGTTTGTTGTTGTCTTTCGATGGCGAACCATCATAAGTCTTAAAAATAAATTGTTACTTTATTATAAATTATTTAAAACTAAATAATAAGACTGGGGCGGATGTGGCCACTGTCCCGATTGATATTGATTGATATTGAACACATCAATGATCACTTATGTATTTAAGACACTTTATAAATATAGAAAACACTTACCTGCATTTAGTTCCATTGTTGTTTACTTTTAGAGCAAAAAACACAAACTCACTGGTAGAACAATTTTCAGCAGACTGACTGATTTGAAAGTTTTAAGGTTCATGCACATATGCAAAAGGCAATGGATGACATCATTGCCATCTGAAAATTTTCTCCCAGTGCACTGGAAATGTCGATGTCCACATCCGCCCCTGTCCACATCCGCCCCTCTCTCCCTAATAATATTATGTTCACAATTGTTTGAAAACTGATTGTATTCCAATCCTTTGGTGGATGTAATCAGTTTTTTTAGATACTGATATTTGGGTTGATGTAAGGATTTGGAATAAATATAAATATTTTCAAACTTTAATCCATTAGGATGAAGAAGAATGCTTAGCATTACATTTGTTTTTCCACAATTTGATGATCCAACGATAATTCCTCGAATACTGTTTGGAAATAATGATCCATGTTTTCTTTTGACTTTTACATTTGAATCAATTTTTTTTACTTTGATGACTTCTAACTGCTCAACGAAGCGCATAGTGACAACTAACAGCTTAATAAAACATTTCGTTTTTTATATACTTGCTTTCATACATGTTTCAAACCTCAACTAAGAAGGTACATTTATCATAATATGATTGAGCATAATACTCAAAATCAGTGTCATAAAAAAAGAAAATCAATTGAAGGCGAAGGACTATTGAATAAAGTTATCGACAAACTGCCATTTGAACTACATATTCCCTCCTATAATTACTGTGGCTCTGGAAAGAAATTAGAAAAACGTTTGAGAAGAGGAGATAAGGGAATCAATCAACTGGATGAGGCTTGTCGTCAACACGATATTGCATATTCTAAAAGTAGCTCTCTCTCTCAGATCGACAGATTGCTGATAAAGTTCTTACCGAGCAGGCGTGGAAAAGATTCAAAACAAGTGACTCATCAGCCTCTGAAAAGCTAAGCGGACTCTTAGTCACCAACATGATGAAAGCAGAAACAAAATTTGGGATGGGTGGTAAAAAAACTAAAAACGAAACTAAAAGAACTAATAAACAAAAGCGAAAAAAAGGTTTGCAATAAAAATTTGTTTAAGAAGGCCATCAGCGAAGCAAGAAATGCAATTTTTTTTTTATAATTAACGCGCGCACAAGGGACTACTTATTTCCCTTTTAATGTAACACACTGCGCGGGAATTAGGAAGATAGGGAGGGGAGAGATAGGAGGTGTCGATTAACATTGGTTTTGAATGCTTGCAAATTGAAATGGCAAGGGGAAATCTCGCCGGGTAAACCATTCCAAAGCCGTGTTGTACGGCTAAAAAAAGAATTTCTATATTTCACGGTACGTCCGAAATTGGGGTCAAGGGTGAACTGATGGGCATTCCTAGCAAGACGAGTATTACGGGCGAAACTTTAAGGGGAGGAATGCAGATGGCTACCTCGAGTGAACATTTTTTATTAAAGAAACGATAAAATAAGGAAAGACATGAAACATTGCGTCGGTGTTCGAGAGGGGCAATTGTTTCAGCGGCAGTTCTATTTCCTATCAATCTTAACGCTCGATTTTGAATTCTATCAAGCAGGTGAAGCGATGTTTGTGAAGCACCTGCCCAGAGGTGGGAGTTATATTCGAGTTTAGGGCGTATAAACGCTTTATAAATTGTAGCCAGATCAGATGGGGAAAAGTACTTCTTTTCTTCTATTAAAAACAATGTCAATTGTTGTGGCATAACATCTTTAGCGAATGTTGCTGTGACGGCTGCAAAAAATGTTTTAAAAAACAAAAAAAACAGCACATTTAATCACCGAGAATAGTTCCACTTCCAAAAAGTGGTGGTTTTCTCCTACTTCTAGCTCCAATTCTAGCTGGTTTATCAGCTGTTGGATTTTTAACGGACAGCTTGAAGAAAACAAACGACATAATAACGCTATGGAAGCAGTTGCTATTCAAGGAAATGGATTATATTTACAACCATATAAAAATGGTCTTGGTCTTTCCCTAAAAACAGTAAGCCAAAAAACTAATTGAACTGCTACCCAATCGACCCTTAAACAATTTTGAAATTGAACGATTTGGAAAGAAACACTTAAAATATTTTAGAGGAGTTTTTATGAGAGACTCATTGCCAAAAGCACCATTAGGTAGGGGATGTGGTGTTATAAATTTAAATCGTGATGCTGGCACTGGTACTCATTGGGTGCCATATATTAGATATAAAAAAATAATATTGTAAAATATTTCGATAGTTTTGGAAATTTAAGATCGTCAACTGAAATAATAAGCTATTTTGGTAATAAAATAAATTATAATTATATTCAAGAACAAGACTTTGATACATTTATATGCGGGCATTTAAGCTTAAGATTTTTATTAGAACAATGTAAAAATGTTTCAGAAACCGAAAATAAGAAATGAATAAAATGATGTAGACAAATCTAAGTTGAGCCATTCGTCTTTTAATCAACATGTCGTTAACACTAACTTTAAGTGGAAATAAATCCAATCTTAATGCTGAGTATTTCCCCCCAATTGTTTTGAAATCTAATTATGTATGATTTCCAAACATATAACTCTATACCAAATGTGGATGAGTTTAATAACTTGCTGCATATAGGTAATAGCGTTATTTCGTTTCCTATAGGCTCATATGAGATAGAAGATATAAAAAATTGTATATAAAAAAAACTTATTGAAATTAACAAACAAAAATAAAAATGGAGTAAAAAAAGGTGAAATTAAAATCAAGGCAAATAACAACACTTTGAAATGTGATATTTACAGCTCGGAAGACATTGACTTCTCTAAACTAAATTCTATTGGGCCTCTTTTAGGGCTTAGGAAGAAATTGTTAAAGTCAAAATTATTACATGAATCGGATCTTTACGTTGACATAAATAGAGTTAATGCCATTCGCGTTGAATTTAATATGAGCGTATGTAAATAACCAACCCGCACACATATTACATGAATTTGCTGTTAAAGTAAGTCCTGGCTATAAAATCGTAGAAGTTCCAAGGAATGTTATTTATTTACCTGTGAACGTCAATCGAATAACATCGTTGTGCTTAAAGTTCGTCGATCAAGACGGCAAAAACATTAATTTTAGAGGAGACAAAATAACGGTTCGATTACATTTACAACCAGAATAATGATTGTGTATGGAAATATAGCTGACTCAACTTCTTATAAAAACATTGTTGAAAATACTGGTTTGCTCAATCAATCTTTGAACTCAGCTGTGGTAACCCGTCGTCTTCGTCTTACAAAACATAATCAGGACTATTTATTATCGTTAGGATACACCCTAAAACATTAAAACCAAAATATGTTAAACATTTTTCAAGAACCTGAAATCAATGAAAGCATTTCTAAATATGAATATCATACTTATTCACCATATCAAAACAATTTTGAGAGAAATGACATCATACAGATTTGTATTCAACATCAAAATCTTAATCTCCTTCCTTCGGAAAGTTTTTTATATGTTGAAGGCTCATTATCGAAGACAGATGGAAAAGACCCCGTAAGAGAAATAGCAACCACAAAACTAGCAAACAATGCAATGTCTTTTTTTTTGATGAAATACGCTATGAACTCAATGGCAAAGAAATTGACTATAATCGAAATATTGGAATAACTACAACGCTCAAAAACTATTTATCTTTAACTAAAAATGAAAGTAACATGCTTTTAAATGCATCCTGGTCTCCTGATTCTCCTATTAATATTTTAAAACCATATTATTTTAATTACTGTACACCATTAAATAACCTTTTGGGGTTCGCTGAAGATTATAAAAAAATTATTCCGAACGCTCGACATGATCTTATTATAACCCGAGCCAAGATGAATGAAAACGCTCTAATCTCGCAAACAGATGAAAAAGTACAAGTACAACTTCATAAGGTACAATGGAAAGTACCCAACGTTAAATTATCAGATTCTATGAAATTGAATTTATACAAATCTATAAATAAAAACAGTGCTATGAAAATTGCTTTCCGAAACTGGGATCTTTATAAATACCCTATGCTGCCAACCTCTGACCATCACATATGGAATGTAAAGACAACAACACAAATTGAAAAACCTAGATATATTGTCCTTGCTCTGCAAACTGAGAAAAATAAAAAATTATCTGCTGATCCTACAACGTCTGATCATTGCAATCTAACAGACTTAAAGGCATATCTTAACTCTGATGTCTATCCCCATGAAGATCTCAATATTTCTTTTGATAAAAATATATATAGCTTGTTTTATAAAATATACACAGATTTTCAAAAAACTTACTACAATAAAACCATCACTGAGCCTCGGCTTTCTTGGGGTCTATTTAAATCACGTGCTACAATTTTCGTTATAGACTGCAGACATCAAAATGAAACTATGAAAACAGGCCCCATCGATATACGTTTGAAGATGAAAACATCACAAAATATTCCCGTAAACATTTCAGCTTACTGTCTTATGCTATATGATCGCATAATTGAATACAATTCGCTTGATCAAGGAGTCACCAAAATTGTTTAAAAAAAAGAAAAAAGTTAATTGGTTGATTGTCTTCGTTAAACCGAATCGTTAAATCCCATCTGAAATATGAAAGTACCATCCTACCTTAATCAAATGTATGCATCATGGACAAAAGCTGAATAAAAGAAAATTAAAAGACCCACCAAGTTTACTAAAAAGATTAGAAGTGAACCAGATAATGTTATAAAATTTCTTTTTCAAATAAAAAGTACAACAAGTTTCTTTTAAATCCATATGGTAAAGAGCTATGGTCTTCAAGAAAACGACGTTTTTCCGATTTGGCTTTGTAGGTTTTTACTTCTGGTATGGTAAGCACTTGATGGTCTTTTGTCCGCCGAATATTATCAGACAGTGAAAATATTATTATTAAAATAATAATATTTTCACTGTCTGAGGAAGAAGAAGAATTTAAAACAGCGTCTTTAATAGAATCAAAGTTGATTTTTTGAGATGATTCATAATTGAGACAAATCCCCTTCACTTTGCAGACAACATGTTCCATCTTGTCTTTTGCACTGAACACTTTGAAGGCATAATTTTTTGGGCCTCCGCTGACGAATTCCGTTATATAACTTCCGATTCCATACATTTCCAATTCGTCCGTCATATCACCGCTGAATTGTCCAGTAGGAGGTTCAAATTCCCCCAGAACTCTTTCCTCTAACTTTTCCAGATAGCTATACAGTTTTAACCGAGCTAAAGTAGTCGTGTAAGCAGCAATACAAACATTTACTGTCGATAAAGAGTCAATTCCTTCTTCTTTCATTTCAAAGTTAACGACAACGTTTTCTACATTTACAGGAAGAATGTGAAGAACTTCAATCGATGGATGCGTAAGCAGATGAAATAAAGTTGAAGGGTTGTTCAGAACAACAGTTGATTTAAAAGCTGTAAAAAAATTTCCCAAAACGAATTTAAAATCAGCTTTGCAAGTGACCTCATTCGTGGATTGTCACATATTTCTGAAAATTGTAGCTGAATATTTTGTTTTTTAAGAAAATCAGAAATATATTTCTCCTTTTCTTGGTGAGATGAACATTCAGTTGGCCAACCAGATGCTTCTTGTTTAATTTTTAGGAATTTGTTCATCATAGATGTAAAGAGCCCATCATCAGAATTTCTTGTTGGGTTATATTGGACTACATTATTTTTCCATATTTCAGAGATGGAAAGTATACTGTTGCCTTTTCCAACTGCTTTTATGACCTCGTCAATTATCCAATTCTCAACCATTGCTCTTTGTTCATCAGTATGAGGACACATTTGTTCATTGTTTTTTTCATCACTGCAGCTCCTACACAATGAAAACATGAGCTTGTCATTTTGTTTCATTCACAATACCGGGTGAAGCAGGTTTTCTGGAGGTAAAATTTTACACTTCATGAGTCCATTTATCCAATTTCATTATTGAACAGATTGCATCGCCAGTAATGTGAATTTTAGGATGGCTAATGGGGAATTTTCCGTTCTTACAAGCCCATGGGTATATAACAAACATCTGTGTACTTAATTTGTTCGCCTTTTTTACATTTATAAAAACTGACTGTTTCCGGTACGTCCGCATCACGGGGATTAAGTGGGGAGCTTTGAATAAGTTGATGCATGTTTATGAAATTCAATTCTTCTCTATTAAATGACTTAAGATGAGTTTGAAAAACACAAGACCACATTTCAATTACCTCGTAGTTGAAGCTTCTCAATCTTTTAGTTTTAGCAATGGTTCTTTCATACCTCTGATTTAATGTATCAAGTTCATTTTCGTTGTAGAGGATCATCGCGTTTGTACTTCAAGCAGAGAGGATGACCATGGTAATAGCACCCATGGAATTCAAAAATCTGTTTGGTTTCTTCACAAAAACCAGCAATTTTTACTCCGTCGATAATAACCTCTTTGCCTTTATAGGAATGAATTAATGTGTTTTATATGTGTTTTTCACACTAGCAACTAAGTTGCTGTCTATACCGGTACACAGTAGAAGCTTTTTGAATGAAGAACAACAACTTATGTGTACTACCACCAATTTCATAGGCTGGAGTTATAGCTATTTCACGGGGGCCAACCCGATCATAAGACTCCTTCAGTGGTGCTTTATCGCTTTTTATGTCCAATTAATTACGAAAAATCTTTTGATCCCGAGCTGGGTTTGAACCTTGAACATGCGATCTAGCGTATGCGAAAGCCGACGTACTACACATCGCACTATCGCATGTTCTCAGAACGGTTTTGCTGGTTTATCAAATTGCATCGAACCGACTAGCATTTTTATTAGTTCACACAAGTTTATAAGAATGTTTGATGTTTATGTTTCTTTTCTGCTCTTCCCAGCTTCTAGTGACTGGTTGTCAATGCATCTGTATCTTTTTTTGGGTATTAATCCGAGTGTTTGGCTTGAGTCTTATAAAAGATTGCAAGCTGAAGCAATCGTTACTTATTCTATAAATGGTTCAACGTTATATTGCGAAAGAAATAATTTTCTAAACTGCAAGCAAGCCTCTGTTAAAATTTTTACATCACTCTTGCAGTATTCGACAATTTCGTACTTCATATCAAAATAATCATTTTGATGTTCAGAGTACCATTTTAAGAAAATAGCGCGTTCTTCCGACCTCATGGTATTGGCATTGTAAAATTGAATTGCTGGTAATGTTCCAATATACTCTTCATTTTCTTTTGTGTTGAAAAGATACGGAAAGTAACCTTTCTTTAAAACCGGCAGCAAGTCAAACGCTTTTGGGAGTTTCGATAACGCCATGGGAAAGTAGTTTATCGAGTCCATACACGTTTACGTTTCCTATTTGCATCAGTATAATCTTTGTTCCTCTCATAATTAATTCGCGGCTTAGTTCTGTTTTTTTTAGAACATATCTCAAAATAAATTGATGATCGTAAGCTTGACCATTGTGGGCAACTACTATCACTTTTTTAAATTTCTTCCGAGTTTCGAGGATATGATGAATAAACTTAGGTATAACGTCTTCTCCTTTCAGAACGTTCAAGGACAATTTGCAATATTGACAGAAATGCAAATCTGGACATTCCACGCATTGGCTGCATTTGTTTTGAAACACACATAAATTTCATTCATGTTGTATAAAGCCTTTGTTGTTGTTGTTTCATCTCCTTCATGCATTCCTTTTTCTCCAATAACTTTTTCTTGGCGACTTTCAGGGTCATAAAATATGTACAAGGAATTTTCCAAATTTGATTTTCTCGTATAAGGCATAATGAAACACATATAGTCTTCGGGTACATGTTGTTTACAGTTCTTGCAAAAGAACTCACCACAAATATGTTGTCGGTTACCTCCATAGGATTTTAAAAAAGCGAGGCATCTTTTTATTTGCTCGCAGATTGACAGTTTTCCTGACGAGCTTTTAAATTAAACCTCTTAATTTTAGTGATGAAATCTGCCATTACTTCAATGCGCTGAAATCATTCGAAAACACAAAATAAAAAACGTTTTATTTTTAAATATTAATTTTTTTCATTTATTTAAAAAATATTTTTTGCGAACACAACAAATTTTCGTTTTTATAAAAAAGCGACGGGTCAATGGTCGTTACCTCTTCTGAAACTATATGAAGCTTCTGCTTCCTCCCATTTTTATGGGGTTTCTGCTGCTGCTATTGCTGTTTTAGCTGTTGTTGCTGTAGCTGTTGTTGTTGAAGCTGTTGTTGATGTAGCTGATGTTGCAGAAGCTGTTGCTGCAGCTGCTCCTGTTCCTGTTCCTGTTGTTGTTGTTGTTGTTGTTGTTGTTGTTGTTGTTGTTATTGTTGTTGTTGTTGTTGCTGCAGCTGCTCCTGTTCCTGTTGTTGCTGCAGCTGCTCCTGCTCCTGTTCCTGTTGTTGTTGCTGTTGTTGTTGTTGTTGTTGTTGTTGTTGTTGTTGTTGTTGTTGTTGTTGTTGTTGTTGTTGTTGTTGTTGTTGTTGTTGTTGTTGTTGTTGTTGTTGTTGTTGTTGTTGTTGTTGTTGTTGTTGTTGTTGTTGTTGTTGTTGTTGTTGTTGTTGTTGTTGTTGTTGTTGTTGTTGTTGTTGTTGTTGTTGTTGTTGTTGTTGTTGTTGTTGTTGTTGTTGTTGTTGTTGTTGTTGTTGTTGTTGTTGTTGTTGTTGTTGTTGTTGTTGTTGTTGTTGTTGTTGTTGTTGTTGTTGTTGTTGTTGTTGTTGTTGTTGTTGTTGTTGTTGTTGTTGTTGTTGTTGTTGTTGTTGTTGTTGTTGTTGTTGTTGTTGTTGTTGTTGTTGTTGTTGTTGTTGTTGTTGTTGTTGTTGTTGTTGTTGTTGTTGTTGTTGTTGTTGTTGTTGTTGTTGTTGTTGTTGTTGTTGTTGTTGTTGTTGTTGTTGTTGTTGTTGTTGTTGTTGTTGTTGTTGTTGTTGTTGTTGTTGTTGTTGTTGTTGTTGTTGTTGTTGTTGTTGTTGTTGTTGTTGTTGTTGTTGTTGTTGTTGTTGTTGTTGTTGTTGTTGTTGTTGTTGTTGTTGTTGTTGTTGTTGTTGTTGTTGTTGTTGTTGTTGTTGTTGTTGTTGTTGTTGTTGTTGTTGTTGTTGTTGTTGTTGTTGTTGTTGTTGTTGTTGTTGTTGTTGTTGTTGTTGTTGTTGTTGTTGTTGTTGTTGTTGTTGTTGTTGTTGTTGTTGTTGTTGTTGTTGTTGTTGTTGTTGTTGTTGTTGTTGTTGTTGTTGTTGTTGTTGTTGTTGTTGTTGTTGTTGTTGTTGTTGTTGTTGTTGTTGTTGTTGTTGTTGTTGTTGTTGTTGTTGTTGTTGTTGTTGTTGTTGTTGTTGTTGTTGTTGTTGTTGTTGTTGTTGTTGTTGTTGTTGTTGTTGTTGTTGTTGTTGTTGTTGTTGTTGTTGTTGTTGTTGTTGTTGTTGTTGTTGTTGTTGTTGTTGTTGTTGTTGTTGTTGTTGTTGTTGTTGTTGTTGTTGTTGTTGTTGTTGTTGTTGTTGTTGTTGTTGTTGTTGTTGTTGTTGTTGTTGTTGTTGTTGTTGTTGTTGTTGTTGTTGTTGTTGTTGTTGTTGTTGTTGTTGTTGTTGTTGTTGTTGTTGTTGTTGTTGTTGTTGTTGTTGTTGTTGTTGTTGTTGTTGTTGTTGTTGTTGTTGTTGTTGTTGTTGTTGTTGTTGTTGTTGTTGTTGTTGTTGTTGTTGTTGTTGTTGTTGTTGTTGTTGTTGTTGTTGTTGTTGTTGTTGTTGTTGTTGTTGTTGTTGTTGTTGTTGTTGTTGTTGTTGTTGTTGTTGTTGTTGTTGTTGTTGTTGTTGTTGTTGTTGTTGTTGTTGTTGTTGTTGTTGTTGTTGTTGTTGTTGTTGTTGTTGTTGTTGTTGTTGTTGTTGTTGTTGTTGTTGTTGTTGTTGTTGTTGTTGTTGTTGTTGTTGTTGTTGTTGTTGTTGTTGTTGTTGTTGTTGTTGTTGTTGTTGTTGTTGTTGTTGTTGTTGTTGTTGTTGTTGTTGTTGTTGTTGTTGTTGTTGTTGTTGTTGTTGTTGTTGTTGTTGTTGTTGTTGTTGTTGTTGTTGTTGTTGTTGTTGTTGTTGTTGTTGTTGTTGTTGTTGTTGTTGTTGTTGTTGTTGTTGTTGTTGTTGTTGTTGTTGTTGTTGTTGTTGTTGTTGTTGTTGTTGTTGTTGTTGTTGTTGTTGTTGTTGTTGTTGTTGTTGTTGTTGTTGTTGTTGTTGTTGTTGTTGTTGTTGTTGTTGTTGTTGTTGTTGTTGTTGTTGTTGTTGTTGTTGTTGTTGTTGTTGTTGTTGTTGTTGTTGTTGTTGTTGTTGTTGTTGTTGTTGTTGTTGTTGTTGTTGTTGTTGTTGTTGTTGTTGTTGTTGTTGTTGTTGTTGTTGTTGTTGTTGTTGTTGTTGTTGTTGTTGTTGTTGTTGTTGTTGTTGTTGTTGTTGTTGTTGTTGTTGTTGTTGTTGTTGTTGTTGTTGTTGTTGTTGTTGTTGTTGTTGTTGTTGTTGTTGTTGTTGTTGTTGTTGTTGTTGTTGTTGTTGTTGTTGTTGTTGTTGTTGTTGTTGTTGTTGTTGTTGTTGTTGTTGTTGTTGTTGTTGTTGTTGTTGTTGTTGTTGTTGTTGTTGTTGTTGTTGTTGTTGTTGTTGTTGTTGTTGTTGTTGTTGTTGTTGTTGTTGTTGTTGTTGTTGTTGTTGTTGTTGTTGTTGTTGTTGTTGTTGTTGTTGTTGTTGTTGTTGTTGTTGTTGTTGTTGTTGTTGTTGTTGTTGTTGTTGTTGTTGTTGTTGTTGTTGTTGTTGTTGTTGTTGTTGTTGTTGTTGTTGTTGTTGTTGTTGTTGTTGTTGTTGTTGTTGTTGTTGTT